>JAHNEJ010001965.1:0-220649 GCA_022559845.1 Amorphophallus konjac | reverse complement strand
CTTACGCTTCGAATCACTTGAGTGCTTCCTTTTCTTGAGTCTTCTTCCGCCCTTTTCGGCATCCGGAATCGTCTCGTCACGGCATTCGGACGGCATCAACACCAGTCAGACGCATCAAGAGGTTCCGGAACCAAGAAGGTGTCTACCGGGCGGCGCCGACGCCTGATCCGAGACCCGGGTGGGTCTTAATGGGGGCGTCCAGGCCCCTGGACGCCCCCATTTTTTTATTTATTCTTTTTTCTCAGGGCCCAAAATAAATAAAATTATATATATTAATGGAGGCGTCCAGGCCCCTGGACGCCTCCATAAAAAAAAAAAATAAAAAAATGTGTAAAATGCCAGTTGGCATAAAAAATAAAAAAATAAATAAAAATAAAATATTAATGGAGGCGTCCAGGCCTCTGGACGCCTCCATAAAAACATATAAAAAAGTATATAATGCCAAGCCTGGTATAAAAGACAAAAGAAAATAATAAAATAATATAATTTTGGAGGCGTCCAGGCCCCTGGACGCTTCCATCAACTCCCTCACGGGCGCCGGCCACCGAACGACGGTTTGTCATGTGTGAAAAAATCCAAATTATAGAGACGTCCGGTCAGCTGGACGCGCCCATTTCTGAATCACGAGGCGCCGCTCACAAAACCACGCGTTGTGCCGAACCGCGTGCGACCGTCGTCGGTTTTCGGTGGACCTGCTTGAGGCGTCCGGGACCCTGGACGCCTCCACAAAAGTATTCCAAAAAAATCAATAAAAATAGAATAAAATATTATTTCGGTCCTGATGGAGGTGTCAGGGTCCTGGACGCCTCCACCTTCCGGAGCTCTATAAATAGAGGCCCACCCCCTCAGTTCTAAGGAGCTAAGCAGTGATCCGATAGGCTGCCGGAGCCCAGAGGCTACGGAGTCATTTTTCTAACCCGTGGGGTCTTTTGTAGGTGGAGGTTCTGCCGGCTTCTCGGGTGCCCACGCTCGCGAGAGGAAGGTCGTCTTCATCCACCGCGCTTCTACGTCGTCCCCACGCTGCCGGAGCTCCGCCGAATTTCACCACCGGCACATCCAATAAGCCAACTCTTTCCTTTCCTTCGTAGTTCTTTTGCATTCATCATCTCGCATCCATCATCTCATTTTCCTCCTACTCGAGTCCGAGAGGGGTTTAAAAGACAACACCAACCAGGTGTGTGTCTTCCCGTTATTTCGTCATTTTTATTGCAAGGATATGAATACTACACATTCATCTTTCTAAGCCACTTGTCATTTGTTTGTCGTTGTTTTGCAAGGGTAGCCGAGGAAAGCCCTCTCCGTCGGCCGGCCGGAAGGAGAGGAGGAAGCAACCCGCCATCTCCCGCTCTTGAGGTAGGCGCGATCACTTTCTTATTTTGGGGTCTTTCGGCCCCTGGCGATCACATCTTTTCATCGAGGCCGCGGCGAGTCACTTCCCCAATGGCCGTTTAAATTTCTGTTCTCATATTCTCTTTATATCCTGTTATATTTTGCTCATATCATCGAGGCCGCGGCGAGTCACTTCCCCAATGGCCGTTTAAATTTCTGTTCTCATATTCTCTTTATATCCTGTTATATTTTGCTCATATCATCGAGGCCGTGGCGGTGACTTCCCCAATGGCCGTTTAAATTTTCCGTTCTTATATTCTCTCTATATTCTGTTATATTCTGCTCATATCATCGAGGCCGCGGCGAGTCATTTCCCCAATGGCCGTTTAAATTTCCGTTCTTATATTCTCTCTGTATTCTGTTATATTCTGTTCATATTCTCGAGGCCGCGGCGAGTCACTTCCCCAATGGCCGTTTAAATCTCTGTTCTTATATTCTCCTTTATATTCTGCTATATTCTGCTCATATTCTCGAGGCCGCGGCGAGTCACTTCCCCAATGGCCGTTTCAATTCTTGTTATTTAATTTCTGCACCATTCCCGTCCCCCCGAGGTCGCGGCGAGTCACTTCCCGCTATGGCCGTTTGAACCCCATATCTTGCCATATTATACTTGTCCCGCTCGCCCCGCCGGAGCAATCTCCCGTGGTGGCCCCTTCTCTTTCTTCTCTCATCTCTGTGTTGCAGTAAAAAGCAAAACAAACAAAAAGAGGAGCCCGCGCGCTCTCCGCATCCTCTTCCCCGCTCCATCGAACTCCGAACCGCGTGACGTCGCTCACAGATTGGCGATCACGGTGGGACCTCTACTGCTTCCTTTCGGCTACCCTTGCAAGTTCGGCACCACCCGTGCCTCTCCACGTTCGCGCCCGCGCGCGCCCCCGTTGTGCTCACGGCAGCACCGTCAGTTCTGATTGGTTCTTTGTTTATTATATGTTTGTTATTTCTGTTGTTTTCCCACTCCATATATCTGTCAGCATTCCATTGCATACATCCATTCCTCTTTTCTATCCTCTTTTCATTTTTTTTGAGGATCACCCTTTCCCGGTGAAGGAAGGACTCTCCGTTTGGGAATTCCTCTCAACGGACTAGAATCTCCTACACTGGGACCTCCGTAAGTCCCCGACATCGAAGAATCTCCTCTTCGTTCACTGGGCTGGTTGTACCATTGAAGTTCCCCGGAGTTAGTCATTTCATTCGTGGTGAGACGAGAGACCCTAGCTGACACGGCGGTGAAACAAAAAAAATAAACTAGGGTCCCCACTTTGTGTGAACTTCGGATCTCGCTAAAAATAAAAAAAATCATCAAAATCAAAATAAAAAAAGGGCGTAAAGGCATCCACTTGTTTGATAATCTCTGCTTCCTACTTGCTAGTGTATGTTTTTGCGTTCTGGGAGAACTGTGAGCATGTCTCACGAGTCTTCTGAGGAGAACCACCCTAGCCGTGGTTTGACAGCCGACCCGCGAGTCTATGCTATGGACTCGGGTCCTTCTCATGACCCCTCGCATGAGGTGCAGGTTATTGCCGGGGACACGTCCCCGCCACAGGATATCACTTCCTTACTGGGCGTCCTCGCGAACACGGAGCTTACCTCTGAACAGCTCCGGGCCTTCCAGGCCATTCTAAAGGGGAAATCTGTTTCCCCCACGCCCCAGGAGTCAACTCCGGCTATCGCACCTCTCCACGAGTCCGTGCAGGCCATTCCATCTCCTTCATTGGCGCAAGCCATCCAGTCTCCCTCGCTTCAAGGACAAGCGAGCCAACAACCTCCCTCATTCCAATTCCCGTCACAATCTCAAACTCCCGGTGTTCCTCATACACCGTTTCAGCCAGGGCCAACTGTCGGTGGTCCGACAGTTCCCTCTCATTCCGGGTTTCCCCCTCAAGTCTCCGGGAGACAGTTTCTCCCCCAATGGCAAGTGCCACCTTCACCCCCAGAGGAGCTCGCCCAATCGCTCCTCAATAGGTTCAATCGCATGGACGAGCAGTTTCAAAATCTGAGAAGAATGGTGGACGTGAAAGCCACCCCGGAGGTTGCTTTGCCAATCCTCCCCGTCATTCATCTTCCTCCCTCCGAAATGCCCACGTACCGCAGATACAATGGTACCGGCAACCCCTTCATTCACCTCAAGGACTTCATGTATGAGTCCTCCTATTGGCAAAACGATCAGAGGTCCCTGGCATACCTCTTTCGGAGATCATTGGATGGTCCCGCGCTTGAGTGGTTCTATTCTCTGGAGCCCCGCGAGGCCGAGAATTTTGAAATAGTCCAGAGAAGGTTCTTGCAGAAATATAGGGATAGGGTCGGTCCCTCACTCTCCATTACCGACCTAGTGGCCGAAAAGATGAAACCCGATGAGGATTTTGTCCGATATGCTGATAGATGGAGGTCTCTGGCGGAAAGAATAAGGGATACCCTCTCCGAGCCCGAACAAGTGAAAATGATTGTGTCTAATGCAACCCCGCAGTTCAGACACGTCCTCGCCATGAATAAACTTACTACAATGGAGGAACTCTATGAAAGGGCCCGATACATCCAAACCCAGCTAAAAGACTCACCCATCATGAACATGTTTGAGTCGCCGAAGCCCAAAGTGGTCAGAAAGACAGGCGCTGGTGTCCCGGACGGAGCCACAGAAGGGGTCGTGACAAATGAGCAAGTCAGTGCGGTCAACAATGCCAACTATGCAGTCAACCCAAGGCCTCAACAAATGCCCCGACTACCCCTTCAACCAGGTCCTTTCCCTCTTCGTCCTCCACCCCAAAATAATTCACCCCAGGATAATATGCCTCCATTACGTCAACCCCAGCAACAACAACCACAACCTCAGCAACAACAACCACCGCTTCAGTACAACCAAGTTCCACCCCCGGGGAACTATGGTCCCCAACAGCAACAAAGGAGGCCGCTCGGTCCTAAGAGAGCCTACTATCCACCATTGCCAGAAACCTTAGCAGATATTTTTAATGCCCTCATGGCATCAAACCAACTCGCCCTACCCAGAGAAAGGCCCGCGTGGCCCCCCAATGTTGATACCTCCAAATATTGCGTCTACCACAGGCAGCCGGGACACACAGTGGATTACTGCTTCCATTTCAAAGATTACATCCATGATATGAATGATGAACATCAAATAGATTGGGATGAGATGAGACGGTACGTCGCGGCTCTCAAGGCTAGGAGACCTCCTCAGAGGCCACAGCAGCAGTTACAACAGCAGCAGCAGCAGCAACCACAACAACAACAACAGCCTCAGCAGGCCCCACAACAACAGCCCGACATGGGCATAATCCAGAATCCACTACCGGAGCACCAACAGCCCAATCATCAGGTTAACCCCATCTCCTCCTTCCCGGAAGTCGGGAGAGAGCAGGTGTGGCACCAGGAAAGTACCTCCATTCTTTATACCTCCAACCCTATCGTCATGCAACCCCCTCACCTTGCCCGGGTAGCACCTCTCTCTCATCAACCCGCATCGGTATCGCCTTCACCATTTCCACTACCATTACGCCCTCTCATCCGCACCCCGACCTCCTATCAACCGACACTTTCTACTACGCCTTCACACCCTCTCACCTTCTCCCACTCCCCCACTTTACCATCCACCTCTACCACATTTACCCCTACGCCTTCTAAACCCCTTATCATCCGTCCACCATACATAACCCCGTCTTTCTCCACCACATCACCACTAATGCCTTCAAAACCACTCATCACCCACCATCCACCTCAAAACCATCACCCGTTTCAAACCTTACCTCCACTTGCTCCGCCGCCACCTTCTAAACCCCTTATCCTTCATAATCCGCGCAATATCCCCTCTACCTCCGCCATGCCTCCACCTAACAAACCCCTCATCAGAATCCCTGCTCCCGTCATCACCCCTGCTTCATCAACCATTCCTCCACTACTACCCCTCAAACCCCTGTTAAAACCCACTGCTACCCCCACAGAGGTACAAAAGCCGCAGGCAATGGTGCTCCGGAGTGGAAGGATTTTCCACAGGGTTTTCCCCCACAACAGTCAGAATCCCGAGCAATCTCAGCCAGAGAAGGATGATGCAGAACAACCAGAAAGAGCTATCCCTGGAACACAGTATGATCTACTGAAACACTTGGACAAGACGCCTGCCCGGATCTCCATCCTAGAGCTACTTCAAAGATCCACATCCCACCAGGCGGCCTTGATGGAATATCTTCAAAAGGTCATGGTTAATGAAGACCTCCCCGTGGAGAAGATTTCGACCGTCCTGACCCCAACAGACACACAACCAGCCATCATGTTCCACAACTACGAGCTCGCTCCCAAGGAAGCTCGGAAATATGCATTGTGCATTTCAATAAAAATTAATGGGGTATCCATAAACCCGTGTCTTGTGGACACGGGTGCATCCATAAATGTGATCTCCATGAGCACTCTTCAGTTGTGTGGGGTCAACGAGGAACAAATAAGACCTTCCTCGATCACGGTCACGGCTTATGACAATAGCAAAAGGCCGCCGCAGGGGATGATTATTCTGAAGGCAGAACTAGGCCCCATGTCAATTCCCACGGAATTCCATGTCCTCGACATGGACCCCACATTCAAGGCTATACTGGGTCGCCCTTACATCGAAGCCATGGACGCTGTGCCTTCCACCAACCATCAGTGCATGAAGTTTCCTTACAATGGGAGAATTATTAAAGTGGTCAGTACACCGGTCCTTCACACAGTGGATGCTATCAACACCTCTCTGCCCTCCGTTTGGCCATCTCATCGGCCCATATTATCACTGCTGGACGTGCGTGATCCATCTCACATTCCACTAGCACCAAAGGAGCCGGTCAGGGCAACCGCAACATCATGTCTCCCTTTTCACTCCAAAGGTTGGGAGATTATGAGGAACATCGGCTATCAACAAGGAAAGGGTCTGGGCGCACAGTCACAGGGTATGCTCAAACCGCCAAAGGAAATTAGGCCGAATCGCAGGTTTGGCCTAGGCTTCAAAGGACCGTTCAAGGCAGATTGGAAGCCCCTCACGTGGACTCTATCAAACCACTTCAACAGAGGACCCGTTGTTCAGATGGGAGATCACCCACGAGAAGCATATGGAGGATCACATGCTGTATATTTGGCTGAAAAATGTCCGAGGATCACCAAAAGAGGCAAGATCAAAGATCCGGAATGCGAGTGGGACAAATGGTTCGACATATGGGACATTTCCGTTGCACTGGAAAGGATGTTCTCATCTCCACAGCTTGAAAGACCACCGTTGATCTCCGAAATACCAGAGAATATTATCACTCTTGCCAAGGTTCCAAACTATCCTCGTCCTCGCCAGAAGGACTCTGTCATCGACGGATCTTCATCCGTCCTCAACATTGCCGTCGACGGCTCATTAGCCGCCATCCTCTCCATCCACTCGTCTCAGCCTTTGCTGATATCTTCTTCCTGGGCCAGACAATTGTCTGATGATCTTCCCAGGTCCCCTTCTTTGCTTACATACCTACGCGGGCTTTTCAACCCGCGCCAGGTCTTCAACCATGATCTGCTCTACGAGCCCCACAATCCTCTAGCCATAACCACTTTCCTCTCTCCTCCAATCTCTTTTCACTGCTTTGTCATTAAAAATGAAAACGAAAAAAAAACGTCAATTTTCAAACTCTCCAACAACACATCTTCGTTGAGGAAACCTCCTACATCTCCCACGGGTGCGTACCGCCTTGCGGACCACCCGTCCAAGGTCCGATGAGCGACCTTCTCTACCCCTCCTCTGAGGGGTCTTCTCCTGTACATTCTACACCATCCTCCTCATCTTCCTCTTCTTCTGTAAATATTGTCAGTCAATCTAGGAATGATAGGCCAAGGGTAGTACCTAGGAAGAAATCCAAGGGTAGGCAGATCCCTCGTCGATTCCTTCTGGATTTGGCCGCCAGGTGTCAGGCCCTTCTTGCCATCCCCCAGTTGTTAGAAAATCCCATCCAGCTACCTGAAATAGAATGCGAGGGCGACTGTGCATCTGATGAAGGGTATGGAGTCTACGAGATCACGAATGAAGAATGCCCCACTGAAGATGAGGGTGAAGAATATGAGGATGCGGCGGGCGCATACGCTAGCGGAATGAGGAGATTCGACGAGCCGTCAACCGCCGTAGAAGAATCCACCAAAGAAGTCAACTTGGGGACTGAGGAAGACCCTAGGATCATCCTCATAAGTGACAACCTACCACACTCTGAAGAAGAGGCATTAATTGAGGTCCTCAAGGAATATAAGGACACGTTTGCATGGAGCTACGAGGATATGCCGGGTTTGGATTCAACCTTGGTCGAACACCGTTTAACCCTAAAACCAGGGTCCATCTCGGTAAAACAAAGGTTAAGGCGTTTCCACCCTCAGATGGCTTTAAAAATGAAAGAAGAGGTCGATAAGCTCCACAAAGCCAGGTTCATTAGAGTCGTTCTTTATCCTCAATGGGTGGCGAACATTGTCCCGGTCATGAAGAAAGATGGGAAAGTCAGGATTTGCATTGACTTCCGGGACCTTAACCGCGCGTGTCCAAAGGATGATTTTCCCTTACCTCACATTGATGTGTTGATTGATAACACGGCAGGTTATGAAACCCTCTCATTCATGGATGGATTTTCGGATACAATCAAATCCGTTTGGCAGAAGAGGATCAGGAAAAGACGTCATTCACTACCCCTTGGGGAACATATTGTTACGTGGTCATGCCGTTTGGGTTAAAGAATGCTGGAGCTACTTACCAAAGAGCGATGATGGCCATATTTCATGACATGATGCACATATATCTGGAAGTGTATGTGGATGACTTATTGGTGAAATCAAGGACCAGGATGGAACATCCAGAAGTTTTGGCTAAGGTCTTGCAAAGGTCAAGAGAATTCCAATTGAAAATGAACCCGAAAAAGTGTGTGTTTGGTGTGTCGTCAGGTAAATTGCTGGGGTTCATTGTGAGTAAAAGAGGGATCGAGATAGATCCCGACAAAGCCAAGGCTATCAGGGATATGCCGCCTCCCAAGAATTTGAGGGAAGTCCGAGGTTTAATCGGCAGGCTGCAGTTTATTCGTCGGTTTGTGTCTCAACATTCACAAAGGTGTAGACCTCTCTACGAGTTGACCAAGCCAGGAGTAGAATTCCACTGGAATTCTAAATGTCAGAAAGCTTTTGAAGGGTTGAAGGAATATCTGGCTAGTCCACCCGTTCTCATTCCACCTAAACCAGAAAAACCTCTGATCCTTTACATCTCAGTCTTGGATGACTCCGTGGGAGCCGTCCTCGCACAATCTGATGAAGAAGGCAAGGAACGGGCAACCTATTACTTGTCTAAACTTCTCAATCCCTGTGAGCAGAAGTACACCGTCATGGAGAAAACCTGTGCTGCCCTCGTTTGGGTGGTGCAGAAATTGAAGCACTACTTCTTGGCTCACGAGGTCCACTTGATTGCTCGATGAATCCTATCAAATTCCTTCTGGAGAAAGCCGTCCTTACGGATAGGCTAGCACGCTGGCAAAGTTTTCTCTCTCAGTTCGACATCACCTATATCCAGCAAAAGGCGATTAAAGGTTATGCCATAGCCGAGCATCTCGCTCACCATCCTCTTCCCAAGTTCGATCCCGTCCTATCAGAGTTTCCAGATGAGGAACTAATGTCCATCAACCAATCAGATGAGCCAATGTGGACACTATATTTTGATGGAGCTCTGAATTCTCAAGGGAGAGGAATCGGCATCGCCCTCCTGTCGCCGGAAGGCCTCACATTCCCATTGGCATACCAGCTCAAATTTCCAGTCACCAACAATGTAGCCGAATATGAAGCTCTTCTAGCTGGCCTAGGACTCGCTCATTCTTTTCGTATCACTGAGTTGCGAGTCGTAGGTGATAGTCAACTCATCCTTCGCCAGGTGCTCACTAAGTATCGCACTCGCGATCCCAAACTCAAGCCATACCAAGAACTCACTGCTGCCTTTGCCAAACTGTTCGCCAAACTGATCTTTGTTCATATCCCTCGTCATCAGAATATTCTCGCCGATGCCCTCGCCTCGTTGGCATCATCCATAAGGTTCCCTCTAGGAAGATGGTTTAAGTCCATTTCCATCTATAAACTTCATGCTCCTGCAATCGATGATGCTTCCTACGTAAACATCAAAGACAGGATAGCAAGGAAGATCCTGCAGGAAGATATCCTTGAAAAGAGGGAGATCATGTTGGCAGAGGCCGAAGAAGAACTGGCTGATGAAGAGAAACCATGGTTCTATGAAATTGTCAAATATTGCCAAAATCAGTCTTATCCTGAAGGGGCCACCACAGAGGACAAGAAAGCCATAAGAAGGGTGGCTCAGAAATATACATTGGTTGGAGGTCTACTCTATAGAAGGAGCCTTAGTGGTATTCTGTTAAGATGTCTTGATGACGATGAGGTTTGGAAATGTGTAGAAGAGACGCACTCGGGTGTGTGCGGTGGCCACGTGAATAGTCAGATGCTCGCCAAGAAGATCATTCGTCAAGGCTTTTATTGGCCCACCATGGAAGAGATTGTGCTGTCTACGTCCGTAGGTGTGTCAAGTGTCAACTTCACGCCGATAAAATCCATTCACCATCTTCCTCACTTCATCCAATATCCTCCCCATGGCCTTTCTCCATGTGGGCATTCGACATCATTGGTCCCCTAGGTGATCCCAATTCCCTCACCAAGCAGAAATCCTTCATCCTTACTGCAACGGAATACTTCACCAAATGGGCCGAAGCCGAAGCTTACGCGGAAATCAAGGCATCAACAGTCTGCAAGTTCATCATGAAGAACATTCTCGCCAGATTCGGCATCCCAAGCACGATCGTCACCGACAATGGGCCACAGTTCATTTCTCAGGACCTACAGGACCTCTGCAAAAGGTACGCAATTGCATTGCATCATTCATCGCCTTATTACCCACAAGGTAACGGCCAAGCGGAGGCCACCAATAAAACATTGCTCAAAATCATCAAAAAAACCTGCGAGTCTAGTAAGTTTTCAGACTGGCCAGAAAAGCTTATCGAAGCCCTATGGGCCTATCGCACTTCAATCCGTACCCCCACCGGGCAGACTCCATTTGCCCTCACTTATGGTATGGAAGCGGTAGTCCCGTACGAGACTCTGATCCCTTCTCTCAGGGTACAATTGGATGAGGAATTTCCCCTCGACGATCGTCGTAATTCACTCCTCGCCCAGTTGGAACTCTTGGATGAGAAGCGGCTGGCCGCCGCCGAACACGCGCGTGTGTATCAAAATAGACTCGCTCGCTTTTACCAAAAGAAAGTCGTTGAGAGAAAATTCAAAGTCGGTGAGATGGTCGTAAAAAGAATTTTTGTCAAACCTGGAGGGCTGCGTTCTAAGCTCCAACCCAATTGGGAAGGACCATTTGTAATTCAAGCCGTGCACCCTGGCAACGCCTACAAGCTAGTCAACGCCGAAGGGACCGAGTTATCCCACCCTTGGAATGGGCTTTATCTTAAGAAATACTACCCTTAGCACAAAACAAACAAAAAATGATGAAAAGATAAAAAAACATCAAAAACAAGGAAATATTGAAAACCACTAAAAATATGGAAAATTCAAAATGCCGATGCCTGGCAGGCACCATGTAGTTAAGTCCCTGCATCTAACCTTCATGTTAGGATAGGGCCCATTAAGGCTTGGTAGGCACCGGGTCTTGGTTTGCCAGAACCGTGGAGACCCCTGTCCGGCCACGTCGGCCTATGCTCGCTCGAAGGAAGCTAACATGTGTTCACTTATGTATTTTATTCAAAAAAAAAGTTGGTAGCATCACCTACGGTAGGGCCACACCTAGAAGATCTCCGGAAGCTGTAATCTTTATTCTTTTCTCTTCGACCAAATGAGACAGTCGGCGCCCTTAAAACGCTGAGCATGAGAAACCGAAACTCAAACCCCAAGGACAAGAGTAGGATCCATTTCCTCGAGCATCGATCAGAGCACGAGAAGAGGGCAGTGTCCCCGCAGGCATACGAAAAGGGAGCCCACAAACGTCAAACGACTATATCTCCCTCACAGAAAGAAATACAAAATCAAAATCAAGAGAAAAGCCTGGTCGTGACCGTGCCTGGTGCGATAAACCAAACCCCTCAAAGCAAAAGCATGAATCCACAAAGGGGGGCCGTGGAATGTAAATGATCGAGATTTGGTCCGAAGTTGTCCGAAAGGAAAGAGTTAATGGGCCCTTATTCGCTCGCCGAGTTAACGGCTTTGCCGGTCCTCTCAGGAGGTTTATCCCCTACACTCTTCCTTCTCCCTCTAAAGATGAAGGTTCGATGGAGTTTCTGAAAGGTGAAAACTGCCCAGGGTCTGCGACCTTATTTTAATATACACATTTTGGTTGCCAACTTTGAAAAAGTAAAAGCTATCGCTGCGAAGGAGTCTCCGTGTTTCTGGCTGGTCAAGACCCCTGTTTACCACATTGATGTCTTCTTGTTTAACCTCGGGCTTAGGCCAATGCAAGCGCGTCACCTATGGGTGCGACGGCGTCTGATTCCGGGTCAGCGTCGCGCGGTTGGTCGTTAGGGTTCCAGGGTGTTCCATCTTATACCATTTAGAGTTGTGAGGAAACAGACCCGGGCCGGGCAAATCATTTACCTCAAACACCTTTTGGGTGAATCCCTGTAGTCGGAAGCAACTGGGAGCCTAAGCATGGCATGACGGTATTGTCATCAGGGTAAGTCTTAGCCGGCGGGATCGTCATTCGAGGGGTCTAGAGGCCCAAATCAACCTAGATGTGCACTTAAGATACCTGGGAGGTTAGTAAGAAACCCCTGTCTCACGTAGGTTAGGTGCCATTTGGGTGCTTGCCGGGCGTTAGCGAAAAAAAAATTGAAATGATAAAAGCAAAAAAATGGAAAAGAGAAATGTACATATTTGCAAACAAAAAAATCTTTTTATGATGAAACAAAAAAAATAAAAAATATCAAATATAAAAAAAAAACAAATCAATTTTGCATGATTGCATTTACGTGCATCATCTCATTTTTAATATCGCCTGCATTCGTGTGCTTGCCTGTCGCATTTATCATCACCGCATCTTTCCCTTACCTTCGTTAAATAAAGGCTTGGCCCCTTGACCAGTTATCAAGGACAGTCACAGTGACCATTTGCTTATTGAGCAAGGGGCCAAGTCAGAACAGAAATTCTGATTTATTTGTTTCAGTGATATGTGCAGGGATTCAGGTAACTGAAGCAAAGGTGAAAAACAAACAAACCAAACCTTGTGTTTTATTCCAAAAAACCAAAAAAATTTACATCAAGTTCCGTCCTCTCTCTCTGCATTACTCCTCCCACTACTCTCCGGGCAAAACACTCTCAAAGGTGCTACCCAACTACGAAAAGCGGTACTCCTACCGCTCTGTACTCCCCTTCCTATTCCCACATCCCGGCGTTGATCCACGGAAGCAGCAGAGAAGCTACCAACACGAAAGCCACGCTCTCGTGCTTTTCGGTAGCGCTCCTCACCATCTCTCAGCCACTGTTCAGAAAGACCAAGGCCGATTCGGAGTTCGAATAGTTGGGCCTCCATGACCCTTCGCTCCTCCCTTTCAGCCAAACTGTTGGCTCTTTCTCTCTCTGCGTTTCTTTCCCTCTCTGCCCGTTCTCTCTCACGGTCTTCCCTCTCTAACTGGAGAGTGATCCTCAGTTCCATAGCATCCCTGGATGAGTCGTCACCAGGATGACGCCGCAGTTCCCTCTCCAGTTCTGCTATCCTAGCCTCCTTCTGCGCATCTTGGGCAAGCGCTTCTTCCGTCTCCTTTTCCTGCCGAGTGTACTATCTCAGATACGCGATAAGGCGTAAACAAAGAGAACTCAACGCTGAAACTTTTACCTGTATACGGAGCATCCCTTCTGCCTCCGCAGCACGCTGCGTGGCGTGAGCAAGTTGCTCATGAAGCGAGTCAAGTTCTGAGGTGGGAATCCACAAGCTGGAAGAGGCACCACCTACTCCCATCGCTGGGGAGGCTGCGCCAATCTGGGCATGCTGCGACCATGTGAATTAGCAGCCAACATCTGGAATCTGGGGATTTAATTAGGAATGTACTATACACCTACCAAGGCGCTCGTAGCTCCGCGGGCATCACCCAACTGTTGTTCCATCTCTGCCAAGCGAGTTCGTAAATTCGCTATCATGGCATCCCGGACATCTTGCAGCCTTACAATTCAGCATTTTTACCAGAAAAACCAAGAAAAGGAGAAAGAAGAGAAGAGAAAAAGGGGAAACCTACTTCCACAAGTCCCCGGGGTTGGAACTGTTCTGCATACTTTATCCTATATAGACGCAAGTAGTCCTCGCTGTCCCGCGCCTGTGATTCTACAACCGTGCCACCCCGTTGCCAGTCCTCATACTGTTCGGGGAATCGCACGCGCCAGTCAATGCAAGTCGCCGGTCCCCGCGTCTTTCTCCCGACACGAGGTAGCGCAGCTGAATCCACCCATTCTTGAGCCAGTCCTAAAGTCCTCATAACTAATCGTAGCCGAAGCGGCTCGATTTCATTCAGGCAGTGCATCCATAGTTCCCGTCCGAACCGGGCACGACTTGCTAGAACCCACGGCTGGTTGGCATCGACCATGTCTGAGTAGGGTCTCCAGTTTACCATCGCTGCAGGGAACTCCTGTAGCTCCCGCCTTAACACCATCAGTTGGTAGGTTAGGGGTGCCACACTCATGATGGGCTCCCACCGCCTGGCTAGCGGCACCATCACGGGTCGCCAATGTCGAGCTCTCCCCATGGGGAGGTAATAATAGCTCCATAGCTGCTCGGCGCAGGTCATCAGCACCTTGCGAAAACAACAAAAAAAATATACAAAACAAGCAAAACCAAAAATACCTGGATGAATGGTGCGAAACCACTCACAGTCATCTCACGATCCGTTTCTTGGAATAGGCCTGCAAACAAGTGCGCCAGCATAGCAGCTCCCCAGGCATAGTACCCTACTCTTTCAAGGTCTGACAGCAGCTCCAGAAAGCAACATTGGATACCGTCCCCTTTCGAGCTCAGTACCAATCTCCCCAAAAGGAAGAGGAGAAATCTCCTCAAATCTATGTTACATCTTTCCCAGTTGCCGAAATCTGTGCAATACACGGCACGGCATCCTGTTTCTATCCTTTCCATGAACTCTTCTGAGGATTCGTCATCCCGCCGACGAGTGTCGGTGAGCCCTAATGCATCCATGAGGGACGCCCTAGATACCGACCTGTTTTTCCGACCATCTAGGTCCAAACCCAGTAACTTCTGGGCACCTTCTCGGTAGTCCGCGTAAGTGACTCCGGTCACTGCCTCGCCATCCACCTTGAGACTCGTAATTCGGACCACATCTTCCAAGCTGGGCACCATGTGCCCCCAGGGCATCAGAAATGCCCGGCTCACTGGGTCCCATCTCTCACACAAGGCTTGGATCAGGACTAGGTCAAGCTGGACGAAGGAAGGTACCAAATCCCATCACGTCTAGCCTCGCCTTCTGAAAATCTGGGAGGCCCCTGTATGCTGCTACTACCAACTCCCATAAGATTTGTGATTTCATCACAACCTACACATACCAGGAATGGGGGTGAGGTTTGGTCAGAAGAAAGGAAGAAAGAATGAGAAAAGGGCAAGAAAACTTGGCTTACGAGTTGAGATTGGGCCCTTTCGCTGAAGTGCCCTTCAAGGTCTGAAAGCCTCCTGGAACTACTACCACTAGACCTGCTTCTCTTCGAGGAATGGGAAGATTCGCCCTCCATCCAACTCTCAGAATTTTGAACTCCTCCTCTCCCATAAGAACTTGTGCTCCTCGAGTTAGCTCTCGATATACCTGGAAGGATAAAAGGGACAAGAATTTATAGAAATGGAAGGAGTGCGGGCCAAGATTGCCTCCATCACCTGTCGATGATAGCCCTCGCAATGAGACACAGGCCAAGCGGCCCCATGTGTCGCTTCACCGCTCGCACAGGGTGATTGACTGGACGAAGAAAAGGATGAATAGCCCCTATGTTGTCTAGGGATACCCTATCATGTTTTGGAGGACGTCCGCAAAATTTGGCACAACATCCGGGAAAAGTAACTAGGGCCGTCAGTATTGACTTCAACGGCAGATTCCTGTGAAAAATGGTCACAACGAGATGCGATTCTCCGCTTGGAGCGGAGTCTCGGCAGACCCATCACATGGGAACAGTGCAAAGGAGAAGAAGTGTAGGGAAGAAGGAACGCACAAGAGAACAAATAAACAGCAGAAAATCAAATCACTCCATTCATAATTCTACATAAGCTGTCATAAGCACTACAATCATAGAGAGGTGGCGGGCCCACTAGCCCGCCAATCCTCACCATCACTCATCTCTCCGGGCACTCTCCTCCTCTCCCCCGAGGTGAGGGTCCCTCAGAAGCCTCCGGGATCCCCGTGCAGTAGCACCTGCCTCGCCTCTGGGCGCCTGCTCCGCAGCAGTGACTCGCTGCTCCTCACCTGGCGTGGCGAAGAAGCCACTGGCAGCAAAGCGACCGGACTGGCGGAGTCGCTCCCCAAACTCTCGCGCTCTCTCGTAGCGCGTCTCCATCCCTCCTAGCCTCTGCACGACGGCCTGAAGGCCCAGCTGGAGCTCCCTCACTTGGGCCTCCAAGGCCCTCCTCTCGGTCAGATCCCGCTGTCGCTCGGACCTTCTCTCGGCTTTCTCTCTCTCTGCCTCTCTCCTCATCATCTGCAGAAGAACCCTTAACTCCAGGATGTCTGGAGAAGGTCTCTCCTCACCACGATGCCGCAGCTCCGCTACAGTCGCCACCCAGGCGTCACGCTCCTCTTCCGCCCGGGTCGCGCGGGCCACCGCACCGGCAAGTTGCTCCCGGAGGGAGGCAATCTCGAGAAAAGGGGCCGAGGAGCTGGAAGATCCGCCAGCCACTCCCACCGTCGCTGTCTGCTGGGCACGCTGGAACGAAATAAACAACGGCCGTCAGTGAAACTCCAAAATCTGAAGTTAAAAGTGCGGCACGTAACTTACCAGGAGCGACAACTCATGTTGAGCGACGGCCAGCTGCCGCCTAGTCTCTGACAGTTGGGCGCGCGAGCCGCCGATGCCACGCGTGTCCCCAGCTTGGGGAAGTCCCGCGTAACTCTCTCTCTGCCGCCGCAGGAAGTCGGCACTGTCCTGCACCAGTATACCCCCTTGCTGTCCAGGGAGACGTACGGGCCACTCCTCGAGCCTCGCCTTGCCGCGACTCTCCCTCCTGACGCGGCTCGGCTCGTCTGCACTCGCCCACTCATCGGCCAGACCCAGGGTCCTTGCCATGTCCTGCACCAAGAAAGGGGCCCCATATCAGTCAAAAGGAACGCGTCCCCTGTCTAGGACGCGTCCATCATTTGAGTGCAACACTCGCCGAACCCTTTCCTCCTCGCGCAGCTCGCTTCAAAACCCAAAATGAATTAAAAGAGGAAGAGATCGGAGGACCTACCGGACCGTGTTCACCTCCTCCCACGCCATCGGGCCCCTCGGGTCCCTCGGGGGCCCGAAGCGGCCCTTCCTCCTCCATGGACGCCGTTCCGTGCTCGGGCGCGTCCCTCCTTGGGCGAGGATTTCCTCGTCCCTCTCCACCTTCACCACGGTCGGGCCCACCGAACTCCATCGATCAAAAGAGGAGGAAGGCGAAAAAGGGGCAAGCGCGTTTCGGCGGAAGGCGGGCTCGTTTGCGGGTAAGGCACGGGAGAAGAAAGGCCACTCGACGCTTTAAATTTGAATTCAAGGATTAAGACGCGTCCTCGCGCCTGGACGCGCCCAAAAGGGGGAAAAGGAAACAAAATCCCCCCGTGCAAAGCGTAGTTCCCCGTTGTTCAGGGCAAGATCTCGCGGAGCGTGCCTCAAAGGGCAACTCAGTGCAAAGAAGAAAGTGTGGGAGAGAGAAAAGTACACACAACACAAAAAAGCGATTTCTATTTCATATAATAGCCGAAAGTACATCATACAGTGAGAAGGGTGACGTGTACAAGCAACTCTCTAACTCTCACCACCACCCTCCTGTCATCTCTCTCCTCCCTCCTCTGTCGGGGATCCCTAGGGGGCCTCTGCGAACCCTGAGAAGCCGTGCTCGCCTCGCCCTGCGGTGGCACTCCAGCCTCGAAGGCGCGACGACGCTCCTCCGCCGAAGAAACCAGATAGCTGCCCATGGAAAAAGAACCAGACTGACGAAGTCGCGCCCCGCGTTCCTTCGCCCTCTGGTACCGCTCCTCGCTCTCCCGAAGCCTCCCCTCCGCCGTGCCAAGATTCAATCGGAGCTCCAGCAGCTGGGCCTCCAGAGCCCTCCTCTCGGTCTGATCCCACTGTCGCACCTCCCTCTCTCTCTTCCTCTCCTCTCTCTCTCTCACTGCCTCCCTCCTCGACAACTCGAGGGCGATTCGCAGATCCATCACGTCACGAGGGAGCTCCTCAGCCTCTCGTCGACGCTCCTCCTCCAGCCCCACAATCCGGGCGTCACGCTCCGCAATCCGGGCGTCACGCTCCGCCACCCGAGCGTCACGCTCCTGCTCGGCACGAACAGCACGCGCCAGGGCCTCTCGGATCTCGGCCACCTGTCAAGGCACGCATGCACCGTAAGAGAACAGTGATAGAAGGAAAGTAGCTAGAAAAGGGTCGCGGCCAAGCAAGCACTCACTCGAGCCTCGCGGTCACGCTCGGCCTCCTCAGCCCGAGCCACCGCGTACGCCAGCTGCTCCTGGAGGGCAGAAACCTCCGGAGGAGGGCCCCGCGAACTGGAACCCGCTCCACCAGCCATCCCGACTGCCGCTGTCTGGTGGGCCCGCTGAAACACGGGGCAAACGTCAGTCAAAGACTAAGCATCAAAAATCCAGGTCACAAAAAAATGCATTGCATAAACTCACCAGGATCTCCAACTCCTGTCGGATGGCCACCAACTGTCGCCTGGCGTCCGCCAACTGGGCCCGCAGGTCAGCGATCATGGTATCACGAGCATCCTGCATTAAACATAAGTTAGTATCCCATGCATATACATATAGAAAGGTGGAGCAGTTTCATTTCACTTACCCCTGCCATACCACCCAAGGAGAGGCGGTCCCCGTACGTAGCTCGGTACCGTCTCATGTAGTCTGTGCTGTCCTGTACGTGGGACACTACTGGGACCCCGCCCTGCTGCCAGTCCTGGTACTGTGCTGGGAAGCGCGTACGCCAGTCCACGATCTTCGCCTTCCCCTTGGTCTTCCGCCCAATGCGGGCCGGCGCATCTACATCTACCCACTCCTGGGCCAGCCCCAACGTCCTCATGACCAGTCTAAGCCGCAGCGGCTCAATCTCGTTCAGGCAATGGACCCACACGTCCCGCCTGAAGCGAGGAAGACCCGCTACAACCCAGGGCTGGCCAGCATCGCCCATGCCTAGGTAGGGCCTCCACACCACCTGCATCACCATACATACATCATGTTAGTTATCATTCAGTCACATGCATAAACATAAAAAAATCATACGCATCATACCATGGCCTCGGGATACTCGCTCAGCTCCCGACGAAGTGACGCCAGCTGGTAGCCGTGGGGTGCTGCAACCACGACCGGCCTCCACTGCCGCGCCAGAGGCACGGCCCTCCTGTTCCCATGCCTAGCCCTCCCCATCGGGAAATAGTAATAGCTCCACACCTGCATCCATCATACATCATTAGTACAATAATTGCATATTTAACTGTGGGAATGCATAAATAAAATGTTTACCTGGAGGAAAGGTGCGAAGCCGCTGACTGTCGTCTCCTTCTCCGAAGTCTGGGAGAGATCAGCAATCAAATGGGCAAGCAGAGCCGCCCCCCACGCATAGTGTCCCACTCTGTCCAGATCCGCCAAGATCCCGAGGAAACGGCAGTGGATGCCATCCCCCTTCGTCCCCAGCAGAAGGCGGCCCAGGAAGAAGAAAAGGAACCTCCGAAGGTCTAGATCCACCAGCTCCCGCTCGCTCGGGTCCTGGGTGAAAGCAGCACGAGCATCCCCCTCCAGTCGAGCCAAGAAGTCTGCTCCAGTCTCGCTAACCCGCTGACGCGGGTCGACGAATCCGAGCGCCTCCATGATCTCCACTCGGCCGACTACCCTGCTGTCTCTATCAGTCACGCTCGTCTCTAACCACAGCAGGTCCAGGGCACTCTCTCGGTAGTCGGGGTAGGTGACCCCGCTGACTGCCTCTCCGTCAACTCGTAGCCCGGTGATCCGAGCCACGTCCTCCAGCGTCGGCACCATGTGCCCCCAGGGCATCAGAAACGCCCGGCTCGGTGCGTGCCACCGCTCCCTCAATGCCTGGATAAGAGGAAGGTCGAGCCGGAAGGGCTCGATCCTAAGGAAAGCTCCGAAGCCCATGGCGTCCACACGCGCCCTCTGAAAATCCGGCAGCCCACGGTATGCTGCCACCACCAAGGATCAGCTGATCCGGCCCTTCATCATGCCCTGCAAACCACAAAACCAACAAAGAACACTTCAGCATCATGAACAGTAATAAACAATAACACTGTATATACTATTTTTCCTTTTTATTTTATTATTTTTTGGAGGCGTCCAGGCCCCTGGACGCCTCCTTCCTCTTCCTATTTTTCTTTATTTCTTTTTCTCAAAAAAAAATCCAAGAACCAAAAACAAAAAAATATATATATAATATATATATTATTATGGAGGCGTCCTAGGCCTTGGACGCCTCCTTATTTTTTAATTTTATTTTATTATTTACGTAAATAAATAAATAAATAAATATAAAAAAAGTGGAGGCGTCCAGGCCCCTGGACGTCTCCTTCTCTCACTACCCGGCCTTCTCTCACAGCCTCTCGCACACCTGTTTTAGCCTATTGAACCACAAAGTGAGAATTCCGAAGTACTTACCGGGTCGTGATCGTCCTCTCCCGCGTCACCAGCATCCGCAGCGGCCTCCGCGGCCAGAAGCGGCACCTCCATCTCCTCACCCGCAGCAATCTCCTCTGCTGCGGCCTCCTCGGCATCATCCCTCAACCTCCTCGCACGACGAGCCAATCGTTTCCGCTTCCCTGGACCCTGGCTCGATCCTCCTCGCTCCATTGGGACTAAGAATGGGTCGTTTGGAGTGGCTGGACGGTCAGAATGAACAGTAAGTGAGTTAGGGGGGGAGCCCCCCCTATATATAGATTAATCTTTAATTGGGGCGTCCAGGCGCCTGGACGCCCCCACTTTTTATTTTTTTTTTAAAAATTCAAAAACCTTAGGGGCGTCCAAGCGCCTGGACGCCCCCAAACTAAAAAATTAAAAAAATAAAAAAAATAAAAAATTAGGGGCGTCCAGTTCCCTGGACGCCCCCCAAACCAAAAAATCAAAAAAAAAAATAATAATAATAATAATTAGGGGCGTCCAGGCCTCTGGACGCCCCCATAATAAAAAATATATTAAAAAAAAAGAAAAAAGGGGGTTAAAGTATGTATATAATCCAAACAAAAGAAAAAAAAGGAAAGAAAAAGAAAAACCACAAAAAAGATAATAATTAAGGGGACGGGGGTCCGAAACATCCAAATGCCAGATTTTATTCCATCAGAAAGCAGAATGAGCTACATGAGGGGCTTAGGCGCCTTAGGCCTTAACTTCCCCAGTTCGGTTACATAAGCCCTCCACGGCTCGCATTCTTCCACCACGTGCGCTAAGGCCTTTCCCGCGACACTTGTCTTCCAAGGAGCTTTAATGGCCTTCGCTTCCTTCGCGTCCGCTTCAGTGCCCAACTCCCTTTTCTTCAAAGGAACGATGCCAGTCGGTGGCGGGAACGAATGGCGTGGGATGCCAATCTGGAGGCAGCACCGATGCGCATTATAAAGGACGAACTCGGTCGCGCCGATCAGTTGAAGATCAACTTCGGGGGAAGACCTCATGAGGAGATCTAGCGAAAGCAAACATACCGGTGCGCAAGTGAAGAAACCTTGTGTCACGGTGCGGAAGTGAGACCGCCAGTCTTCACGTTTCTTCAGCCACGGAACGCGGTTCACTACAGTACCACCGAAGCCTAACACGTCGGCTATGTGGTGAAGCGGGCTTTGTTGGAAGAGCTTCGAAGCGGTTGGCATTCCCTCGCGGTGGTCGAATTTGAAATGCAAATCCAGCCAGTAATTTAAGACAAGTGCACAACCAAATGGAGGCTTACCCATGCTCGAAGCAGTAAGACCACTGTAAAGATAGGAAAGGACAGCGGGTCCCACCCTCTTTCCACGCCAAATCCCGCAGATAGCACTCAGTTGGTCTTCCGCCACTATGTTGTCGGTATAAGGAAACAAGAGAGCACCCGCCAGACAGATAGTGAACCCCCTCATGATTCCCTCCAAATAGTCATCGTCTGGTGACCCTCTCAGGGCGTTCATGACCCACTCCGCAAGCTTTTGGAGATCGATCCCCTTCTGAGTACGGACCTTTCTAGCTGCGTCGGGCGGCATGAAGCTTCCAAGGACGCTTTCAGAAGTACCCCGTGTCAGCATCCGCATAGCCTTCACCTTCCCATCACTCTTGAATTTCTTCAAACCAAGCAGAAGTTCCACCTCCTCGAGGAGGATGGTCACCTCGAAGGTCGGGAAGATAAAAGTGTGGGTCTGGGGATGCCAGACCTCCACTAGCGCGCCCATAGCCGCCCAGTCCATACGAATCTTCTCGTAATGCTTGGCGTGAATAAGGAGCCCCTGCAAATGCCACTTCGAGAGTATGGCCCTCATGCCAATGGAGATATTGGAAGTCAGCTTTGAAAGCCATGGCAGCTTGGAAAACTTCCTCGGGCCTGGGAAGAGTGGATATGGCTGGAAGAGGAAAGAAGAAGAAATGAAGGAAGTAAGAAGAAGGTTCACGTGGAGAAATTTGAAAAGAGTCAGCTTATCATATGCGACATGATCGTCCCACTCAGATGACCCTCGAGGTCGGAAAGTCGCCTAATCTCGCTGCTAGGCTTGCTCCTCTTCATAACGCGGGAAGACTCTCCTTCCATCCTGAAGATCTCTAGATTCTCCTCTCCTTCCTCTCCTGAGCTTCCAAAACCCACCTTGGTGCATTTGAATGAACTAGCCTAAGGGGAGTTCTTATAGGAAGGGAAGGGTGCTACAGGATAGAACATGTCACATCAGTTGTCATTGTCAAGATTTTGTCTGGATCTCCTTTGAACTGTGGTGCGATTCTGCTCCCTTTTGATGTTGCTAACCTTTGCTGGCCTGTGCAGGTTTTACTAACGGACGTCTTTGTCCTATCTCCTGTCCCACCTTTCATTGGTTGGTCCCACCATGTCATGCATCATAGTATATGATACCTACGCTACTAGAACATGTCAAGGACCTTGCGGCCCGAACGAATCTGGGATTTGAGTTCCCCTTCAACAAAAACGGTGATGATCCCGGAAGAGTTTGGGTTGTACGGATAGGCCGTTAATTTGTGGTAGTATGGGGACGACGGTTCCATTCAGTGAGTTGGTACGCGGATAAACGGGCCCCAGCCCAGTATCAGCTCACCGGGTCGGTATCCTGACCCGTTCTTCACAAGTTGACAATATTATCCTTGGCTATTTTCTATTTTAGTTTGTTTTAAATTTTTCTTTGAACCCAGCATGCATTCATATAGGACTTTGATTTTATTACGAAAGATCATTCAAGTGATTCGATTGTGAAAGCCGTTGTGCTCCAATTCCCACAAATATGAGATATTCCACTCCGAATGAAATACTGAGTTTCCTTGAGACAGCCCTACGCTGCTCTTCCAAAGGAGACCCTTGTTTGGACAGACCCTCAGATATTCCTTTACCCTTTTTTTTGACCCACCTTGGCCGCAGCACTTCCACATTGGCTGGTAACCGCTCCCCAAAGGTGAAACCTCCGGTTTATGACCCAGGTACTTCCACACCGAGAAGTTGGTCTCCTTTTTTCGTGCCTGAGCGCACATCTCACCCTCCCTTATTTGATCTCCGTCCAAGCAATCGTCAATATTTGAAAGACCTTCTTCAAGGTCGCCTCATTGAAACTCCAGGAAAGATTCCAAACAGTAACGTCAAAAGCGTGTCTCATCACACCTTGGCATCAACTTGTCAGTCCGCTCCCACTTCACTCCACTCCACTTCGATACCATTCCACTACGTGTCGCTCCCTTGCAAAGCAGACGCCAAGGCGGGGCAGCTGTAGACACGCCATTCTTGACGCCTCCTGAGAAAGTCTCATATTACTATACAACGCCCCGCAACGGCTTACGCATTCTGAATCACTCGAGTGCTTCCTTTTCTCGGGTCTTCTTCTGCCTTTTTCGACATCCGGAATCGTCTCGTCACGGCATTCGGACGGCATCAACACCAGTCAGACGCATCAAAAGGTTCCGGAACCAAGAAGGGTGTCTACCGGGCGGCTGCCGACGCCTAATCCGAGGACCCGGGTGGGTCTTAATGGGGGCGTCCAGGCCCCTGGACGCCCCCATAATTTTAATTTATTTTATTATTTTCTCAGGGCCCAAAATTAAATAAAATATATATATATTAATGGAGGCGTCCAGGCCCCTGGACGCCTCCATAAAAAAAACAAAAATAAAAAAATGTGTAAAATGCCAGTTGGCATAGAAAAAATAAAAAAATAAATAAAAATAAAAATAATTAATGGAGGCGTCCAGGCCTCTGGACGCCTCCATAAAAACATATAAAAAAGTATATAATGCCAAGCCTGGTATAAAAGATAAAAGAAAATAATAAAATAATATAATTTTGGAGGCGTCCAGCCCCCTGGACGCTTCCATCAACTCCCTCACGGGCGCCGGCCACCGAACGACGGTTTGTCGTGTGTGAAAAAATCCAAAATATAGAGACGTCCGGTCAGCTGGACACGCCCATTTCTGAATCACGAGGCGCCGCTCACAAAACCACACGTTGTGCCGAACCGCGTGCGGCCGTCGTCGGTTTTCGGTGGACCTGCTTGAGGCGTCCGGGACCCTGGACGCCTCCACAAAAGTATTCCAAAAAAATCAATAAAAATAGAATAAAATATTATTTCGGTCCTGATGGAGGTGTCCAGGGTCCTGGACGCCTCCACCTTCCGGAGCTCTATAAATAGAGGCCCACCCCCTCAGTTCTAAAGGAGCGAAGCAGTAATCCGATAGGCTGCCGGAGCCCAGAGGCTACGGAGTCATTTTTCTAACCCGTGGGGTCTTTTGTAGGTGGAGGTTCTGCCGGCTTCTCGGGTGCCCACGCTCGCGAGAGGAAGGTCGTCTTCATCCACCGCGCTTCTACGTCGTCCCCATGCTGCCGGAGCTCCGCCGAATTTCACCACCGGCACATCCAATAAGCCAACTCTTTCCTTTCCTTCGTAGTTCTTTTGCATTCATCATCTCGCATCCATCATCTCATTTTCCTCCTACTCGAGTCCGAGAGGGGTTTAAAAGACAACACCAACCAGGTGTGTGTCTTCCCATTATTTCGTCATTTTTATTGCAAGGATATGAATACTACACATTCATCTTTCTAAGCCACTTGTCATTTGTTTGTCGTTGTTTTGCAAGGGTAGCCGAGGAAAGCCCTCTCCGTCGGCCGGCCGGAAGGAGAGGAGGAAGCAACCCGCCATCTCCCGCTCTTGAGGTAGGCGCGATCACTTTCTTATTTTGGGGTCTTTCGGCCCCTGGCGATCACATCTTTTCATCGAGGCCGCGGCGAGTCACTTCCCCAATGGTCGTTTAAATTTCTGTTCTCATATTCTCTTTATATCTTGTTATATTTCGTTCATATCATCGAGGCCGCGGCGAGTCACTTCCCCAATGGCCGTTTAAATTTCCGTTCTTACATTCTCTCTATATTCTATTATATTCTGCTCATATCATCGAGGCCGCGGCGAGTCACTTCCCCAATGGCCGTTTAAATTTCCGTTCTTACATTCTCTCTATATTCTGTTATATTCTGCTCATATCATCGAGGCCGCGGCGAGTCACTTCCCCAATGGCCGTTTAAATTTCCGTTCTTATACTCTCTCTATATTCTGTTATATTCTGCTCATATTCTCGAGGCCGCGGCGAGTCACTTCCCCAATGGCCGTTTAAATCTCTGTTCTTATATTCTCTTTTATATTCTGCTATATTCTGCTCATATTCTCGAGGCCGCGGCGAGTCACTTCCCCAATGGCCGTTTCAATTCTTGTTATTTAATTTCTGCACCATTCCCGTCCCCCAGAGGTCGCGGTGAGTCACTTCCCGCTATGGCCGTTTGAACCCCATATCTTGCCATATTATACTTGTCCCGCTCGCCCCGCCGGAGCAATCTCCCGTGGTGGCCCCTTCTCTTTCTTCTCTCATCTCTGTGTTGCAGTAAACAGCAAAACAAACAAAAAGAGGAGCCCGCGCGCTCTCCGCATCCTCTTCCCCGCTCCATCGAACTCCGAACCGCGTGACGTCGCTCACACCTAGCTCTCTCTTCCTCAGAGGAGGAATTTCATATAACATTGGGAATGAATGGCGAGGGAGGCCGATCTGAGTATAACACCGATGTGCATTGTATAAAATAAACTCAGTCGCGCCAACAAGTTGCAGCTCCGCATCTGGGGAAGACCGCGTGAGGAGTTCGCATGACAGTAAACATGTTGGCGCATAAGTGAACATGTTCTGCATCATAGTGCTGTAGTGATTCCTCCAGTCTTCGCGTTTCTTCAACCAAGGAGCGCGATTTACCACATTACCATTAAAGCCTAACACATCGGCTGTGTGGTAAAGTAGACTTTGTTGGAAGATTTTTGAGGTAGTCGTCATCCCCTCGTAGTGGTCAAATTTGAAATGCAAGTCAATCCAGCAATTTAGAAGGAGTATGCAACCGAAAGGAGGCTTACCCATGCTGGAAGCTGTGAGACCGCTGTAGAGATAGGCAAGGATGGCGGGCCCCACTCTCTTTCCATCCCAAATCCCACAAATGGCGCTCAATTGGTCCTCCTCCACTATGTTGTCTGTATAAGGAAATAGGAGAGCTCCCGCTAAGCAGATTGTGAACCCCTTCATCAGTTTCTCCAGCTGATCATCACTTGTCGATTCTTCCAGGGCACTCATGGTCCATTCCGCAAGCTTTTGTAAGTTAATTCCCTATCGAGTTTGGACCGCCTTGATAGCCTTCGACGGTATGAAACTTCCGAGAACTTCCTCAGAAGTCACATTTTTTTAGCATGCGCGAGATCTTTATCTTGCCATCCTTCTTAAATCTCTTCAAACCGAGCAGCAACTCCACCTCCTCAAGAAGAATTGTTGCTTCAAAAGTGGGAAAAATGAAGGTGTGAGTTTGAGGGTGCCAAATTTCTACCAGTGCACCCATGGCTGCCCAATCCATGTAAATCTTATCATAGTGTTTGGCGTGAATCACCCGTCCTTGGAGATGCCAGTTTGATATCACAGCTCTCATGCCAATGGTTATATTCGAAGTGAGCTTCGATAGCCAGGGCAGCTTTGAGAATTTCCTTGGGCCCGGGAAGAGAGGATATGGCTGAAAAGGAAAGGAAATGTCGAGAAGGTGAAGGAGAAGTCATACAGAAACTAGAAAATGAGTCAACTCACCAGTCCTGAGTGAATTCTTTCACTTAGATGCCCTTCAAGGTCCCTAAGCCGTTGGATCTTATTGCTAGCCCTGCTTCTCTTCACGGGACGTGAGGATTCGCCTTCCATCTCAAGTCAAAGGGCTAAGATCACTCTTTCTCTCCCTTACTTCTCCTTAGGGAATTCGTGCTTGTGCTTCTTCCTGGTTCGCATATGAGCTACTTATAGAATAGAAAGGAATCAAAGTCGTCATCAACAGTTTGTCGTGTTATGATTATTAGTCTTGTATGATTGGTTATGTTATGATTATATTTTTTGATGATTGTGTTTATAATTCTGTCTTGTCATGATTGTGTCAATAATTTCATCTTCTCATGATTGTGTTCACAATTCTGTCCTATCATGATTGTGTTCTATTATCATTGTGAAATTGTTCTATGTAAATTTTAAAGAGAAGAAAAGAGAAAAAAGAGAGAAAAAGAAAAAGAAAAACAAGAAAAGGAAAAAGAAAAAAATGGGTCATCACCCTCCCACATGTATCATATCCGCAGTGTGTCTGGTATTGTATGTACATAATTGGAGTTTGTAAGCGCCGTACGCCTTGAATGAATTTGGAGTTTGAGTTTGAAACTCTGATAACTCCAGAGGAGTTCGAGTCGTATGAGTAGGACGTTAAGCTATGTCAGAATGGGGACGACGGTTCCGTTTGGTGTAGCGATAAACGGGCTCTGGCTCATTACCAGCTCATCGAATCGGTATCCTGACCCAATCTCCACAGCTTAACATTGGCCAGTTGATCTCATTGTGAGAATCATTCACTTAAGTTGATTATGTAAGCCACTGTGTTTAAACACTCTGAAATGTGAGATATTCCATTCTGAGTCGAGTACTGAATTTTCCTGAGGTCGCCTTGGGATCTTTCTCTGGAAGAAACCATTGTTTGGGATTGTCTCCAAATCATCTTTTATTTCCCTCGGACCCACCTTGGCAGTAGCACGTCCACAATGACTGGTAACCGCTCTCCAATGGTGAAACCTGCAGGCCTACGACCCAAGTACTTTCGCACCGCGAAGTTGGTCCTTTTAGTTGTAAGTGCCCCAGAGCACATTTTGTCATTCTCTGTGTCTATCATCCAAACAATGGTCAATTTCGGAGGACCTTCTTCAAGGTTACTTCGGTGAAACTCAGGAAAGATTCCCATCAGGAAAATGATGAAAGTGTGTCTCATCACACCTTGGCACTTGCTTTTCGCTTCACTCCATTTCATTCCAATCTACTTCATTCCATTCCATTACATGTTCTGTCCCTACAAAGCAGATGCCAAGGCAGGGCAGCTGTAGACACGCTATTTTCACACTTTTCGCGGGTAAAACTCATATTACACCGTGATGCCCCAAAGTGGCTTATGCATTTGATTTACGTGCGTGATTAGTCATTTGTAAGGTTTTATATAAAAAATATAAAAAATCAAAAAAAGGTTAGAAAAATACAAAAATAAATATATATATATTGAGAAAAGCATACAAAAAATACAAAAAAATTATTAAAAAGGTTTAAAGAAAATATAAAAAAAGGTTAAAAAAAATAAAAAAGGCTATAAGAAAATACAAAAAAATTTAAAAAAGGTTATTAAAAAATCCAAAAAAATCCAGAAAAGGGTAAAAGAAATATAACACAAAAATAAAATAAAAAAACAAATCTCCATGTACAAATAATTTTTATATTTTTATATTCCTCTCCCTCTCTCCTCCTCTTTCTTCCCCCTCCGCGTCCATCTCTTCTCTTCCTCTCCCTCACGCTCTCACTTTCCCTCTCTCTCTCTCTTTCCCCCCCTCTGTCTTCATCTCCTCCCGCCGTGTCCCGGTCTCTCTCTCTCTCTCTTAATCTCTTACGTCCTCTCTCCCGGCCTCCCGCGGCCTCTCTCTCCTTCTCTCTCTTTCTCCCGCCGCTAACTCCCTCTCTCTCCTTCTCTCTCCTGCTATCCCTCTCTCTCTCCCTCTCTCTCCCGACCTCCCGCGGCCTCTCTCCCCTCCGCAGTCTCTCCCCCGCCGGTTCTCTCTCTCCTCCCTCTCTCCCCCTCTCGTCTGCCCCTCTCTCTCACTCCTCCCCACTCTCTCTCTCTCTCTCTCTCTCTCTCTCTCTCTCTCTCTCTCTCTCTCTCTCTCTCTCTTTCTCTTTTTTTTTATTTTATTTAATCCTCCCCTTTCTCTCCTTCTCTGTCTCTCTCTTCCCCTCTCGGTTTTCTCCTCCTCTCTCACCCTCTCTCCCTCTCTCTCCCTCTCGATCTCCCTCTTTCACCTTTTTTTATGTTTTTTTAATCTTCATCCCACCGTCTCTCTCTCTCTCTCTTCTCTTTCCCTCTCTCAGTTTCTGTTTCCTCTCCCCCCTCTCATCTCTCTGCTCTCCCGATCTCTCTCTCTTTCCCATTTTTATTTTTTTTAATCTTCTCTCTCCAGCGTGTCATTCTCTCTTCCCTCTCCCCTATTCGATCTCTCTCTCCCCCAGACCTCTTTCCGATTTTATCTCCCTTTATCTAATCTTTTCTCTCCCTCTGTCTTCTTCCCCTTTCTCTCAGATACATAGTATTTATGTATATAGTATTTATACATATTTAGCATTTATATATATAGTATTTACATAGGGTATTCATGTACTATATATAAATAATGTATCTATATATATTAAATATAGTATTTATACAGTATTTACCACCATGTATATATAGTTGTTATATATAGGACTTATATATATACACTATATATCTATCTCCTGTTTTGTTTTCCTATACATATACTGAGTATATATATACATACTTTGAGTATTAAAGAAAAGCCTAAAAAAAAAGGAGTTTTCTTTCTTCTCTTCTTTCTCTTTCAAAATTCTGTTTGACTATTTTAGTTTGTCTTCCTATTCTAATGGTATAGATAGATATTTTATATATTTTTATGTACTTATATTAATATATGTATACATAGTTATACATATGTCATTAGATATATATATTTCTATACATATACATATGTGTGTGTTTTTTTTTTACGTGCATACATGTTTAATCCCTCTTAAATTCGTGCAGAAATAAAAGCGGCCTTCGGCCCAATCAGCATTCCCGCGTGTTCCCGTACACGGGAAAGCCGTTTCGTCCCACCATTCGCTTGCCCCCGTGCTTGCACCGCCATCAGCGGCTTCGTTTGTTACTTTTATCATTTTATTGTGTTTTAGTCTATTATTCAGTCATTAGTGTTTTATCTTGTTAATTGTTATCATATTATATCACTTGTCTAACTTAATTTTATTTTCTGTTTGTTTATTTTGCAGGGTAGCCAATCAAAAGCCCCCTTCTTCGACCAGTCGAACGAAGAGGAAGAAGGAACCCGCGCAAATCCCGCGATAAAGGCCAAGCGATCAATCAACCAGTTCGGGACCCACGGTCCCTGGCGATCACACCATCAAACGCGTGTTTGTAGTAAATTTTATTTTAAGTCTATAATACCGGTAGATAGCTAAATCCCGGGTCTGTTTGTACTATAATCGGCCGCGGTGAGTCATTTCACCGTGGTCATTTACTTTCTGCACTTCCTTTCTGCATTTTGTTATATTGTCATTTAAATCCCGCACGGATCAATATCCTGCGGCGGTCTGCTTATTGTTTATATTCATGTTATTGTTATTGTGTGAGGAGTGATATGCCGTTCTAAATTCCGAGTCAACGTATGTCTTTGTGTCCGCCAACTTCTATTACATAGAGTCTTAGGTTCGCACTCGGTATATAGAAAGCTGTTCTCGGAATGGTAGGTCATACCTACCGGGAAGGGGTTCAGTTTGCGTGAGAGGGTCTTCGGATCCCGTTCTCCGCCCTGTACCGAAGGTCCGGTAAGTCTAGGCTCCACGTCCCCGTACAGAGTGACCTTTCAGGTCATACCACTACAAGAAAAAGTGGCTATAGCGACCGAATTAGCGACCGATTAAATCGGTCGCTAGTCGGTCCCAAATAGAGACCAATTCGGAGACCGAAATAATCGGTCGCATAACCGAGACCATTTCAGCGACCGCATGTATATCGGTCGCTAATCGGTCGCTATTATTGCGACCGAATTAACTTCGGTCTCCAGTCGGTCGCTGATGCCGTTATACTTCCTGCTACGACCCCCGCCCGCCCGAGCCCTCCCGCCCGAGCCCCCCCCCTCCCGCCCGAGCCCCCCCTCCCGAGCCCCCTTCCCCTGCGGCCCCCTCTCCGCCCTAGCCCCCCTCCCCGCTCCCGCCCGAGCCCCCTCCGCCGGAGCCCCCCCTCCGCCCGAGCCCTCCCGCCCGAGCCCCCCTCCTCCGCCGGAGCCCCCCTCCCCGTGCTGCCTCCCGCCCGAGCCCCCCTCCGCCGGAGCCCGTCGCCGCGCCGCTCGCGTCGAGTCGCCGTCGCCGCTCGCCCTGCCGTCGTCGCCCTCCGCAGGTACCTCTCTCTCTCTCTCTCTCTCTCTCTCTCTCTCTCTCCCTTCCCCCTCCGTCACCGGCCTGCTCCCCTCCCCCGCCGGCCTACTCCCCTCCCCCCTGCGGCCCCGTCGCCGGCTTGCTCCCCTCCCCTCCCCCCTGCGGCCTGCGCCCCCGTCCCCCTCAGATCTCCTTCCCATCCCCATGCCCCTCCCCCTCCGGCCTGACCCCTCTGATCCCCCTCCCCTTCCCGTCCCACTCCGCCTCCCCCTCTGCCTCCGACGGTCTCCTCCCTTCCTCCCCTTCCCGTGTCCCCCTCTGCCTCCCCCTCCCCTTCCCGTCCCCCTCCACCTCTGGAAACCCCCCACCAACTCCCCTTTGTGCTGCACCACCGGAATCGTCTCACCCTCCCAATGCCATCGGAAGCCCCCTCCCCATCCCCCCAGTACTGCGGGCCAATGCAACCCCCCATCTCCTTGTCGAGTGAAAACCCCCCTCCCAATCCCCATGTGCTGCTGGGTGTTAGACCCCCCTCCCCCTTGTAGGTTGCAGGAATCCCCTCCCCCTCCCTCTGCAGTGCTGGAACCCCTCCCCCTGCAGACCATCGCAGCTCCTCCTCCAGTTACTATCGGTCGTCTGAGCCGAGGGAGAGTGCAATAATTTTGTCTAACATGATTATTTAAATTGATATGTTTTTAAGAATTCTAACTCCTGCAAGTTTATGCCTCTATTTAGTGACTTTGTATTTGCAAAACAGTCCAGTTTGTGAAGCAATGGCAATCAAGAGGCAAACACTTGCATATTTCTAATATTATAAAAGAGATTATTGTACTACCATTCTTCTAAAAAACACTTATTTATGTACTTTGATCACACGAGAATAACTACGGATTTACCTGTTAATTAAGTTAGACCAGTTCTAAGGCAGTCCTTAACCTAGAAACGACATTAAGGAGACAAAAAATAACGAGGAACCCAAATTTTCATTTAGAATAATAATTAAAATTAAGTTACTGGTGATTAAAAATTAGCAAGATGTTGCATTTATGATAAAGTCGGATTTAAAACTAGCGAGATTGGACATATACTGTCGGGTCACTCCACGAGCTCACCGTCCATCTCGTAGAGGATTGATTTGAGGGGGATCGTGCGGTCGAATTTACGTCGGAGCTCCTCTACCGGTCTCCACCCTCACCGCCGCGGCCTCCCACTCAGCCAACGTCCCCCCTCTATCGCCACCTCTGTCACAATCAGTCTCATATCGGAGGCCTGTTGACCCGAGTTTGTTGTTCTAGGTACGGTATATGATTCGCACCGGAACACTGTGAGTCGAAAGATCCCAGACTTCTAGGTTAAGGAGACATGCAAATTTGACAGAACTACAAAGAGTGGCTCGTCTTTCGGAGTGACGTGGGTTAAGAGATATGAAACATATCACGGCATCGAGTGACATTGGCATGTGATAACGACGCTTTGGCTTCTCATAACTTAATGGTTTGGTCTGAATTTGGCGGAATGGAGGTCATGTGGTTGACATCAGTGCAACATCCATATCCCCATGCGCTTCGAACCATAGGCATTGATATGCAAGGCGGTGGCGGAGATTCTCGAGGGATAAGTGAATGACAGGACTTCTGCTTTCAATGTGATAACTCATAACCTTCCAAAGGAGATTTGACTGTGCAGACTAGATTCCCCCATCTTGTGGCCTTCACCGTAACTGCCTTGCTAGTTCTGCATCATCTGGTATGGCGCCTGAGCTAATACCTCCATGTTGGGGTTGTGGCAGCCCGAGTTTGGAAACCATCTCTTAGACTATGCCGAGCTATGAGACCGGTGATCGAGCTAGGACTCTTCGATTACTTGCCGCGACCCTTTATATTTACCTGCTTAGAGTTTTTATTTTTACCTCATTTTCCTTGGAAAACACCATTTTTTGTTCATTTCCAATTATATTTCATCTCTTACTCTCTGCTAACTCATGTTATTAGTTTCCAGAATTCATTTTTTTTTTATTTCCATTGTCCTCCATTTAAAGCCCTACCCAATTTCTAGTTTTTCTTGATCGTCTACCCAATTTCTATTAATTCTGTTTCTATTATAATGAATCAGAAACCCTATTCCATCCCTTTACATTCCCTTAGCAACCGAAGATTTCTATTCTTTTATGTGACTGAAGTCTGATAACCTCTCTCCCATTTACCATATGTCACGATCTTTGTTAACCAGCTCACATCAGACATAGTTGCTAGAGGTCAGGTATCTCGAAGTAATGAAGAGGAGTGCTGCTGTGTTGAAAGTGGACTGTGAAAGACAGGGCAGCTGGGATTATTGTTGGTGCATGATGCTTCTTGTCGCTTCTCCTCCATTGGATGGTAGAGTGAAGAGGTCAAGAGCAGTTCATGTGCGGCCATTGCTGGGATCAAAAGTTAGTATCTATCTATAGTTTAGATCATGATTTGTCAAATTGATCTTAGACGTTACGTGAGCACGTATGGAATCGTACCAGTCAAAGACGGACATGATCTACGCGTGATATGTAATCGATATGTTCTCATATATTTTAAATATTTTATATTAGAAAATTTTTGTAGATGAGTTAGTTAGAAATCTTTTGTTTAATTGTGATCTCGTCACTTCGAAACACACTAATTGTATGAAATTTTTATTTCTTTTTAAGATTCTTAATAAAAAAACTTAAAATCTTAAAGAGAAGACACAACCCATCTAACCAACTAAGTTAGAATTTTTTTTATATTATTTTACATATTTTATATATACATACGTTTTTTTTCCACCTCGATATGTAACAATATTGAACCGTATCACATAACGTACCGATATGACCCGTACAAACGATCCATCAAATCTTGATTTACATGAGGCGTGAGGTGTTGATAAACTCTGTGGAGTAAAGGTGAGGTGTCTTATACTCCAGTCTTTTTTTTTAAGTTGTCTAATGGGATCAATGGGACAATTTTTTTTTGAGATCCACATTAAAAAATAATTCTTAGAATAATTTTAAAAAAATTATCTGTTTCCATCTCACGAGTCTTGTTAGATGAATTGAAGATGTGAGAAGTCGGACGACTCCTCTTTGCTAGTCTACAGCAAGTGTCACGCGATTTCAGATTATTTCTAATTTCTGCGAGAGTGCGAATAATACTTGTTGTATATCTTTGAGATGCAGTGAATTTATACCTCGAATTTTTATTAGTCCAAATAAAATTGATGAAATTTGGATAATAAGAAAATATTATTCAAAAATGGACCTGACTTCACTTTAATTTTTTTTGTAAAAAAAAATCTTTTTTCACTCCTCAAAAGTCATCGATCTTATGTGATTAATTAAAAATTACAATACAAATTTATTTAAAAAATGTACAACAAATATTACTCGCTACTGTACAGCTCGTCGGCGCTTTGAACGGTACAAAACCTCGTCTTTGATAAAAGTTTGGCAAGCGCGGGGATTTAAAGTTCCGGGTCACAGTGTGGCACACGGATGGTTGCGTCTCATAAGTGAAGTGTTAAGTTGAATTCTCTCTCTCTCTCTCTCTCTCTCTCCCCATAGGGTTGGATGGTTGCGTGGCATGAGTGTTGAGTTGAATGATCTCTCTCTCTCTCTCTCTCTCTCTCTCTCCAACGGGTTGGAATCAGAAATACAGTTGGGGGACTCCGAAGAGGAGGAATATATTAGTGATCAAAATGAATCTGATAATGAAGATGTGAATGCTGAATTTGTTATATCTCCAACATCTGAAGAAGAAATGGAGAATGTTTGATTAATGGTATACAATTTTATCTGGGAATTTTAATACTCTGTAACTTTCTTTCTTTCACTATTTGATGAATATGCATGTATTTTATTACCAGTTGAAGATATGGTTCGAGGACGGCGTGGGACTCCCAGAGGTGGGAGGGGAGAGGGTAGCGGGAGGAGATTTACTTCCGTTTCACCACCGGTAGTAGGTATGTATACTTTCCCTTCATAATGCATTGTAGTATTTGTTGAAAATAATTCATTATGTATTTGTGTTATCTGATTATTATTTTCACAGGACCCACGACCTCTACACCGTTACGACCGACCTCTGCACCGCTACCACCGGTAGTAGGTATGTATACTTTCATGTATAATGCATTGTAGTATTTGTTGAAAATAATTCTTTATGTTTTTATGTTATCTGATTCTTATTTTCACAGGACCCACGACCTCTGCACATATACCACCGACCTCTGCACCGCTACCACCGGTAGTAGGTATGTATACTTTCCCTTCATAATGCATTGTAGTATTTGTTGAAAATAATTCATTATGTATTTGTGTTATCTGATTATTATTTTCACAGGACCCACGACCTCTACACCGTTACGACCGACCTCTGCACCGCTACCACCGGTAGTAGGTATGTATACTTTCGTGTATAATGCATTGTAGTATTTGTTGAAAATAATTCTTTATGTTTTTGTGTTATCTGATTCTTATTTTCACAGGACCCACGACCTCTGCACCGTTACCACCGAGGGATGCACCGCTACCACCGGTAGTAGGTATGTATACTTTCATGTATAATTCATTTGAGTATTTGTTTAAAATAATTCTTTATGTTTTTGTGTTATCTGATTCTTATTTTCACAGGACCCACGACCTCTGCACCGTTACCACCGAGGGATTCACCGCTACCACCGGTAGTAGGTATGTATACTTTCATGTATAATTCATTTGAGTATTTGTTTAAAATAATTCTTTATGTTTTTGTGTTATCTGATTCTTATCCTTACAGGACCCACGGCCTCTGCACCGTTACCACTGACAACGGGTACATTGACGGCCTATGCACCGCCATCACACATGGCGAGTGGATCTACACCTCCCCCAGCTGAGTCAGGTATGTTCATTTGCATATTTATGTTTTTTTGATAGTTTGTTTTATTTATACTATTTAATTCGTATAGTACGTGCTGATGACGAGGCGAGTCATCATGAGGGGGAGGGCTGTTGTAATGAGACGATGCGGGCAGTGTGGATAAATGAAGGGTACGTAATGCATTATTTTTGTTATTTATTCGTCATTGTGGTATTAATATTTTTAATTTCAGGAATAAAATAGAGCCAGCCCAAGCATCACAATTTATTACAAAGACAATTCAAGCACATTTTCCAGGCCCCATCCATCGCTTTGCTGATTTTCCGATGGGTGTTCAGGATTTATTGTTCTCTATGTTCTTGGTATTTATCTTATTTTATCATATTAAGTCATTTTCAATTATTATTTTAACCCACTTTGTTATGTAACATATAAATTTTTGTTGTTGTTAATATATAGAGGAATCATCGATTCACAGAACATTCAGATGAGTTACGTGCTAGATTTGCATGGACAGCTACTGCAAGAGATAATTTCAAACATCTTATGTACAATGCCCGAAGATATGCAAAAAAAGCATGTGCAAGTACTGATAAGAACATATGGAAGGAGCATGGGCCTGTGTGGATGAGAAAGGAGTATTGGACAGAGCTGTGCAACATTTGGGAAGCGGAGAAATGGAATGCCAATTCAAACAAAGCAAAGCAAAACAGAGCAGCGCATCCTGAAGCGAATTTACACACGGGTGGCTCTGTCTCCTTTGCAACACATAAAGCGAGATTAGTAAGTACACTTCTACATATATAAATTTTTTGTTTCTATTATGAAACTGTGATTTATTTGAATAACAGGAAGCACAGTTAAAGCGGCCAGCTCAATTTCATGAACTTTTTGATCGAACTCATAAGAAGAAAGGGACAAATGCTTACATTAGTGAGAAAGCTCGGGAGGTAGCGGTAAGTGTATACATTAATAGTTTTCATTTAAGATTAAATTGTAGAATAATTTGGTTTTATTTTTTTTTGGTTTTTGCAGGACTCATATAGTAGACGAATGGATGAGAGGTACGGGGATGACAGTCAGCGTCCAGAGTTGGATCCTGCCATTTGGGTTGCAGCATCTGGGGCACCCAAGAAAGGACATGTTTATGGTTTTGGACATAGCTTGGGCACGACTAGGGTGTTATCATCATGCTCGAGTTCGGTCTCACATGCGACCTCTCCATTTACCACACCAGCAGCCCCAGATGGTTCTTCCAGTGCCGCCCCGACCATGACTCCAGATATGTTTAGGCAGATCGTCAACGAGACCGTCTCTCAGAATATCTCTCAGAATATCTCAACCATCGTCGCTCAGACCGTCTCCCAGATGCTCACATCCTTGGGAATTGATAGTAGTAGAGCACCTCCTGCACCTCCTGCACAGCAGCCTCCGGTAAGTATTTTATTTGATTGATTTTCTATTTGTTAACTCTAAATATCATCTTACAAAATATAAGAATTTAGATTGAGGAGGGGAAAATATCATTTTCTTAACTCTAAATATCATCTTACACCTATCCTCTGGATATTAGAATCAACAGGCAGACTGTTCTGCAGGATTTTCCATAGGTGTATAGAGATTTTGGTTAGAACTGAAAGTGAAAAGATATGTATAAATTCTATTCACTTGAGTGGGGGAGGATACAGATCTATAAATATTCATAAAGCTAGAATAATATAAGGAAAGTAACATGTAGACATGAATAAAATATGCCAATTTAGGTGAAAAGATCTCCCCAAAGTCTGGTAACTGTCATGGCAGGAAGCCAGGAACAGCACCTCTAAGCAAAGGAAGGGCAGTTCATACAAAGGAGCATAGGTCATAAGTTACAAGAAGTGAAGGATATTATATATAGTCGGCGGCGGCCGCCATTGGGGCGTATCCCTGCAAGGGAAAGGCGGAGAAGATACCATACAGAAATGGCTATGGAAGTTACCCAAGTTCTTTTGAATGCACAGTCAATAGATTCAGCGGTTCGCAAGCATGCTGAGGAAAGTTTAAAACAATTTCAGGATCAAAATGTTACTGGGTTCTTGCTATCTCTTTCGAGTGAATTAGCAAATAATGACAAGCCTGTTGTTAGCCGTAAATTGGCAGGCTTGATTCTCAAAAATGCCCTGGATGCAAAGGAGCAACACAGAAAATTTGAGCATGTGCAGAGATGGTTATCATTGGATGTAGCTGTTAGGGCCCAGGTCAAAGGATGTTTACTACAGACTCTCTCTTCACCGGTGATTGATGCAAGATCTACTGCATCTCAAGTTGTTGCAAAGATTGCTGGTATTGAGTTGCCTCAAAATCAATGGCCTGAACTTATCAGTTCTCTCTTGTCAAATATTCACCAACTTCAGCCAGATGTTAAGCAAGCAACTTTGGGCACCCTAGGTTACATGTGTGAAGAAGTCTCCCCTGATGAAGTTGATCAAGAGCAAGTCAATAAGATATTGACAGCGGTTGTTCAAGGCATGAGTGCTTCTGAGGGAAACATTGATGTTAGGCTGGCTGCAACTCGAGCTCTGCATAATTCTTTGGGATTTGCTCAGGCAAACTTCGGGAATGATATGGAGAGGGATTATATCATGAGAGTCATTTGTGAAGCTACTCTGTCCCCTGAGGTGAAGATACGGCAGGCTGCATTCGAATGCTTGGTCTCCATATCCTCCATGTATTATGAGAAGCTTGCATCGTATATGCAGGACATATTTAACATCACTGCAAAAGCTGTGAGGGAAGATGAGGAACCTGTTGCTCTACAAGCTATTGAATTCTGGAGCTCAATATGCGATGAAGAGATTGACATCTTAGATGAATATGGAGGGGATTTTTCTGCTGATTCTGACACCCCTTGCTTTTATTTTATCAAGCAGGCACTACCTGCGCTTGTCCCTATGCTGTTGGAGACACTCCTTAAGCAAGAAGACGACCAAGATCAGGATGAAGGAGTTTGGAATCTTGCAATGGCTGGAGGAACATGCTTGGGTTTGGTTGCACGGACCGTGGGAGATGACATTGTGCCTCTTGTTATGCCATTCATAGAAGAAAACATTAACAAACCTGAATGGAGGCAGCGAGAAGCAGCAACTTATGCATTTGGTTCTAAAATCTGAAATACCGGTCGGATGGCCGTGCCGGTCATTCCAATACGACCGGGGAGATGAAAGTGACTTGTCAGAACTGACGGAATCCAAATCGGATGCCCGGTTTGAGCTCGGCGCTCAAACTTCATTTTTAAAATACACTTATTTCAAATGAACTGTTAGGACGGGTCCGGGGGTCTAAAATCTGAAATACCGGTCGGATGGCCGTGCCGGTCATTCCAATACGACCGGGGAGATGAAAGTGACTTGTCAGAACTGACGGAATCCAAATCGGATGCCCGGTTTGAGCTCGGCGCTCAAACTTCATTTTTAAAATACACTTAGTTCAAATGAACTGTTAGGACGGGGCATTTGGTTCTAAAATCTGAAATACCGGTCGGATGGCCGTGCCGATCATTCCAATACGACCGGGGAGATGAAAGTGACTTGTCAGAACTGACGGAATCCAAATCGGATGCCCGGTTTGAGCTCGGCGCTCAAACTTCATTTTTAAAATACACTTAGTTCAAATGAACTGTTAGGACGGGTCCGGGGGTCTAAAATTCGAAATACCGGTCGGATGGCCGTGCCGATCATTCCAATACGACCGGGGAGATGAAAGTGACTTGTCAGAACTGACGGAATCCAAATCGGATGCCCGGTTTGAGCTCGGCGCTCAAACTTCATTTTTAAAATACAAGATGAAATTTGAACTTATATTGTGTGTGTGTATTTATATATATGAAAATGAGCTGGCTTAAACTATTGGCATACTCTTGTTAATGCTTGATTTCTTTATTAAGTCTTGTTAATGCTTGATTTCTTTATTAAGGATTTGATTATAATTTTTTTAAATGATATACAGGATCATCCGTCGCGAGATGTTGGACGAGACGACGACCAGGATGATGTTGGACGAGACGACGACCAGGATGAGACATATGTGGAGGATTTGTGATTTTATTTTAGTTGTGTATGTTGTCATTTTATTATTATGGATGTATGATTAATTTGTGATTTTATTTTAATTGTGTGTAATTTGAGGTTCGTGGAGATTGTGATCCGTGTAGTTGATTTATTATTGTTTTATGAAATTGTTATTTATCAGGTGTTTGTATGTGATGAATTTGAGATTTGTCGATATTGTTGTCTGTGTAGTTGATTTTATATTTATGTTATGAATTTGTTATTTATCAGGTAATTTATTTATCAGTTTAAATAAATTTTTTTAAAAAAAATAATGCAAAATTAGCGACCGCATGGAGACTGAATTGCGACCGAATAGCGACTATACGTTATATTTCTTTTATTAAATAATTATACTTGGCGACCGACTGGCGATCGACTAGCCACCGAATCAATCCGATAGGTTAATTTTATTTTTAAAAATACAACAAATTTAGCGACCGACTGGCGACCGAATTGAGACCGAATAAATCCGATAGGTTAATTTTATTTTTAAAAATACAACATAATTCGAGACCGAATAGCGACCGAATTGAGACCGACTTAATCCGATAGGTTAATTTTATTTTTAAAAATACAACAAATGTAGCGACCGAATAGAGACTGAATGGCGACCGAATTATTAGCGACCGGTCAGGCGACCGATTATAATCGGTCTCTGGTAACGACTGATACTGCGACCGAATTATGTCGGTCGCTATATAGCGACTATTATATAGCGACCGACATATTCGGTCGCTAGATAGTATCTGTTCGGTCGCAATGCCTATTTGCGACCGATCTACGACTGAATAGCGACCGCTAGGTCGGTCGCTATCCGCGATTTTTCTTGTAGTGATATACACTCTACCCTCTTTTCTACATCATCCTTTTTACGCACGCGTTTTCATTTTCATCATTTTTTACTCTTTCACTCAGAGAGGGAGAAACCCCATCTCTCTCTCTCAGTCCACCACGTGACGCGTTCACATCTACCTTCTCTCTACCTTTTCTCTTTAAATATCTCTCTCTACTTCTTTCTCTACTCTCTCTTTACTTTCTCTCTCTACTTTCTCTCTCTAACTTTCTCTCTCTAACTTTCTCTCTCTATTTTCTCTCTAATTTCTCTCTCTGCTTCTCTCTACACTCTCTACTTTCTCTCTCTACTTTCTCTCTCCACTTTCTCTCTCATCTCTCTTCTCACTACCATTCTCTTATTAATAAACGGAGAAGATAATACAGTATTAGAATAATATACATAATTAATAAACACTTGGACGGAAGATTTAAAACTTATTTGGATAATTTTGCCCTTCTTTACGTATCTGGGACGGGAAAATTATCTTTTCCCACGCAAGGACTTTTACGGGAGCTCGAGTGAGATACTAAAGTCAATTCGGAAGTCCATTTTAAAGGTAGGCACCTGATAAACCGAGTGCATGTTATTTGTTATTTACATTTTTTTGATTTGATTTTGTTTGAAATGTAATTTAAGTCATTGATTTATTTAACCCAATGATTTATGTTTAGAATCAGTTATTTATTTAGTTATTATTCTGTAAAATATTATGTTTCTCTCTAATCACTCTCTAATTTCTCTCTAATCTCTTTCTACTTTCTCCCTCTACTTTCTCTCTCTACTCTCTCTACTCTAATCTCTTCGAATATTATATATATTTAGTTAATAATATTAAAATATGATCAAGTTATTTTGTAAAGTTCAATGACAAGTTTTAAGTATTGAGACGACTATGTAATAAGCATTATAATAAGAATAAAAATTTGATTAAGCATATGGACTGTGTCACTTTAAGGAGGTGTGGGGCGACAAACCGTAGTTAGCTTCCGCTACGGGATTAGGCCCATTTCCGAGGACAAACGGACTTCTGAAAAATCCGGAACCCAGAATAAGAAAATTATCTGAGAATGGTGGAGTATTAACTCCCGATCCTGCGTGGTTGATCAAGGCCGACAGGCTCCAGCGTTTAGACCATTTATCTTTATGTCGACGTATGGATGCCTAGGTATGTGTTTGCTACTACTTTTAGTGACGGGATGCATGTCCAATATATGCTGCCAAATAATATGAAGTTCAGATTTGATATATGACTTTGATATGATCTGAAAATAAGTTCATCTGTATAAGCTCTGATTTAGCTAAGATATATATTATGCCATATATATATAAGTCAGATAAGCTTTGTTATACGCATCTATTTATAAATTTGAAAATTACTTTGCTCTTTATATTTCCTTCGCATTCATAGTATATGTACAATTCAGTGAAAATGTGATTAGCTTTATATATATCATGGATTTGTACAGTTTAGTATATGATAAGCATGTGATTGGTTTTAATGCCTACTGAGTCTTTGGACTCACTTTCGTTGCCTAACCATTTTAGAAAATTGACCAGTGTGCGTCTTGACTCCGACGGGCGGTAGGTCGGAGGATGATCCCGGGTTTAGTTTGGATTCCGCCACGCAGAATAAATAGATTTAATTTTCTTTTGAATAATGAATGTAAATATGACTTTTGAGTAAAGATATGTAGTACTCTGTATACGATGTAAATTATGAGTATTTATCTTATGGAAATGGTATGGTTATGTTTCTTTTGGAATATGTGATGGTTTGGCCTTTAGCGCTTTACAAATATTCGGCCGACAACATTTCCGTACATACGCTGTGACGTCCCCGGACACGATACGGGATCGCGGGAAGGGGGCACCACAGAATGTCTGGGCCCAACCTGATCCTGGTACTGCTAAATAAATCTTGCTTGGACGGCCTGAAAATTCATCATCTGCCCTTGCGGTAATATGAAGAACCAATCCTTGGTCGAGCCCTCTAAAGATAGGCCAAACAAATAGGCCATCAAGCGTTGATCATGCTGGAACTGGGCCGACTCATATAGGAACTCCTTTAAATGCACGTAGGGGTCACCGACTCCACCATAGCGATGATAAGCCAGAATCTGTTGACGTGGTGGAAGCTGAAGACCTCGGAATGCAAATGGGATATCCAAAGAAGTTTGAGGATTGATTCGGCGTTGCAATTCATCAAGCTAACGTTGGGTCTGAGCGAACATCTCCTCGGTAGGAAGAGTCCGAGAAGGATATGAGCCAACCTGAGCAAGAGATGATGAATTTAGACCAAGATAATGATGATGGGCCGGATAAGGAGATCCGGCCTGAGAAGAAGGAAAGCCCATTCCAGGAATGGAGGAGTGCATGGGCCTGGACGGATTATGTACGTGGGAATGAGGATTGATTGGGCCAGCAGCAGCACGGGCGGGATAAGAAGGCTTGTTAAAAGAATAGGGTCCAATAGAGGAATAAAGAGATGGGCCCGCATGGGAAGAGGAATCCACACAGGGGTAAGAAGATGGAGAGGTGCAGAAATAAGGTACATGGGGGAAGTGCTCCATGGGGAGAATGGAGACTTTGCACAGTGGATCTCAAATGAATACAAGGAGGGAAATGACCCCAAGACAAATGCAACTAAATGGGGACACACAAAGATGAACTAGACCTAATGAGCCTAATCTGACAAAGAGATGCAAATGATGACACTGCAACATGTAATGGAGGGGAGAGATGAGAAAAGAACCCACTAATTAACCACCCAAGTTGTAAATGATGCACGAAGATTTTATAAGTTCCTTTTTAGGACCTTAGTGGATTAATTAAAATGTCAATTCACTCAACCACAAGGTACCTAAATAGGGTGGGGGACGGGAAGCTGGCAGACTCTAAGGGACTCTCTCTCTCTCATGAATGTAGACCCTAGACTGGGGGGTGGTACGGTACAACCTACCCAGCGTCCGTGTGGGAATCCACGGCTTACGGGGACTTACGGAGGCCCTCAGCAAGGTCCCCTAGTCGGCTCCAAGGAGTATGGAGACGAGAGGAAACTCTACCTCGGTAGGAACGCCACTAAATATGAATGAAATGCATGAATCCTATGCGCACCGGAGTGCATGCAAAATTCTAACCTAGAAACTAGCAAATAATGAACTAGCAAATGTAAGAAAATGAGATGAACGCAACCATGGAATGATATAAAAACAACAGGGGGAGGTCAAACAGCACCAACGTATATGCATATAATGATATAATTCGATGATAAAACTGTAGCACGGGATGCACTGTAGCAGAGAAAGACGGTCTGATGAGGACCTCTCAGGGAGCAAGGACGGCCTGTGAACGACCGTTCAAACCAGGGAGTAACGAGAAAGTAATCATAAAACTCAGACAATGATAGAATGAAAGTAGGTAAAAATCAGAAGCGTACCAGGATGGGCGGTCTACTGACAGCCGCGTGATCAGTAGAACGGACCTTCACCGACCGTGCAACAGCAACCAAACCAACAGTCAGAAGACAGAGGAGTACCTGTGCCAGCAAGATGGACGGCCAATAATCGACCGTGTAATACTTGAACATATGACATTGGATTGCTTATCGCAACAGGCTTTGCAGAAGATATGGCGCTGTTCACAGAGAAGAGCGGTGGACTTCCAGCCGTCGAAGGGATGGACGGCTCCTGGAGATCCGCACATGCTCCGGAGGACAGAGACCGCGCCCAGACCAACCTGAAATCATTTCGAAAAGAGGACTAACACAGCAAAAGAAAAGGTCAGCAAATCACTAACACGATGGGCACTAGGTGTCCCACCGTGATCGCCAAAAAACGGGCTGTTGATATGTTAGTTTTACTCCTCATTTGGTTTAAAAGATGTCTTCTCTCCCCTTCTACTAAATCGATATATAAAATAAATGGGAATAGTAGAAGGAGAACAGAAGAGTGTAAATAACTGTGATCGCCACCAAGGTGCCTAATGTGATTGACACACCATACCTTGGAAAGAGAGGGAGACACTCGCCTTTAACCAACACTGTAGGGGATGAGTGGCCCGTGAAGAACCGCCTGTGATGTTGGACGGCCGCACGACAGACCGCTCTTCAGTGCTGCAGAGGGCGCGAGATGTAGAACTACTGGCTGATGAACGATTTAGAAACGACCGCACTACGATGAAGAGTGGTCGAAGATCCACCGCACGTACCCTTGAACGGTCCTGACAGAGCTGCACAAGACCACCACGCCAGAAGTTGCAAAAGGGTCCAACCTCCGCCCTTTCCGGTCGGCCAGAAAGGATGGGCCTCGTGTTAGTGTATTGCTGACCTGCAAAACAACGTGGAAACACAAAGAGGAAACCCAAATTAGAACTGAAAAGTGTAGTAGATGCTAAAACGGAAATAAATGATCATAACTAAGTGAAGTGGGGGATACCTGGGGAGTTTTAAACCCCTGGGGCGTCAAAAATATGGGAGGGTGTGTGAATGATAGTGCAAGCAATGAAAACGTGGGAGAATGGATGTGTAGAAACAAACATGCAATGAGAAGAAAACGAGACTATCCAGAATGCAAAAGGACTCAAAACAGAAGTTACTCCATGGACCGGAGGCCTATATGGACGTAGAAGGCCTCCCTCCCTGGTCGTAGGTCGCTCAAGGATTCGGCAGGGCTTCGCCGTAGACCAAAATCTCCCCCTTTCAAACCCGGCCTTTAGGGTCTATTTATAGAGCACCTAAAGTTCTAGCTCGAAATTAGGGTTTAGAAGTATTTTCGGGTCGAGATTATCAAATAAAAATCGTAAATAATCGAATTATCTCTTATCCAGTCGAAACGGTACTCAAAATGGTTCAAAATCCGCGGAGAAAATGACGGGAGAAGTTAGGGATAAAATCACGGATAGAGATAGAAAATATGTTGAAATTCAGCAATCGAACAGATGAACGGTCACTACAAGAAAAAGCGGGATTTGGGACGAAAATTTGGGACGAAATTTTCGTCCCAAATTTGGGACGGAATATTTTCCGTCTGAAATTCCGTCCCAAATATGGAACTACACACGGAATTTGGGACGGAAAATATTCCGTCCCAAATTTGGGACAGAATTTGTGATGGATTTTTAGAACTGTCTGAAATTTATGACCAAGAAAATGTGACAGACCGACTCCGTTGGAAATCCGTCTCAAAATTCATCGCAAAACACCTTGCGACGGATTTCACAAGGGCCGCCATTGTGAAATCCGTTGCAAAGGTGTTTTGCGACGGATTTTGAGACGGATTTCCGACGGAGTATGTCCGTCACATTTTCTTGGTCACAAATTTCAGATAGTTCTAAAAATCTGTCACAAATTACGGAATACTTTCCATCCCAAATTTCATCCCAAATTCCGTGTGTAGTTCCATATTTGGGATGGAATTTCAGACGGAAAATATTCCGTCCCAAATTTGGGACGGAAATTTTGTCCCAAATTTTCGTGCCAAATTTCCGTCCCAAATCCCGCTTTTTCTTGTAGTGGTCTTACGATAGACTGTTCAACGGGATGTGCGGCCATGTCCTGACCGTCCAACCCTGTCGGTGAAAATTCAAATAAATCATAAATATTATCCAACTATCCATCGAACTGACCGAAATCTTCACCGTTTGACTCTCATAGATGAACGGCTCAGATGAGACCGTTCAAAGGTAGAGCGGCCAAAGACCCACCGTTCCAGCCTTGTCGGTGATAAATAGATTAATTTGATAATTATCTGAGAAAACCACCAAGCGCAGGACTCTGAGAGATGAGCGGCTACTATCCGTCTGTCCATAATGTTGAACGGCTATGGGAAGACCGCATAAATGCTTGTCGGTGGAAATTCAAAAAATTAACCAAAATATATGGATGGCCCACAGGCAACCGCACATTGATTGAGCGGCCTGGGATGAACCGTACATGTATATGGGCGCTTGAAACTCATAGAAAAGCTCAATCAACAAAAACTAAGGCCCATTAAGCCCAGAATTGAAACGAACCTAGCCAAGGAGGAAGGCTACCCATAAAACTGGCCCAAAACATGCCTGAAAATAGCCCCAACGAGTGATGGACAACTCGAGGCATCAACAAATCGGAGTAAGAGGAACGACTCAACTCATCGGCAAAAAAATGGGTGTCAACAGCTTCGAGGCCTGCTTGGCCCGCAAGGCGCCTCTGGCGGTGGCAGAGGCCACACTGGCAATGATGACGCCGGGTCTTGGCTTATTTTGGGGATGTGGGCTCAGAACGGTCGCATGTCCTTGGTAGTCGTACCGCCATAGCGGTAGGCGTCCCTTCGCCTGACCCTCAGGGGGCAACCGTTGGATTGTAGTGGATGGTTTATAAGGAGTGTTGTGAGGGTTTTCGAAAACCAAACCCACATCTCGCTGGTCGTCGCGCTTCGTCGTAGGCTTCTGCTTCCCTTTGCCTGGTGAGGATCCTTCTTTCTCAATTCTTTTTTTCTGCGGTAGTGATGCCTCAACGCAGGAGAACTCTTAGCGTCGAGTCTTCCTCTTCGGAGGAGATGCCTCAGAGTCGATGCGGTGCACTGAGCACCTCGGGTACGGGCACTAGTCGGCCTGACTCCCAACCCTTAGTGGCCTACCGGGTGTTCCACGGGTTGTGGGAGACCTTCCAGATTCCCCCTGAGTACGATATCGTCTTTCCCGCCGTGGGAGACGACCTAACGAGTCACCCCATCGGTGGGATCATGATCCCGGTGGCCTCCTTCCAGGCAGATTTTCGTATTCCGGTCCACCCTTTCATTTCGGCCGTCCTCTATCATTACGGGCGGAGCCCTGGAAGTATAACTCACAATTCTTATAGCATTCTCTGCGGGTTTGTCTATGCTTGCCGTAGAGCGTCGACTTGTTCCGGTAGTTTTTCCTCCTCCAGAGTTGCCCGTCCGACACTCATTTCGCCTACTTCAAGGCTCGGTCCAATAACCATTTTATCTCTGTCTCGCATACCGCATCCAACCGTAAGAGATGGGAGGAGCAGTATGTATACCTGATCAAGTCGAAGGACTGGGAGAGAGCCTCCGATGGTTGGATGCGGGGTGGCTTTCCTCGCCCCTGGCGTGATACGAAGTCTCCCCTCAACGCTGAGGGTCGTCGGGATCTGAAAGCGGTTTCCCGGTACCCCTTAGTCGATGCAGACCACGTCTTGACTCTGGCGCTGCTTCGAGAGCTAGAGTTGTGTCCCCCGTTGCCCTAGGATACTGGTCTTGTCTCCCCGTAGGGATGTGGCAGTAGTGGCTAATGTCAGACTAACCTCGTCTTTGCATTTCCAGGGGCGACTGAAGCGTTGGGTTGGACCCCTGAGACCATCCGGCTGCCGCGGCTTGCTCCTCGTCCCGTGGATCACGTTGCTTCGGGGACCGGATAGGTGTTGGTCGTCGCCCTCCCAGCCCAGGTTGCTTTCGCCCCGGGGAGGTTGCAGTATCCGGCCCCTGTTGGCATTCCTCTGGCGCGTACGCCCGAGGTGTCGGTGGCCAGTGGAGGGTCTAGTTCTCGACGGAGTCTCTCCGAAGCCATTCCCAGTGTGCCCGGAGAGGAGTCTGCCATGGCTGCATGTGGTCAGACCTATTTGACCGAGGATGAGTTGGCGGCGATCGATAGTCGCCGTCGGTCGAGGAAGAGGGGGAGGGATTCGACTCCAGTTAGGAGCCGGGTCTTGCCCTCGTCTGGGGTGTTTCCCCCCAGTGTTCGCCTGCCGCCGTCGCCGGCAGCTGCTACTCCGGCCTCCGCCTCTGGTAACCGGGGGCGTGAAAGGGGCAAGGCCCCTACTGTTGCCGACGCTGATCCTCCTTCTCCGTAGAGGGTTCCTCCGCGCGGTCGATCCTCGTCTCCGTGTGACCAGTCCTCACGGCCTGATGACCTACCGACGGGGGTGCCCGGGGTCCCGGGCGTCGTCGATCTCATGATGCGGAGTGCTCGCTGGCACGAGCACGTCGGGGAGCTGGGTCCTGGTGTTGTGGACGAGTTGACGGCCGTTGCTGCGAAGAGCGTATGCCTGGTCACCAGCGCCTTCGGACTGTGGAGGCACCGTTTCCTGGATGCCGTGCGTGAGTTGGAGACCAGTCAGGCACGTCAGGCAGGGGCCGAGGGACGCTTGACGGAGTCCGAGACTGTGAACGTCGGACTTCGGGAGGAGTTGTCTCAGCTGGAGTTGGCCCTAACGGGCATGGAGTGCGACCGGGACTCCTTCATGGCGCGGGTTGACGCGGCTGGTGAGAGGGGCGGCCAAGCTGGAGGCAGAGACCCGAGCCATGGAGATCCGCTGCCAGGAGATCAAGGCAGAGCTCGCCAGGGCGCGCATGTCCCTGTCCTCGGTGGGTGATGAGGCTGTGGAGGCCTTCCGCTCCTCCTCGGCTTATCGAGCCGAGCTGACGGAGGCAGCCCTATAGTATTATGGGCCGGCCCGTGACCGCGGCTTCCGGGAGGGCTGGAACACGGCCGTGAAGGCCACAGCAGGGCATTTTGACCCCGAGGCTTCGGTCCTCCCTCCTCCTTCAGATCCCTATGGCTCGGGGGCCGAGGATGAAGAAGAGGAGCCTGACCCCGTAGAGGAGGGCGCCGGGCAGTAGGTGTCGAGCGCGGACGAGAGGGTGCCCGCGGACGCTGTAGTGGTGTACTTGAGCGACGAGCCACCTCCTCCTGGTGCCGTTGATGCGTGTGCACCTGCTGAGCTCTGGGCACGTGATGATGTAACCGTGGCAAGTCCTTGAGAGGATGTCCCTCGTTGTCTTTTCCTTTCTTTTTCCTGCGCTTTTCGAGGCAGTAGCCTATTTTTATAATTTTTCTTTTTTTTGGAAATGAAAGCTTTCCTTTTTTATCTGCAAATCTCTAGATTTCTTCCATGTATATCCCCCTTCCTGAACCGTCGCGAGATCCTCTGAGGATACAAAACGGCGCCCTCGATGAGGGCTTCTGAAGGAGCGTGACTTTCGGGATCTGTCGCTTCGCCTTCCACGGATTTGAATGAGGCGGCGAGAGTCCTTGCACTCCTGGGGACTTCGCCTTCCCTTTAAATGGTGGCTTCCGTTGCAATCCAGCGATTAGCTTCTGCATAGAGAGCCTTCATAGGTGGTTTTCTGAGAGAATGTCCTCAGTAGAGTCTGGTACTTCGTCGGATGATGAGTTCCTGCAGGTTCGCCGTCGACCTTTGGTCCTCCAGGAAAACCCAGCACCGGTACCGTGGCGACCGTGGCCTACGCCCGGAGAGGGCGGCCCGGTATCTGAGCAGTACATGCTCGGGTACCTGGATGGCTGGCAGGAGGCCTTGGAGAAGGTCGACCGTTTGTACGCCGGTAGGGGAATCCTGCTTCTTGAGCCGGATAGGATCCGCCCTTGATGGGTCGAGTGGTGTCAGGGTAGCGTTGCCTTCTATACTCCCATCGGCTTTCTTTGCTTGTCTTTGCGGTATGTAACCGCTGTTTGTTCCTTGTAGGTGCTCGGTGAGATGCTCCTTGTTGCTGGAACATCTTCCTACTTTCCGGTAGGAAGGATCGTAAGTAAGGGTGGAATCTGTCTTCCATTCTTCCACTCGGTGGGCCTGGCCGTGTGGCTTGAACGACGACAATGGGTTCCTCAGTTTGGGGGCCTAGCCAGCAAGCCTCTCCGCCGCTGCTGCCGTGCGCTGTTCGCGGTGAGGCACAAGATAACCTCTCCATTCAGGAGAGGTGCTAGTGGTAGCCGGGGCAGCAAGGCCTTGTTCGCCAGTTTGGAAACATGGCCTGTTCACCGAGCTGGCCTTCCTAATGAGTTGACCTCGTAGTACCGCCGCCGCCTGCTTGCGTCGGTCTGCTGGTTCCCTGTAACGGGTGGACCTCGCTGGCCTTCCTTCGAGCTTGGGTGGCCGGAGCTACTGGCCAAGTTTTCCTCGTGCAGGCCTTCTACCAGTGAAGCCCTTTGTTGGGCTGGGGGTCTTGTCCCTCTTCTCTGGCATAGGAGACTTCTCCGTGGGTACCCTTTCACTTAACAAAAATGGGTACCTACGCCTGCTTGAAGACTCTGCATGATCGTTGATAGAGGACGATGCCGACGGAACGAGTTGCTGGAGTTACATGTCGCCGCTGTTGAGCACGTTCTGCTCCTCCATGTACTTGTATTTGACCCATGTGGGGGCATCTTCACCAATTTCTGGCAGTTTGTATTTTGGCTAAAGAAATATAAATTCCTTATTTTTGAGCCAATACTATCGTATACCTTTTACTGGAGTACTTATGCGTGCTCTTCTGGGTGATTCTCCGTGCTCGTATTTATATTGCTTACGTCCTCCGAAGGAACCCTTAGGTAACCTTCTTATTTTCAAGGGGAGCGGTGCTCGCCTCTAGGGAACCATGAGGTCACCTTCTTGTTTTCAAGGGGAGTCGTGCTCGCCTTTAGGGAGCCCTTAGGTTACCTTCTCGTTTCCGAGGGGAGCGGTGCTCGTCTCTAGGAAGCCCTTAGGCTACCTTCGTTTTCAAGGGGAGCCGTGCTCGCCTTTAGGGAACCCTTAGGTTACCTCCTCGTTTCTGAGGGGAGCGGTGCTCGCCTCTAGGAAGCCCTTAGGCTACCTTCGTTTTCAAGGGGAGCCGTGCTCGCCTTTAAGGAACCCTTGGGTTACCTCCTCGTTTCCGAGGGGAGCGGTGCTCACCTCTAGGAAGCCCTTAGGCTACCTTCGTTTTCAAGGGGAGCTGTGTTCGCCTTTAGGGAACCCTTGGGTTACCTCCTCGTTTCCGAGGGGAGCGGTGCTCGCCTCTAGGAAGCCCTTAGGCTACCTTCATTTTCAAGGGGAGCCGTGCTCGCCTTTAGGGAGCCCTTGGGTTACCTTTTTCTTTGTTCGTGGGCAACTTACCCTGGTGAAGTATGGCTGGTGACGTTTCACTGGAAGTATTTCCTGAGGTTAACGAAGTTCCACGTCCTGCGCACGTCTCTGCCTCCAAGCGTCACTAGCCTGTACGCTCCTTTGCCGAGTGTTTCTGTTACCTGGTACGGGCCTTCCTAGTTAGGTGCGAGCTTCCCTACGGCTCCTCGTGGATCAGCCACGCTTGCTCACCGTAGAACCAGATCTCTAGGGAAGAAGTGTCGCTCCTTAACCCGGGTGTTGTAGTACTGCGCCAGCTTCTGCTGATATGCCACAAGCTTTACCTGGGCATTGGTTCTTCGTTCTTCGAGCAAGTCCAGGTTCTCTCGCATTGCCTGGTTGTTCCTAGCCTCATCAAAGTGTCCCACTCGTAACGAGGGGTTAGATATCTCCACCGGAACTACTGCCTCAGCTCCGTAAGCGAGATGAAAAGGCGTCTCCCCGGTGGCGGCTCTGGCGGTGGTCCGGTGAGCCCATAGGATGCTGGGGATTGAATCAATCCATGCATCGCCTGCTTGGTCCAGGCGAGTCTTGATGCCGTGGAGTAAAGTTCGGTTGGCGTTTTCCACCAACCCTTTGGCTTGGGGATGCCCCACCGAGGTGTAGTGGTTCCAGATCCCCAACTCCGAGCACTTCTCCTGAAAGGCGGTGCTCGCGAACTGTCTGCCGTTGTCGGTTGTGAGAACCCTCGGGATCCTAAACCGGCAAATGATGTTCCGCAGCACAAACTTCCAAGCTGCCTCGCTTGTTATCTTTCCCAATGGCTCAGCTTCGATCCATTTGGTGAAGTGGTTGATGGCAACGATGAGGAATCTTTTTCTCCCCTGTGCCTCATGGAAGGGCCCCAGGATGTCGATTCCCCACCGATCGAATGGACGAGGCTCCGTCAAGGTGTGGAGCTGCGTCGCCGGCTGGTGGTGAAGGTGGGAATACTTTTGGCATTGAGGGCACCTTCGAACGTAGCTGAGACAGTCTTGCTGCAATGTGGGCCACCAATACCCTTGGCGGATCAACGTCCTCGCGAGTGCTCGTCCTCCCACATGACTTCCGCAGAGTCCTTCGTGGAATTCCTGGATGGCCTGGTTGGCTTCCGTGGGGAAGAGGCATTTGAGCAGAGGGGCTGAGGGAGACCGGCGATACAGCCGGCCGTCCACCATAGTGAAGTGGGCCGCTCTCGCCCGCATGCGCCGTGCTTCGCCGTGATCGCTGGGGAGCTGCTGTCAAAGGAGGAAATCGAGTAGGGGGTCCATCCAAGATGGCTCGTAGTCAATGACGTTTACCTGGAGTGCTGGACCGTTAATGCTCGATGCTGACAGTTCCTCTATCAGGACTGACCTCGAGTTGAATACCGTAGTGGCTGACTCTAGGCAGGAGAGGGCATCTGCTCGGACATTCTCCTCGCGTGGGATGTAGACCACTTCAAAGTGGGCGAACTCCTTCGCCGCGGCCTTGGCCTTTTCTAAATATTTCATCATGGAGGGGTCTCTAGCGTCGAACTCTCCCCTGACTTGGTTGGCGATGAGCATGGAGTTGCTGTATGCTCACACGCTCGACGCCCCCAGGTGTTTCGCCATGCGCAACCCGGAGAGGAGTGCCTCATATTCCGCCAAGTTATTCGTGGTCGGGAAGTTGAAGCGCAAGGCGTATTGTATTTCCACTCCTTCTGGTGAGAGTAAGACCAGCCCCGCGCCGCTGCCCGCGGCGTAGGATGATCCGTCGACGTATAGTTCCCATGTGGATTCCGAGGACTCCTCGGGCGAGTCTTCGGTGGGTAGGGTGCACTCGGCGATGAAATCTGCGAGCGCCTGGGCCTTGATCGCCATCCTCGGTCGGAACTTGATGTCAAATTCTCCCAACTCGATTGCCCATTTGACCATTCTTCCGGACGCATCAGGGTTCTGAAGGATTTGCCAGAGGGGCTGATTAGTGAGGACGACGATCGGATGGGCCAAGAAGTATGGCCGTAGCTTGCGAGTAGCTGTGATCAGGGCGAGGGTAAACTTCTTGGTCCGCGAATACCAAAATTCTGGTCCTTGTAGTGCTCGACTGACATAGTAGATGGGATTCATAACTCCCGTCTCCTCCCGTGTGAGCACAGCACTCATGGTGCTGGGTGTCACAGAGAGATATAAGAGCAGTTGTTCCCCCAATTGGGGTTTGGCGAGGATGGGAGGTGTCGTCAGGTAACGTTTCAGTTCTTCGAACGCCTGTTCGCACTCCTGGTCCCAGTCGATCCACCCCTTCTTCTTTGGCGCCAGGTTAGCTTGCTTGATCAGTCGGAAGAAGGGTAGACACCGTTCGGTGGCTCGGGACAAGAACCGGGCGAGAGCGGCGACGCGCCCGGTGAGGCACTGTGTGTCCCTCACCCGTCTTGGTCGCTCCATCTCCAATACTGCTCTGATTTTGATCGGGGTTGGTTTCGATTCCTCGGTGAGTAACGAGGAAGCCCAGGAACTTGCCTGACCGCACCCCGAATGCACATTTGGTAGGATTGAGTTTCATGTTGTACCTCCTGAGTGTGGTGAAGGTTTCCGCCAAGTCGCGCAAGTGCTCGGCTGCTTGGAGACTTTTCACGAGCATGTCGTCGATGTAGACTTCCATGTTGCGGCCGATCTGCGAGTCAAACATATTGTTGACTAGGCGTTGATACGTAGCTCCCGCGTTTTTTAACCCGAACGGCATGCGGGTGTAGCAGTATAAGCTGTGGTCGGTGATGAACGCGATTTTATCTTGGTCGGGCTGGTGCATGCTGATCTGATGATACCCAGAATAGGCGTCAGGGAAGCTCAACATCTCGTGCCCGGCCGTGGCGTCGACTAGATGGTCAATCCGTGGCATAGGGAAGCTGTCCTTGGGCGTGGCTTTGTTGAAATCGGTGTAGTCCACACACATTCGCAACTTCCCGTTGCTTTTGGGCACTAGGACTACGTTGGCTACCCAATATGGGTACTGGGTAGGCCGGAGCAGCCCTGATCATAATTTTTCTCCCACTTGTTGCCTGATGACGGCTTGTCACTCGGGGTTGCACCGCCTTCGGCGTTGCTGTACCGGGCGGCAGTTGGGATCCAACCTTAGTTGGTGTGTAATGACCTCCGGGGGAATCCCGGGGAGCTCATCCTCGGACCAGGCGAACACGTCCTGATTTACCGTGAGGAAGCTCGCATACACTTGTTTGTCGTGCTCGGGCAAGGTAGCACCGATCTTCAATGACCTACTCAGGTCGTACCCGACCTGGATGAGGTACAAGTCTTCGGCCGGAGCGCTCGTGCTCGGACCCGGGTCTTCGGCCCTTGCCTTCTTCTCTGGAGGCGCTTCTTCGGGGCGTCGGTCCCGGGTGGAGATAAGGTAGCACCTCCTGGACTCCCGCTGATCGCCTCGGACTTCCCCTACCCCGCGGGGGGTGGGGAACTTAAGCTTTTGGTGGTAGGAGGAAGGGACGCCTCGGAGCGTGCTGAGGATTCCTCGGCTGATGATAGCATTGTACCCTGTCATTGCACGGACCACAGTAAAGTCGGCGAGGAAGGTTACCTCCTTCGGTGCCGTCCCGAACGTGATCGAGAGCGAGATACGCCCCTCTGGGCGGATAGTCGTGCCGGAGAATCCATATAACGGTGTGTGCAGTGGTGCGAGTCGTGATACGTCCACGCCCATGAGTATAAGACAGTCGTACGCGATAACATCGGGTCCACTCCCATTGTCTACCAATATGCGGCGCACAGTACATTGGTTGATGGTGACAGAAACCACCAAAGCATCGGAATGGGGCATCGTGACGCCTTCGAAGTCATCCTCAGAGAAGACTATAGGGTCTCCCGGGTGGCCTGAAGTAGGAAGCTCCCTTGAGGTGCTGTCGTCTTGATTCGTCGTGCTGATTGCCGTCGCGTACCGACGCCTTCTGCTCGCGCTATCTCCCCCCACGGAGGGCCCTCCAGAGATCATCATGATCTCCTTTCCATTGGGTCGGTTGTCGATCGGGGGAGGCGTCTTATGTCGTCTTTCGGCGGCCTTGGCGAGGAATCTGTCGAGGAGGCCTCTGTGCACGAGGTCCTCGATAGCATCCTTCAAGTTGATGCAGTCGACGGTGTCGTGGCCGTGGTCGCGGTGGAAGTTACAGTACTTCTTTTTGTTTCGCGAGTTGGGGTCCGATTTCATCCGCGAGGGCCATTTGAGGAACGGCTCCTCGCGGATCTCCATCAGGATCTGGTCGGGTGGAGCCGTCAGGGGCGTGTAGTGGCGGTAGCCTCCCCTTTCCTTTTCGGAGCGGTTGCGGTGGTCCCCATCGTGCCTCTCTCTCTTGCTCCGGCCCTCGTGTGGTGGGTCGGCGGCTCTCTTGCGGTCGGGCTGGTCGGTCCCGACCGCGCGGCGTAGGGCCGCGATGTTCACCTCACAGTGCGCGTGCTTCTGGGCTAGCGCGAGGAGGTCTGGAAGGGTCATCGGGGCTTCGACTCCGAGCGCGCGCCGGAGGATGTGGTCCCGCGTCCCCTGGGTGAGCGCCGTAGTGGCGATGCCGATGTCGAGATGGGGGATCCGGAGCGCCTCCTCGCGGAAGCGGGAGACGAAGTCCCATAGTGCCTCTTCCTTCCCCTCCCTGAGGGCGAGCAGGGTCACAGCAGATCGGGCTACCTTCCGACAGCCCACAAAGTTCTCCTTGAACAACTTCTTGAGTTGCTGGAAGGAGGAGATCGTCCCGGCCGGCAGGGATTCGAACCATGCTCGGGCGTTCTCACGAAGGGTCGTGACGAATGCCAGGTATTTTACGGTGTCCGAGGCCCGGTGGAACACCAGGTGGGACTCGAAGCCGTGCAGGTGGTCGGCCTGGTCGGTGGTGCCGTCATAAGAGGCGAACGTCGACAGTTGAAGCTTCGGCGGGATGGGGGCTTCCATGATCTCCCTGGAGAAGGGAGCTTGGAAATCTTGGTCGTCGTCGATGAGGCCGCGATTCTTGGGGGCCAGGAGGACATCGTCCAGGTGCAGGACCTTGTCCTCTATCTCCTCGAATAGTTGGAGTCGACGGTCCATGTCCGGGTTGGAATGGAGAGGACTGTGTACCTTAGGTGCAGGCACGCTGCGTGACCGCCGGGTCCTTGCGACGGAGGCATGGGATACCTCCCGTACCTGTCGGAAATTTTCTCCGGCCTGGCCTTCTCCGCCCTCCCGTCGCTCGGGTGGGGGGTGCTGAGGCCTCTGGTCTCGGAGCTCCCGGCAGAATTCCGCGAAGACTCGGACTTCCTGGCAGAGCTCGTCTAGGTCACCTAGGGTGACCTCTTGTCGGCGGTGCGCGGAAGAAGCTTCTTGCGACCCCCGGCGGGAGTTGGGTCCATGGTGGGATCCTCGCCCCCGGTTGCTGGCATTGCGGAGGCTTCCACGGGGCGCCATAGCCTTTCCCTCGTGTTCCCACAGACGGCGCCAAGAAGTGTAGCGGCAGGAAAATGGTTCCTAGGCCACGTACCACCTTCTCTATTTATTTGTTGGGGAAATCATCTCGCGCCCGTGGATGCCTACACACACTAAGAAACCAGAAGGGCGTCAGAAGGAGTCACAGGTTTTATCCCAGGGGACAACCCTCCGATGCTTAAGTCAGCAAGGGATTCAATGAGCTATAGAGAAGAGTTAAGTAAGAGAGAAGTAGGGGCCATAGTAGTCGATCCAGGAGGCTTGCAGGTCCTATGTACGCGTGCTTGCCGCTCCCAGTGGACTCTCGGAGAGTGCTCGCTGGGTGGTAAGGCTGTACAGGAGGAGGAGGCTCTCTGGGCGTAGTGGATGATCCCTCCGACGAAGGGGTAGGCCGAGTAGCTCTCTTCTCTGTGGGGAGCTCTAGTGGCAGAAGTATTCGCTGTATCTCCTCTTGCGTAGTAGTGCGGGGTTTAGTAGAAGAATCTGACGTTCTCTTCTCTTCTGTCGATGTCCCTTTAATATGGGTTGTCCTGGAGCGAGGGTGTAACGACCCGAGAATCCGATTACCGGGAAGACCCGATAATCTGAGACTCGAACCGCCGCCCACGAGCTGGGAGGGCTCGGAAGGGGTAAAAGGAGTGTGGAGGCACAAAGAAAAAGGAAATAAAGCAGGACAATCCAACAAGACCGTAGAACCAGCAGACACTGCTGTGGTCGGTCACACGGTTAGGCTCACTAGCCACTCATAGCCGCCAACCGGGACCCATAGTCTGCCAGAGACCACATTCCCAAAAACGATCTCATCCAAGGACACGACTGGGAACACAAGTCGGGCGCCAAGCCACCGACTCTGACCAACACGTCCTCGACCTCCGTCAGGTGACATCCTCAACAACCTCATCCAGGTCCAACACCGACGCCTGACACGGCTTCCAACATAGGAACAGGGTACTCATGCGGCGCACTAGTCAGCACTTTTCCCAACATTCCATCCTGCCAGTGCCCACCACCACGATATCTCGGGCAACGGCACGGCAACAACATGTTTCACACCGAGAAACCAATCCTCCGATGCTCAACGCGAACTCAGGAATCCGCCCGTAGCAACCAACGCTACGATCCTGAACCAGTGGGTCACAAGCCCACCACGCTTCCGCTGCGCACTCAAATCCGCGCGCACAGCCGAGAAAGCAAACACCGCCCAACCATCACTCGTCCATCCGGAACAGCGCCAGCACCCTCACACGATAAGGGAATGGGCACGACTTCTCACAGGCAACCACCCTGCCAAGACAAGGAGCACGTCTCGCACGGACTTCATGGCACATGAAGGCCAACCAATCCGAACACACAATGCAAGACGACGACCCCAGCCAAGCACAATCTCTCCAACCAATGGAGAAACCAGCGCACTTTCGACCAACGGAAGAACTCCACGCTCGACCTAACCTCGAACCTCGCGCACGCTGGAAACAGCACTATCCAGCACCAAGGAAAACCATCACTTCCATCCGGTCAGCGCCTCCGACACACTCGACGAGTGTCACGTCGGACCACAATCACAGCATCTCTCGATGCACCACCGCTGCAATTCCTCGAACTGCAACATGGCATGCCAAGAGCCGCAACACGAGCCATAACAACAACCGCCGATGCTCATCCTTGAGTCCCGAACTCGCCGCGGAGCCTTCACATCTCAAACCAACTCCAGGGCGAACACACCCCATTCGCACACAAGAGCGCAGGAGCAAGATTTACTGGGACACCACAGCCCAATCCTGCCTCGAAATCCGCAAAATAATCAGAGACGACACGTCATTTCTGACGCCACAGAGCACGACAGGACATCAGGCTCGACAAATCAGCAGCTCACCGAGAAGACATTCCGCTCACCGGAGCACACTTCTCGATCAGAACACCCGCTCTTCCACCTTAAACCATGACCTGAAAACCTCAGGGGCTGGATAAATCTCAAGCTGGAGTGGCCAAAACCGACAGCAGCTCCCTCTGAGTGCGCTCACGGCCACTTAACCACGAACAGTCCTCTCCAGCCACCTGACCACGCCGCAGATTCCTCGAACGCAGCACCGCGAACTCACGCCTGCCAGCAACCTCTGCCCAACGCAGCACAACCAGGGCCACCACCGATGAGGGAGAAGGCTCTCGACCTCGATCCTTAGACCCCATGCTGGCACGAAAGCCACGGACAGCAACCACCTTCACAGTGCCGCACAGCGCACTCAAGCTCTCAAGCGAGAAACAAGGCGGAAAGCGAACACAAAACCCTAAGCCAGCTGCCGACTGTACTGGATCTTACGGACTTTGATCACTATAATATTTTGAATTCCTATGTACGTCCACAACCACCGCTCTGATACCAGCTGTGACGACCCGAGAATCCGATTACCGGGAAGGCCCGATAACCCGAGACTCGCACCGCCGCCCACGAGCCGGGAGGGCTCGGAAGGGCTAAAAGGAGTGTGGAGGCACAAAGAAATAGGAAATAAAGCAGGACAACCAACAACAACAAGCTGAAAGAAAGAACAACTACAGCTACAACAGAATCCAGTCCAACAGAAAGTACAGTCTAAAGCAGTAAAACGCCCACATGCCAAGTGAACACTCGGCCCGGTAAGCTGGCAACTGAGAACCTCATTTCCGCTACCGCCGTTGTTTCCGGTTGGGGTTCCGCGGGATCCCTGCTGAGTCTCTGTTTTGGAGACTCATTCCCTGCTTTTCAGGGGTAGCGGTTCTTCCTCGCGGTTCGAGGGTGCGGAGCGGAGGTTCTCAGTTGCCAGCTTGTCGGGCCGAGTGTTCACTTGGCATGTGGGCGTTTTACTGCTTTAGACTGTACTTTCTGTTGAACTGGACTCTGTTGTAGCTGTAGTTGTTCTTTCTTTCAGCTTGTTGTTGTTGGTTGTCCTGCTTTATTTCCTATTTCTTTGTGCCTCCACACTCCTTTTAGCCCTTCCGAGCCCTCCCGGCTCGTGGGCGGCGGTGCGAGTCTCGGGTTATCGGGCCTTTCCGGTAATCGGATTCTCGGGTCGTCACAGCCTACTGTACCAGAAGGCACACCTCGATCACGCAGTCGAAGCTACTGAACCACGCTAGTACCACCTACCGAAGTAAAAACACACGGCAACCACGCCGTAGAGGCCTGTCCCCCGGACAGCCAACCTGGACACGCTGTCCAAGGTGCAACCCCGACCATCCGATCGCGGGTACCGCACCACGAGACGCCACCTCGGTAAAGCCACTAGCACTAGTCTCACGGCGCAAGAACCGATACACGCGCCAAGGTGAAACAACCGAACTCACCGGTCAACACGACCAAAAACCCGAAGGTCAAAGACACAGAGACTGACAGTCTGTCACTCCGTACTCGACAGGAGTACCACCCACTAGAAGCACAGCCGGTAGCGTCCCCTGACGTCTTACACCGCACCGCAGGTGAACCGCCTGACGTGGTAGGTCCTACCCGAGGCGCGAACACCGTACAAGTAACCACAACAAGTGACTAGCTGGGGTCACGCCCGTCGACGTGCGTCCACTGTCCCCAACCACGTGTGCACACACAGACCACACGTCCTAGGTCTGGCCCTCTGACCGGTTTTCCCCTGGCACTGGACTCTGATATGACGAGGGGCCCGATGGAAACCAGTCTAAAACCGTCCTCAGGGTAAGCCCGTACACCACTCCCTGGTGCGACCAGCACACGCGTACTGATAGGCTACGACTAGTGGAGGGTCACTGAAGGAGTAGACTCTCAACTCAACGAAAAACAACGTCCGAATCCGACGACGTACGGGGACCACCCCACGTACCGGCCCCGTCGCACGGTGACCACGGTCGGAGAAGAAACATGACTCACAGTCCACGGCCACGCACGCACCGTGCGCTAGAGTCGAGAAAACTCAAGTGGCGCTAAGCCACTGGACTCTGAACAGTCCTCCAGACGCACTACACCCAACGGTCCTTGAGTCACAAGACTCGGGGTCAAGACCATTGTACACAACAGCACAAGGCCGTCAATCTAGTCCAATCTCTAGGTCTAAAACCACGGTAGCACGAGTACCGAGACAACTCACGAGTCGCCAAGACCACTCCCTCGGGAAGGGAACGCAAGGGACCAAGGCCACCCACACGGGCCACACGGAAAACACAGAAGCATGATTCCCAGGGCAGCACACAAGCCACCACGACGATTTCCCATCTTGTAGCAAGCGGGAAATCTCCAGCCCCAGGTCGGATAATTGGTCTCGCAGTCCAAGGCCAAACACATGGCCCACACGGGAATCACCTTCCAAAGGAACCCACGATATGCGGGGGAGACCCCACCGCATACACACCGACACACGGTGACTCGATCATGCGTAACACGACAACCCGGAACACGTGGGGTCACCCGGACCCACCACACCTACGGACACGCTAATCGAGACAACACGGTCCCTCCCGACACCCCAAAAACACAGACACAGAACCCATGGGGTGTCTGGGATACTCACAAGGCCGGAGGTCGACCACTGGGTCACAACCAGGTCGACCAGAGACCAAAACAACACAATCGGAGCGCTAAAAGGTCACCTGGACCCTTAAGCTCACGACACGCAAAACGAGGTAAGTGGGACAACCTCTGGACACCCAAAGACACGGTCACAGAACTCCACGGGGTGTCCGAGACACTCACGAGACCTAAAGTCAACCACTAGGTCACAACCGGGTTGATCGGGGGTCAAAACAGTGCAAACATGAACCAGAACGTGGTAGTGGTCACCTGGTGACCGCGACCAGATGGTAGCGGTCGACCGATGACCGCGACCAGGCTGGTCGCGGTCGCGCCCGAGAATCCGATTATCGGGAAGGCCCGATAACCCGAGACTCGCACTGCCGCCCACGAGCCGGGAGGGCTCGGAAGGGCTAAAAGGAGTGTGGAGGCACAAAGAAATAGGAAATAAAGCAGGACAACCAACAACAACAAGCTGAAAGAAAGAACAACTACAGCTACAACAGAGTCCGGTCCAACAGAAAAGTACAGTCTAAAGCAGTAAAACGCCCACATGCCAAGTGAACACTCGGCCCGGTAAGCTGGCAACTGAGAACCTCCGCTCCGCACCCTCGAACCGCGCGGAAGAACCGCTACCCCTGAAAAGCAGGGAATGAGTCTCCAAAACAGAGACTCAGCAGGGATCCCGCGGAACCCCAACCGGAAACAACGGCGGTAGCGGAAAGGAGGTTCTCAGTTGCCAGCTTGCCGGGCCGAGTGTTCACTTGGCATGTGGGCGTTTTACAACTTTAGACTGTACTTTCTGTTGGACTGGACTCTGTTGTAGCTGTAGTTGTTCTTTCTTTCAGCTTGTTGTTGTTGGTTGTCCTGCTTTATTTCCTATTTCTTTGTGCCTCCACACTCCTTTTAGCCCTTCCGAGCCCTCCCGGCTCGTGGACGGCGGTGCGAGTCTCGGGTTATCGGGCCTTCCCGGTAATCGGATTCTCGGGTCGTCATAGAGGGCCTCATTCCTTGATAGGGAAGGGTCCATTTAGTAGAGTAATGTTCCTCCGCTATGTTGGCGGGAGTTTCCCGTTGGAGGGCTGTAGCTCCGGCGTCGGCCGTTCTCTGGGTGAGTCTTACGGCGTCGTCGTGGGGGCAACGGTCGGTCGTCGGAGTATCCTCTGGCGAGAACTGCGCTTGGACCGGCCTCATTGGCGTCGTGGAATCCGATGCTCCTTTGGGCCGGTGATCCTCTTACTGGATTGGGCGTGCACGTTTGCCCCTAGCGTGGGCTTAGCGCTTCCGAACCTTAATGGGCCGCTCGCGCCTAGGTCGTTCCTGGGTCAAATCAGATTTACCATCATCAGGGATTAATAATATTATTATACATAATTTCGATGAAAGCCGGCTTCGTCTTCCAAAATGTGCCAGTACGAATTTTTTCAAATTAAAATCATCTAATCGGAATAGGATGGTGATGGACCCAAAAATTGCAATATATTTTATGACTTTCTTACATTTTGTTATTTTATATTTTGTTATTTTATATTTTATAAGATTTAGAACAATTTTAGGAAGACTAAAAGAAAGTATGTACACTAAGTGCACAATTCTGACCCATTCTTACTTTACTCTTAATTTTCATTAATATGTCAAAATTTATGTACATATATATGACCAATTTCACAAAAAATACAACGAAATAAATTAAACTATGCTTATCTATGTAGACGAGGTGAACTTTATATAAGGGGCCGTTTAGTTGGGATAAATGATAAAATTCAATTAGTATAATTTCTTACATAATCTGGTTGAAATGGACAAAATGAATTTTAATTTACACGTATAAATAGATTTTCAAAGAGAGAGCGGAGACTCACTGGTTGTGGAGTTACTCAAAACTTGAAAAAACTCTCTTAAAATAGTTTTCGGGTGGATTCTAATTAGGGTTGTCAATGGATTGGATTCGCTCAATAAGTTCGCGAGCTCAGTTAGATTTTAGGTCAAGTCGTAAGGTCTTTTTCGACCCGAGGACTCTTAGTCCTGTCTAAAATCTCAACCCGACTAGGCCCATGGATCATGCTCAGATTTTGAGTTCGGCCCGCGAGTTTGCCCGACTAATTCTCTTTTTTTTTCTACTTTTAAAATTTAAAAATTATTTAGTTAAAATTATATTATTTTATTTAATTATAAAATTTAAAACTCTCTTTTTATATAAATTAAATAATTAATATCAAAATTTTAATCAATTTAATGAAATTATAAATATCATATTATTAAATATATTATTTTAATTTTAATTTACAAATACTATCGAATCTTAGTAGAATTTTGTATTTTTTTATTAGTGTAAAGATTCGATCTGATCTAACCCGACCTAATACAACTCGAACTCTGAGTCAAATTTAAATTTCAATATTAATAAATTAAATCTAAATTGAGTAGACTTAAACCCGATCCGACTCCTATCCATTGACCGTGTTGATTCTAATTATTTGCCCCCATTTGAAACCCAATTCAAACGACCATTTAATACTCATCCACTATTTAGACATGAGGTTATGGCTTGTTAACCGTTGGACTCTTTGAATGGTGCACGATCATTTAATGCCCCACTTCATCGCTACAGACCTCCCTGCGCCAAATGAGATTAACCAATTTAAAAAAAAATATATGACAGACCTTTATCTGTACGGACGGGAGATTTTTTAATCACAGCTGTGCGAAGTTAGCTGATCGTGTCCCATCAAAAAAGAGCAAACATACCAAGCCTATAATCTACTCTACGAACGAGGGAGAGAGAGGGAGAGAGAGGGAGAGAGAGAGAGAGAGAACGTGAGGCGCAAATGGCGAATACGGTTAATAAAGTGTCCCGTGTTCCGCCCACGCGACAAAAAGCCGACCCCAGGAGCATAGGCATGGACGCTGTTTGACGTATCCAGTGGAGGCGTACCGCGTACGCTGACGCAGAGGCGCCTCCCGCACGGGTGGGGCCTGGATTGGCTGACGCCCACACGAGGGGACAGCTGTACCCCGATTGCCTATTGGATAGACTGCGCCAGAGATGAGGTCATCTTTCTTGGGATCCGATTTCTGTAACACCGGGTCGCCTCAGATGTCACCGTGGGGTCACCCGATCGCGGGATTACCAGCACGCTTATCCCTTTATTCTGCCGGAAACCGGTACCCGTTTGACTCCGCCGGGCCCCACCGGGCCTCCATTTTGCTATCGGATCTCCCCGTTTGTCTATCCGGCTCCCGGGCCCAGGGGACGCGCCCACCGGACAGCCATTTGAACCCTGCTTTCTTCCGATGTTCCTGAGGTGGTACTTTAAGGTAGATGGGTACAGCCATGGAGGTAATTTGAACCTGACTAAAATTAGAGAAAATCATTAGAAATTTTAATTTTTAACCCAAAATCATTAGAAATTAAAATTAGAGAAAATCAAAAGTTTTATTTTCATGAATTTTAAAATTGATAATTCAAAAGCCGATGTTTTACATTTTTTTACAGCATGACATGTCAAACGACCCCTTAGAAGTCATCATTAACAAAGGGAGTTTGATTTCACATATTTTTGATTTTTGATTTTTCTGTATTATTGTGTCTATTCCATCTTTTAGTGCAAGTATTTTAGCCATACACTTCCCTCACAAAAGGAGAGCATATGCTGTTGAGTTGTGAGGCTTCACATGTTAGTGATTTTTCTATATTAAATAGTATTTTTTATACATAATTGACATTCTTGATGTTCTCTACAGCAATCTAAATAAAATAATGACAAATCAACTTTTGTTTTGATAGTAATTTATTATAAGGCAACTCAAAAATATAATATAGAAAAGATTTTGTAGGATATTTTTAAAAATATAATTAAATAAAAAATTCTGGGATTTGTAAAAATTGTAATGGATCTTTAATTAAAATAAAATTTATTTTTTAAATATGTATTGAGATCAAAAGAGAGATTAGATAACAGCCTTTTCATAATGTTTACATATTTGTGTTGCCCCTTACCCTGCTCCGGGATCACGTTAACGGACAACAGCGACCATTACCCACCGGGGCCTCAACCTCCAACCGCCGACCCGGTCCGCCCGCCCACTACCCTCCGCCCCTCCGTCCCCTGCCCTGTCTTCGCCCCCTCACGGGTAGACCATGAAAAAACGCGCCGGCGGCCGGCTCACTCCTCCTCCAACCCCCCCGTTCCACCCACTATAAAAGCCCACCATCCCTCCATCCTCTCCCCCCAAATCTCCACGATCTCTCTCTCGCTCTTTCCATTCTCTGTTGATGCGATTCCTCTCTTCTTCCCCCCTCCTCTGGAGCCGCCTCGTCCCTAACCCTAGCTTCCTCGCCTCGTCTCCTCCGCTGCTCCTCCCGCCGATCCACCTCGGATCTGCCTCCCCGCCTCCGGAGCTCTCCGCGGGCGCTTCCTCGCAGAAATCCCGGCCTCTCTTCGCCGGGGATCTTCTGCTTCCGGCGGCTAGGGGGGCCCCCGTGAGGCGTCTCTCGTTGTCGCCTTGGTTTTGTTTGCGTAGTGCAGGGGTAGGCCGTGCCGATATGGAGATCGCTGCCGTGGCCGCGGCGGCGGCCGTGGAAGGGTCCGTGGCGAGGCGCTTCTGGATCAAGGCGCAGAAGGAGGCGTTGCTGGCGACGTACACGCCCTTCATGGTGTGTTTGATCACGGGGGGGTTGGAGCTCGACGCCTTCAGGCGCTACATTGCGCAGGACGTCCACTTCCTCAGGGCTTTTGCTCAAGCGTGAGTTCCCCCGGAGTTCTTGTTTTCTCTAGTTCTTGTTTTGTTCTAATTCTTTTGCGAGGAGTGTCTAGAATGTTTCATTCGGGTTGTATATTGTATCTATTAGTACGAATTTCGAGATGGATTGCCCAGTATTTGGCTGCTGATTCTTGCATTATCTTCTTGCGGTTTTCTTGGCGAATGTTAGCTACGAGATGGCGGGAGACTGTGCAGATGACGACGATGCGAAGGCTGCAATATCTGAGTTGAGGAAGAGTGTCTTGAAAGAGCTGAAGATGCACAATTCGATTGTTGAAGTAAGATCTTGGAGCTTGTTTCCCCCCGTTTTAGTTCTTTGGCGGGCCTCTTGTAATCTTGCATGCTTTTAGTTTAGTTTAATTTAAGTAAAATTGTAATCGGAAGAGTTGAACAGCAACGATAAAAAATAATCAAGAATTCCTTTTCGTCGTCTACTTGAGAGTCTGTTATAAGCACGAGAACCCGAAATTTACTATTACTGATCATCTTGTTTTATCAAAAAGATTACGGTGCTATCTTTTATTCACATGGAAGCCATCTCATTAGGCGTGAACAAGTTATTTAGATATTAGGAGAGTTATCTCCAAATATGCATGGATATTTCTTGCATGCTTTCCTTGAAAATAGTGCTTAATCTCAATTTTACTTCCCGGTGACATACTTAATTTTCTGTTTCATCTAAGTTTGAAAGTATTGCACAGTCATCAAGATTCATATCATTTTGAAGGTTCGGTAATATTTGTTGAAAGAAAGGATCAATAGGAGCATTCTTGACTAGACTAACCTCAGGAGAAGATATATTCAAGAATATTGCTGAACCATGTTATCCACATCCTTCGGGCAGGGAGTATCTACATTTTCATCTCATTTTGGATTTGATCGATGTAATCATGTACTCCAGTTCAATTTTCAGAAACTTGAAGGACCACCATATTCAATCAATATCCATAACATTTTAAAGGTTCAGTAATATTTGTTGAAAGAAGGAATCAATAGGAGCATTCTTGACTAGACTAACCGCAGAAAAAGATATATTCAAAGCATTGCTGAAAAACTATGTTATCCACATCCTCAGGCAAGGAGTATGTATATTTTTATCTCATTTTGGATTTGATTGATGTAATCATGTACTCCAGTTCAATTTTCAAAAACTTGAAGGATCACCATAGTCAGTCAAGTGCAATACTTGTTCCCACCTGTCATTTGTTACATAACTGAACCATTTCAAGTTAAGAGCCCCCCTTCTGTTGCTTACACTGCAGATTGCTGTGGGAATCATGACATGATATTTTCTTTCATCCATTCCCCCAAGAAAGGGGCTGCCTAAACATTATAAGTGACAATTGCAGAGACCAGTGGACCTTCTCTCTTTGAGGAATTTAGGAGTTAATCTAGGTGCAATGGAGTTTCCGAATCATTCAAGTTGAGAAAGTATAATCAATCACGTGTGCTGAAAGCTAATTAGATCAGTGAAGAAGGTTATCCTCTTTGTTCATTTGGTAAATCATGTACCAAAAAATATCATGTTATGATATCTTATAATTTGGAATTTTATATTGAGGATGATGTTCCATAGAATGACGTTTTATTTCATCTTTCTCTCTCTCTTTTTAGAATTACTTATCAATCTTATTTTGGACTACATCCACTTCTTCCTATATGCTTTTGGGAAACTGTTGATTAATGAGTTGTATGAACATTTTTGGGATATCTATCATGCATTGATTACTTGATTTCAGGACAATGACTTAAAGGTAAAGGCATGAGACTTGAAAATACAAATTTTCTTCTGTAGCCTAATGTTGCCATGCTTACGTGGTTTGGTATAGAATCTCATTTGAACTTACTTTATTTTTTGGCAGTTTTGTGCATGTTTTTTCTGCTCAAAGCATACAGGTCTTAGTCCCTCATCCATGCCTACATAAAAATATTTTGATTGTGTGTCACATGCTTCTTGGAATACATGTTTGCTATAATTTCAGGGATGTAGTGCATCTACAGAGGGACAAAATTTTGCTAGGTAAAATGGACTAGTTTTTTTTCTGTCTTCAAACTCAAAACATCGAAGGAAAAGAAGTGCTTCTGATTCCTTAAGTCTTAAGAGGGTGTCTTAGACTTAGTTGGACTTACATGCAAATTTTTATGGCTGGAATATGGTTAAGACGGCTACAATTTGCGTGCAAATTCTGAGTGGGATCCTGGTTGTCTACATAACAAAAGTAACTGGAGCATGCCAAAAGGGATGTGTATTAGCAGGAGCATGCTTAGGAGGATACATTTGGAGAAATACATTTGGAGATTGGATGGAGGTTGAATTTTTGACAGAGAAAGTGGAAGTGGCATCTTGCACCATGACCCATCATAGATGCACACCATTTTAGCATGTACACTTTTCAAGGGCATAACGAGTCAAAACTTGATTTTCCTCGAGCATCTGTGTAGAATCATTCCATTGGGTTTCTTGAGTCTCTTTCTCTATCTCATGTGTTATAAATTTGAGACACCCTTTGTTTCTTTTCTATGTTCATCTCTCATGATGCATATCGTGCTTATGTAGTAATTTTATACATCAACTGGCAAGAGGTTGGGTTTTCACAACCCCAAAAGGATGTATCCTCCCATTTTCCACCAACCGGCATAGCAGGTTTATGGTGTTGTAAGTAATGGGAGGTTGGATGCATCTTTAAGGAGTTCAACCCTAGTCTTGACCAAGCCCATATTGATGGGATGAGGCTGGATTGTGAGTATGATCTCTAAATACTTGTCATGCTTCAATGTATATAATATCTCTATGATATTAGATCATTATTGCTCCTCTGAGCATCTGGTTGGAAAGAAAGAAAGAAACAGTCATGTAATTAAAATGTTGGAGGAATATCTTTCTGCCCATTAATGTCCACACTATATCTGAATAGTTGAGTATTTATCCAAAAGAGAAGTCTGATATGTTAAGCAGATATCCTTTTAGTGTCTGTTTTGTGAATAAAGGTCACATGCTGTCAGCTTTGTTAAAATATCTTGTACGTTAATGTATATGTCAAAATAATCTTTCTACTATTGTAGCCACTTATATCTTTTATTTAGGTTATCTGCGGCTGTTGGATCAAAAACCTAATGGCCGCTGCATGAGTTATTAATAGAGGCTGAAGAAAAAGGGGAAGGGGGGAGTGTTCTGATTCCTCCACCCACCTCCTCCATCACGTCCCTTCCCATCTGATATCATGACCCTTGATGGTGACCCAGGGCCTATGGTGACAGCGACAGGTGGATGATGATAATGGTGATATACCCTGGCAACATTAGAGATGCTAACCCCTGTTTACATCCCTTCCCATTGTAGCATCAAAAATCTTGGCGACTACAGTGGTGTTGACAGGGGCCGCATCTGATGCGGTGACAGTGATATCAAGATGTTCTAATTACATCTAAAATCCTAAACCCTGCAGACCCTTTCATCCTCTCTCTTCCCATTGTAACATGAGAACCCTTGATAGAGATCACGGATGTTGAATGTGGCTGCAGTGACATGATGCGATGGCCCAACCCCCCCCCTCTGTGTCTCTGCTTCAAAAAGAAGTCAATTGCGGCAGTGTGGATTCTGAGATCCTTGTGAGCAGATCAGGAGTGTCTTCTCATCTCTCTATGCCTCTCTCTCCTCCTGTCAGTAGGTAGGGGAGCTACAGGAGTGGGAGTGCAATTGACAGGCAGTTGGGTACAGTTGGAGATTTGTTTCTGATTAATATTTTTGGCTTCAAAAGCAGACTTTTGTATTTACCATTGAATGGATCTTAGCCTTGTACAAATATCCAACTTATTTTAAACATAATAGAGCAAGGTTGAATGCCTAACTATCTGCTCCATTTACAGCCCTACTGCCTATCAAGTTTCAATTGTTTCTGCCAACGTGAAAATAAAGCAATGGTCTGTTTATAGGTCCCTGCCTTTATTCTTTATCTGCAGAGTCACAAGTTGATGTAAAGTACTTCACTGTTGCATTGTCATTTAAGTGACGTCTGCATTTCTGCTGTTCATTTTCCCTTAAGAAAATCAGTTTTGCAGGCATGGGGTGTTGATGTCACCAAGGAGATCACACCCAATCCTGCAACAGTAAAGTATACCAGCTTCCTGCTAGCAACAGCTGCTGGGAAGGTTGAAGGTGGTAAAGGTCCTGCTAAAATTGCCACCCCATTTGAGAAGACAAAGATTGCTGCATACACGATAGCAGCTATGACCCCTTGCATGAGGCTGTATGCCTTTCTGGGGAAGGAGGTCCTGAGGCTTTTGGGCCCTGATGAAAGCAACCACCCCTACAGGAAGTGGATTAAGAATTATTCCTCTCCAGAGTTTGAGGTCTGTCTTACTAATATAAACACTGTTATTTTTCATGTTTGTCCATTATTACAACTCAACCTTGTACAATAATTGCTTACCTTTCTTAATGTGCACAGGCAGCAGCACTTCAGATGGAGGAGTTACTTGACAAGCTAAGCATCTCTTTGACTGGAGAGGAGCTTGAAGTGATAGAAAAGCTCTATTATCAAGGAGTTAAATTAGAAATTGAATTTTTTTCTGCTCAGGCCCTTGATCAACAAACTATAGTCCCTTTGACCAAATTGCATGATCCATCGAAGCAGCGACTTGTTCTCTTTTCTGACTTTGATTTGACATGTACGGTGGTTGATTCTTCAGCAATTTTAGCGGAGATTGCAATATTAAGTGCACCAAAGGCTGATCTAACTGACAGCAATGAGCCGCTTGCCCGAATGTCATCTGCTGATCTGAGAAATTCATGGGATGTCCTTTCCACTCAATATACCGAGGAGTTTGAACAATGCATAGAAAATGTTATTTCAACAGAAAAAGGTTGTGCTTAACAAGTAGCTCAATGGTGTTGATTTTTAGTTAGTCGCATATATTACTTTTTTGTGATGAAGTAAAAGAATTTTTGGGCGGTTGGATAATGGTGTTAGTTTATTTGTGTTTAATTTTTGCCGTTTCAGCTAAAGAATTTGATTACAAAGGTCTATGTGAAGCTTTGGAACAGCTGTCAGAGTTTGAGAAACGGGCAAATATGAGAGTGTGTGAGTCAGGAGTGCTGAGGGGCTTGAATGTAGATGACATCAAACGAGCTGGTGAACGGCTGATTCTCCAAGACGGCTGTAGAAATTTTTTCCAGAACATTGTAACAAAGAAAGATCTAAATGCAGAAATTCATATGCTTTCTTACTGCTGGTGTGGGGATCTCATTAGGTCTGCCTTGTCATCAGGTATTCCATTTCTTGTTATACTAATTGTATGGACATTAGGAATAATCAAATTCTATCCATCATGAGTTTCATACATGTATTTACTTTCTAATAAGAATGCCCTGTCATTAAAATAATTATGCAAATATTTTATAAAATGTTCTGGTACGGTTTTCAAATGTAATTAATTTGTTCAAGACTATGTAGTAGAGAATTAAAATTTACCACTTTTAGATTTATATGTACTGTTTAATTAAGAAAATAATTTCTAACTTGGTCATATTATTGTCATTCAATATGTTTAGTCAAACAAGGTTTTGTCTTGATTCTACAAATGAAATTCATTTTTCATAATATGGAACTAATTATTGATTCTACCTAGCAAAAAGAAAAAAAACTGATTATTGATTCTCAAAAATGATAATGTAAGTGGACCATCAGTTCCTTATATGTGTGAAGATGATCTCTTTCATTTTAGGGATTTTGCCTAGATCTGTAAATCAAATGTCAAAAACATGCATCTTTAAAATTGTCTTTCGATTACAATTCCCTTGCATTTGCTCTTTTGGGCTATTGAAGCTGCTTTTAAAGGTTCAGTAGTTGGAAAATCGTGGGAGAAAGCCAGATGCTTTTCCTTCTCATCTCATGGACTTCAGTTGTTTTGTTGTCATTTGATCACTTCTTTCTAGCTGAACAAATTTCATTGGCCTTTAGCTTCTTTCTAAGTAGTCTGCATACAAAAGGGGGTTGTTTGTTTTGTTCGGTGTATTTTATGCTCAAAATTTTCATCAGTGAAAATACCATGTGAAAATTCATGATAATGCAGCACGAGATAACATGCCGGCTTTGAAAATTCATTACTTCCTTCTGATGACATGAACCAGGCCTGTTGCTGTTAAAATATGATATGGTACAATTAATTCCTATTCATATTTGTCATTTTCTATATTAATGAAATTTGCTCATCACTGTATATTACCGAGTATGGGTGTGGGTACCATATCAGGTATGGGACTAAGTATGTGTTCCTTCAAGCTTTCTAGGAACTGTCAACTATAATGTAGTATTTTATTTAGGTTGACTTTGGAGATACAAGAAAATATGAGGAATACTCAAAGGATAAAACAAGGACAATGGCCCTTCAACAAGAAAATATGAGGAATACTCAAAGGATAAAACAAGGACAATGGCCCACAGACCCGGATAATAATTTTTGCACCCTTATGAGATTTTCTTTTTAATCATGCCCTTTGACATTTATGGTGCCTTGGTTCCAATTGGATGATGTGGAGCATGTGTAGGCCATCTAACCTTCCTGTTCCGGATTCTTCTGCGATCCAAACATTTTTGGATAGTGGGAGAATCAACAGATTCTCCTAATGTCGTTTTTCTTTTTCCTCATTGAGCACTTTGTGTTCCCAAACGAACCCTTGGTATGGAAGGTTCTTGTGTGGGAACTTTAGGAATCAAGGATCGGGGTAATGTAGATTCATCTTTGCAGTAAATCCACAATTTTCATCATTGATGACTATTATTAAGTAATCTATCATTTTAATGGCAAACAAGCATATTGAAGCCAGTTATCTTTCTTGTCCCTTTTTAAAAAAAAAAAGACTTTTTATCCCTGTACACCTATTAATACAAAAAATTTCACCAGTTATCAGTTATCTTTGCAGTAAATCATTTCACTGTTTATCATTTCAATGTGTAAAGTATCAAGATGAATGCTAGTCAACCAATCGTAAATGCCTTCCAGGACTTGTTTGGTAGTCAACCAAACAAGACTCTGGATCATCAAATGTGCTGGAAATCTTTCCTTTTCATGGAGATTGTTTGGATTACCATCATACTGTAAGGTGGATGCTCCTATTTGACTTTAGACTGATACATCCATAAAACACTTCATTCTCGATGTACATGGCAGATGTGGCCGGAAGAAGTTAGTTATACTTGGTTGCAGAAGAGGTTGTGGGAATTCTAGTTTAATACTTAGTGATATTTTACTGATGTGGTAAAAGGTAGGGAAGAAGAATACTCTCGCTAGTTTTGAGGAAAACTAAGGCCCATTCAAGTAATTTGTGATCTTTGCGTCAGGTCTACTGCCATGTTCCGTCACTTTCATATGTAGAAAGAGTAGGGAGTGCATTTTAAATTTATCCTTCTGTATTCATTGCCATTTTTCAAAAGTCGCTTGTTGGTAAAATGGTGAATGCCTTGCTGTCCTTCCTTCCCCAGTCTGATGTATTCAAGGTCTCAGATGTTGTTCTTGGATTGGGTTTTCGGTGTTTGTCATGGCTTTTTGATTTGAGGGGAAAAATGTGGTTTTAGTCTCTTGGCGCTGTATGATCACTAACTAACTACAGGTGGATAGAGGGGCATTATCATCAAACTTTGGTTGCTCAATCCGATCTGTTTCTTGTTCTTTTGTAATTTTGTTTTAAGTAGATGCAATACATTATTGTCAATGTGCAGTTGCTGAAATTTGGTTGCAAACATCTTTGTTATTATTGAACAGGTGACCTTAACGTTCTGAACATACATTCAAATGAGTTCAGCTACAAAGAATCCATTTCTACGGGGGAGATTATGAAGAAAATGGAGACTCCGCTGGACAAGATTCGAACCTTCAAAGATATCTTACGTAACTGCAGCGACGGTGGCAAGCATTTTTCTGTTTACATTGGGGACTCAGTAGGTGATTTGCTCTGCCTACTTGAAGCAGATGTTGGTATTGTGATTGGATCAAGCGCAAGCTTAAGGAGAGTAGGGTCTCATTATGGTGTTTCTTTCGTTCCCCTCATTTCTGGATTGGTGAAGAAACAGAGACAACTTGATGGGAAGGAGTCGTATGTCTGGAACAGGCTATCTGGTGTTCTTTATACGGTTTCCAGCTGGGCAGAAGTACGTGCGTTGATTTTGGGGATGTAGGTGCATATTCTGTAAATGTTGCCTCCTTGTCCTTGTTTCCTTATTTCTGCAAACAAGGTCAAGTGAGTGTGTCATACTTCAGGGTTAGGTGTCAGATGGTGGCAGGTTTTATATAGAAGCCAGGTGACTTAACGGTCATTTTTTTCTTTCTTTCTTTTCCTCCGGGATCTTCTTTCATACGGAGGGAGGGGTGCAGCTCTTGCATGCATACAAACAACAGGTGAATACGCCTTCCAGACCTTTTTGGAGATATTCTGCCCCTTTTTATTTTCTTACCCGGGTCTTCTCCTTCATCTACCTGGTGCAGGCATTCTCTGGCTCAAGCGTTAAAAAAACTCGGGAAGAGCCGTGGAGTTGCATGGATGCATTTATCCAGTCATGATGCGTTTTTTTTTTTTTTTTTTGTAAATGGATATGTTTTTTGCACTTGAAATGCCACTTTAAGCTGTATGAAGTTTTACGTCTTCAAGAATTGAGAGACTTCGGTGACCTTTTTGTACCGAGGCTCTGAACTGTAAAAAACAAAAACAAAGACCGAAACCCCCAAATTCCATTATGGTGAACGACATTCGAGGTTTGGTTTATTGAGGTGACCCTGATTGACATTTTGTATGTGCAATGGGCGCACATCTGCAAGCCAGAGCGGTGGGTTTACTCACAGGTCCGGACTTTGTAGCAAGTATGCGGTTCAGACCATCCCTAGATGGTGCCTCTTTCCGAGGCTGTGCGGATGATGTTATCGCCGATATTGCACTTGCGACTTGAACGTTCGAAATACGGGGTTAACGCTCGTTCATGGTTTCGTTGGCATCTCATTACTAGTCCAAACAGGAAGGACGTAGGTTCGACGATGATGTTATACATAAAAAATGCCTCTTTGAAACAGGGTTAACAATCTAATCACTTGGAGTGGTGATGACCTTACAATCTATGTGATATTAAAAATAAGTCTGACAATCTCACTATTTATAAGAAAGCCCTCCAAATCTTCTAAACCTTGAGAGAAATCCCTTCCGGTTAACAACAGTCTAAAAAAAGAATATTTTAAAGTATATATCTTCTCCTACCTGCTAATGTTTTTTGGATTTTCTCTCTCTCTCTCTGGGCACTCGGATGAATGGCACCCGAATGTGGCTGGGCACACCAGTGTCCGTGGCGTTACACTAGGTGTGATCTGCGGGTTCGAGCGGTGCCATTGGAGTCAAGGTGAAGGGCGGTGGTGGTCGGTCGCTACGAGTTGGAGCCAGGGGCGGATGGCATGGGGCGACGAGAGGAAGCTCACAACTGGGGCTCTACTGAGGCTAGGGTTGACAGAGGTCGCGGGAGGGAGGAGAAAGTAGGAAGAAGAAAAATGGGCGAGGTTGGTTGCGAGGTGGCATAGGACGGCAGCAGACGGGGGCAGGGGGCATCCCAGTGGCGTTGGGGTGGGTGGACAGTGGGACCGACGGGCTAGGGTGAGTGATGCCAGTGAGGCGGCGGTCGGTGGGGGGCCGGGCAATGACTTGTATGCGAGGAAGGGTTGGGCTCCGCCATTGGAGCTTTAGGCTGGCGAGTTGCAGAGAGAGAGAGAGAGTGGGGGGTGCGGGGGGAAGGGGGTTTTCAGAGGTTAGGGTTCTAGCGGGGTGGGGGAGATTGACAAACAAAAGGCCACCGTCGATCCAGAGAAAAGGGATGCCATAATAGATTTAGAGAAGAGGGATGCCGCTGCTGAGGAGAAGAGAGCACCGTCGATCTAGAGAAGAGAGAGGTCGCTATCGCAGGTTGCCAGCATAGGAAGATTAGACGCATGCTCGCACTGGGGTGGAGGAGGGGTTGTAGAGGGTGGGGGTCACAAGAGAGAGAGGGCTCGGGGCACGGGCACCCCCTCCTTTCTCTCTCTCTCTACCCCTAGACCCTGGTGCCCCCTCCGGCGGCCTCATCCCCCTCCGTCAGACTCATTTTCCCTCTCTCTCACAATTGCAACATTTGAGGTGGTGACGCCGCCAGTCTCCCCCTCCGTCGACGGTCCCCTTGCGAGCTCCTCCGATCACTGCCCTCCCCTCCTATAGCCGTAAGTCTCCCCTCTAGCTCCCTCCTCTCTCCCCTCCGTTCTCTCTCTGTCTCTCTCTTTGGGTGGGGGTTATTAGTGGGGTATTTTAATCATTTCATCACCTTGAGATAGTTTTAACCTTAGTTAATTTGAATACTATACATAAAACCAACGGCAGGGGCCCTTTTACGTAACATACAAGATTTCAGGGGTTTTAAACTAAATAGTTGCATTATGGGGGCTTACTCCTAATTTTCATTTGTTGTCGCGGGTTATTCCTAAAATCCCTATTATTATTTGATGTGGAAAATCCGAATCCCCTCATTTTAAGCATGTGGACCTAGAACTCGGCCGACTTGGATTGACTCATCTACGTTAGATTCACATATCCTGTGATAATTAATGACATTTAGCATTAGGAAATGGGGGAATTATTATAGTTGTAGAAGAATATTTAATGCTGACAGATTTAGGAGTTGGTTCCTGGCGGGAAATTTAGAGACTTACTTGTGGAATTCATTCATGATCCACTAAAATTTTGGCCCACAAATCATATGCTCCCTGTCGGAGCTGAACCCATTGTCTGAAGCCGATCTGGGTTGATCAAGTTTGGGCCCTTAGATTTGAGGCCTGGGCCTAAACAGGAGCAACCAAGGCGACCGATTGATAGTCTTAAATATTCTGATTGCCTTTTTTCTTTTTTTTTAAACTTGTAGTATCATGTGACCGAGGCAGTGCCTCCCCCGTTGTCATCCGTCTGTGCTTTGAGCTGGAAGAGGTTTTCTGACTCAAACCACACGAGAAGAGGAGATCTTGCTCGGAGGAGAACCACTACTCTGCATCATGTCTCAAAGGAAAGAAAGGCTCTAACTCTCTTTATTTCCCTTCTAATGGATGTTTGTTTCCCTATTTGTTGATGCTTTTGCATAAATGCCACTGTTGTCTATGTACAATCATGTTTTCTAACTTTCATTAATAGTTTATAAAGATGCTAGTGTTCTTAATTAACGATGTCTTGCCTTAACGTATAACACTCTTAATTTTCCTCTCACTAGAGCGAAACTATTGTTTATGTTTCATCCTCAAAGGTACGTACTCTCAAATGGCCTACCTCTATGTAACCACCCCGTTCCCCCGTCATCATCCTAAAATCTCCCACATAAAAAGGAGAATAGCTTTCCTCGGGACTAATTGCAGTTTATCTTTTACAGATAGATGAACAGGGCGGATTTCCTTTGCTTGAGATTGTATTTAAGAGCCAGACGTAAGGAGGAGTTGCCTTGGGGTTTCACCAGGTGCGTGATAATGGATCCAAGGTTGGTCCTCGGAGAGTGGCCTTTGGGCCTCGGGAGCTCTGTAGAAGTTGAGGAAATCAACAAACCAGTTCAAACTTAATTTGACTCTCTCGTTGCTTGGAGGAGTGCAAGGTCTTTGGTTTTTCAAGTACCAGTGGATGATTCGGCAAAAAAAAAACAATCTTGGCTGATTTAATTGTTGGCTCTTCACTAACACTTTCCCCTCAGGATGCGGCAGGTCTATATATATATATATATGGCAATGAAAAGAAAGAGGAATCTAGACTTCTTGAAACTTCTATTTCTTCAACATAAACAACCACACGAATTAAACGCAATCCAAGTAAACAAAGTGAAACCAAACAAAAGAAATTAAGAAGAGAAACCCCCCCCCCATGATCTCTCTCCAACAATCTTGCAAAAGAGACCCCTCGTACCGTACGTATTCGACCCACCATGAAACCTCATGGATCTACGTGCAAGAACCCACGTCGCCAACGGTGTTCACTAGGGAGTAATCTACAAATCCATCTTAAACCCAACGATTATCCCTACAACGATCGACCACCGAGAGGTTGGTCACCCTGCCTGCGTACACAGAGAGATCGAAAAAAAAAATAAAAAAAAATTCCTTCCTCAGTTCTTCCTATATATATCTCTCAGAACTCTTCTTCTTTCTTGATTAAGATCCACATACATTCAGATCATACATATCCAGCTGGTGGTCATGCCACGATCCCCCTCAAGAAATGTCTGCCTTGAAATATATATATATATACCATTTACTTTCACCGCTGCTCTTCCCTCTTGATCGGTCTCTTCTTCGATCCCTGGGCAACGTGCATCCACACCATGGGTGAGTAGAAGCATACCATATATAATTCCTATCTGACTTGCCATGCATCTTGTCGTGGGTGTTGTGAACCTGCACAGCGCAGAGAATCTCCTACGTCTCCTATTCTCCCTTTCATTTCTTCATCCTCGACGGGAAAGATTAATGGTAGTGAAAGTGGAAGCGATGGATACATAGCTGAAGCCTGAAGCTACCATGAAGGAGGGTGTCTATGCAAGAAGCCAAAAGTTCTTGTGGGTCTTGGTGTTGAGGACGTAGCCACCGCTCTGTCCCTTCTTTTGCACCCCAACGCATAGGCATTTGCTGTTCTCGATCAAGTACTCTACGATGTCCATGCTTTTGTTGGGGCCTCCACCTAGCCTTGCCCTGCGTACCAACAAAGATCAACATACAGGTTATCCTCTCTCTCTCTCTCTCTCTCTTTCTGTGTGTGTGTGTGTGTGATGGGTTGGGGGTTCGTTGGAGGAAAGAATAAAGAGAAGGTTGCTCACCCAAGGAAGGAAGAGCGGCGAGGTTGGCCGACGACGAGGAGGTCGACGCCGAGGGCCCTGGTCTGGGAGAGGATGGTGGTGGACTTGTCGTTGTCCTCCATCTCCACCCTCAGGACCTGCACCGGCACCCGCGGCTGCGCCTGCCTGCACCTCGACCTCATATCGTCGAGGAACTCGAAGTTGCCGCCGCCGGCACCCTCCGCTGAGGCCCAGGAGGCCCCCGCCCCGCCGCCGGAAGGGGGACGCCGCAGGAACGCCGAGAAGGACCCGCGCTTCGTGTTGCACTGCAGCTCGACGTGGAGGAGCACGATCTCGTCCTGCTCGAGCACGGCGTGGGTCAGCGCCCACTGCAGCGCCCCCGAGGACTCCCGCCCCGGGTCCGCCACCACCATCACCTTCCTCTTGCCGGTTGCCGACGTCGACAAGCCAGACACCGACGCTTCCATCACACCAGCACCTGCGACCTACCTGGGGTGGCAATCTTCTCGCCTGGGAAGCCTTTGTGGCGGTGCTGCCCTGCGACCGTTGGCAGAGCTTGCAACGCCTCTCTTCACCTCCTCCTTCCGTGTTCCTCCTCCTTCGCCGCCCTCTTAGTTGTGCTCCAGCACATGCTGGGGTGGTGCTCTGTGCCTAAACGTGGACGTGGGGACCCCGTTGAGGAGCCGCTCGTTGACCGCCCAAATTAGAGCGACACCGCTGACCCCGCCTGGTCGTTTGGATTCTGTTGGATCGAAGGCGTGCATGTGGAAGACTTGGTTCATCCCCTCTTTAGCATATACAAATATGGTGTCTTGAGGAGAAAAAAAACCACCCCACAGCATATATATATATATATATATACATACATATTAATGCTTGTAAAATTCTTGTCTCAAGTCATGAAAAATCACAGTTCTTATATGTATACATATATCATGATATATGCTGGAGTATATATATGTGTTCCATTTGTTCTACCTTGTATAAATCGTTTAGATTGGCATATATATATATATATATATATAACATTAATTAATTCTTAGAGTTTGACGTCCTATATTTTAGTGTTCGTTCCGAACATGTTTTGATTACCCTAGCTATATATATATATATATATATATAGAATGGGAAAACAAAAGTGCTTCCTTACGTGTTAATTAATAACCTAATCAATTAATTTCTACGTACCAGTCTTTGGTTACATTAAGGGGGTTGTCGTCTGCGTGTCAACCGACTCTTTCTTGTAGCAGGGATTTTTGCAAAAGTAAGGACATATTGACGACGACGAGATTAGATCAAGGGGATGGTACTTTAATTAATTAGTTGGCTTTTGTTTCCTTCTTTTTCACTCAAATGAGATCACACGGACGCGTAAGCTGGACAGTTCTCCTCTATTTATTTCATCCCTATACTCATCATTCCAGAGACCTGTTAATAATATTCTTACCCGGTGGACGCGAAGATTTAAATCCAACGGAGGAGGGTATGACTCATTCCACACCTCACGAGTTAAGAGTGGGACTGGTGTTGGTCCCCGTGTGTACTACTACCTACCTTTTTTCTTTATCCACCCACCTCTCTCTCTCTCTCTCTCTCTCTCTCTCCTCTCTCTGTAAAGACCCAGAACCTCCCTCCCCCAAAACAAAGAAAAGAGAGAGGGAAAAGGAAGCCGCAGGGACGACAGAGACAGAACTGCTTTGATGCAGCGGGGGGGGTAGGTCTCTCTGCTCTGGCCCCAGCAAAGATCGACGCCCCCCCCCCCCCCCCCCCCCCCCCCCACCAAAAAAAAAAAAAAAAAAATCTTTCCTGCTTCCGTGACTTTTGTTATTATTATTATTATTATATATATATATATATCGTGTTATAGTGGTGCGACTTGTTAACACCTACGTGCATGTCTCCGACCCTCCATGTGCTTCCCAGTCCCCGCGCCGCACGGGCTGTGCCCCCACCTGACTCAGCTCGCCCACAAAGTAAGCGATTCTCCAACTAACGCCACACTGTTATTACGAAATAGTTGTTGATATAGCTAGGCTAATAATACGTAGGAGGAATGAAGAACTTGCTAGGCCCACGCGATCCAAGGACACAGGATCCATTGCGGGTTAGGGCAGCCAAAGAATATGGCCCGAACGTCTCAAGGCCCAATACAGGTCCATCTAAGCCTCTCCAACCCACTGATAGGATATCCGCGCACGTGGGTCCTGTATAAATAGGTCTCCAATTGCGTCTAGAGGAGAAGACATACAGAGGGAGAGAAGGACAGACTGAGAGACTTCTATCGCCAACTGAGGGAGACTTCCCTACGACGAGAGAAGGAGAGGGGGCTCCCCACTCGTTTGCCTTCGTAGGAGACTCTTGTATAAAAGAGAGAGAGAGAGAGAGAGAGAGATCCTTTCGTGGTCCTTATCTTCCTAACTCTTCGAACACTCCTTGTCCTCTCCAAACACTCTCTAAGCACTCTCCAGACTCCATCACCACGCTACAGGCTATTTCCTCTCCTCTCTCTACTCACTTGTTCTTTGGTTCTAGACGATTTTAACTCAAGTATCGAAGGATTGTCCCCTGAAATCACTCTCAGGGCTCCTTCTGACGTCGTCGATCCTCTAGTGATTATAAATTTTCTGGGATGACCGACTGCTCTTGCCAAACAATCAATCTAAAAAATATGGTACAAAGTAAAAGGGGGAACAATTTTCAGACTATACAATATCTATATATAATTTCCCCCCCAGGGCACACCTTACCACAGGGTGCACTCATTTGTTTGACTCAAAATGCTCAGTTGAAGGTCTCCACTTCTTCATTTGAATGAAGAATCTGTGTTGCTCCACTTCTTTCACTGGACGGGAGGAGAAGGCTACAAAAAAAGGAAACGTATAGTAAAAGGGAGGAAGATATTAGATTTTGATTCACTACCTACATCGTGCCCAATGCGATCCGAACCATGGATTATATATATGGCAAAAGAATTGAGTTACATGACACCGTAATTTTATTGGCTTAATGGGAAAGAGAGAAAAGGACATGATGGGTTCTTCTCTTCACATGTATTACTCTACGTCCATCAGATCCTTGAAGGACATGATGGGTTCTTCTCTTCACATGACATGATGGGTTCTTCTCTTCACATGTATTACTCTACGTCCATCAGATCCTTGAAGGACATGATGGGTTCTTCTCTTCACATGTATTACTCTACGTCCATCAGATCCTTGAAGGACAAAACAAAACAAAAACCAAACCAAATTGGACAATAGATTACCCTTATCCTTTTCGATCCTTGTTCTTGAATTTGCCAGTGCGGTGAAGAAATTAATGAAAGGATCACAAATGCAACCGCCCCCCCCCCCCACACACACAAAAAAACAAAAGGAAATTACCACGTAGAACTTGACAGTGGATTTCCCGCAGTCAGTGATCAATGCAATCTCTTTCCCTCTCTCCGTGTGTGTGGGTGTGTGCGTGTATCTATCTACCTTCAATGCCACTTCAGCCAACCTGGAAAATTAGTGAAAGATATTGTCTGCAATGATCAAGGGGAAAAGATCAGATCTTTCTAATTTTTATTTAAAGATTAATACCAGTGGCAGAACTGGCAGCCTTCCTCACTGACACATCCACAAAACTCTCGCACAACGAATCAGAGCTCCTACTAACGGAAAGGAGCAAGCAAAGCAGGAAGAAGCAGAAACCCAACAGAACAGAAGCAGACGGGGGGAGGAGGAGAAGAGAAACAAAGCACAACAAACCAATGAGAGCCAAGCATCAGACTTGCCTATCTATATATATATATCTATACATATACCCCTCAGGCCTCAGTCATCGAAACCCCCACCCTCAGCGCTCCGTTCCCTTTTTCCTGAATCTCCCCTTTGCTGGCCGCTGCGTGTGAATCGGCGACAAGTACCTTGTCCGCATTGCCGGGGCGAAGGAATCCGGGAATCAGAGGAAGGATGCTCTCGCTTGTCCGGCCACCAGATGCCATGCGTTCCATCTGCTTCGTTTAAATTACGAGCTTCTGAATTGGAGTGTCCCCCCTTCCCACCCACCTTGACGGGCAGATATTGGTGGGAAGGAGAGAGAAGATGATGGGTGGGTGATGACGATAGATGACGACGCTACCTTCACGAGGAAGTTCTCTCTCTCTCCCTCTCGTTTTTTGAAAAAGATTAAATTAAGATATTTTTGTACGGAAATAATTGGTAGAGATGAATTTAAAAAATATTTTTTAAAAATATATTAACTGATAAATGATTAGATTAATTTAAATAATATATAAATGTTATTTAAGTGTATTTTTTATAAATTTTGATAAAAAGAAGTGATATATGATAATTTTACCAAATTCAAATTTACACAGAGTTATTCATACTAGTATATTTATAGGAATAAATTTTTTTATAAATTTTTATTTAATTATAATTTTTATGTAAAAACCCTTAAATTAATACACACACACTCTCTAACCTTTCGTAGATGGTAGACTAAGAGACATTAATGTGCTTAATGTTGCCTTGGCACATTCATCACAGTGATTTAATATATACACAAAGTAGTTATTAATTTAATTACCACATAAGCTCGTTAGAGTTTATGCTATAATGAAAAAATTGGAGTTAACATGATTCACTCGATAGAAGCCTTGAAGGTGAAATTGATGTGAGGGTCAACTATATACAATTACATGTATACCTATCAGGGTTTTACATTCCGGTTCGGGTCACCCTGACTCGCACGTCTCGACCCGACCCAAGCAGTGGGCGGGATGCCCGGGTCGTGAGTCGTGACCGGGACACTTCATTATTTTAATATTATATTATATTATATATATATATAGTATCCTTTTCTATTTTATTCTATTATTTTATATATATTATATATATATATAGTCTTTTTTTTATTTTAACACGGAGCGAGATAGACCGAGACGGGACGGGATCGATCCGACCCGACCCAGGCCGTGATCGAGACGGGCGAATCGGTAGAGACGGCAAATCCTGATACCTATAATAGAATCTTATTTTTCTACTCATCTAAATCCCTATATTACTCGTATTTTTATTTATACCCTTATATTAATTATAACTCATCATATGTACCCCTAGCATTGCCTATGTTCCTTTAATTTAATTTTAGATATATTAAGACTAAAAAGGCTACTATACCCTGACATAATGTTCTCACGTGATTAATAATACGTTGGTTCTGAATAGACCTGTAAACGGATCAGATAAAGAGCGGATAATATGATATCCGAATTCATATTCGATTAATAATCGAATTATCAGATTAATAATCGAATTGTCCGTCGGATACTTTATTCGAATAATTATCGAATTAATACGAATTTAAATTCAGTTCGAATTTTAAACGGATAATTATTAGACCTATTTAGAGGTGAGTCGTGTGAGCCACGAACATATGTTATTTTCTCAAAAAAAGTGAAAATTATTTTTATTTTAAAAAATATTATCAAAAGATTAGACTTCATCTTAAAAAATAAGAGATAACTTATCAAATGGGTCTTTCCTTGATACGGCAGAGGCTTGATTGACTTACACCAGTGCAGTACGAGTCTTAGACCTATCCACGGAGGTATACAAGAGAATATCAGGAATACGAGGGTATGACGTAGAATATGTAAGATCATAGGGGGTATACATATAAATATCCTTTGCGTATCTTCTCCCAAAATCATGTATATTAAGTTCGGTGCTCTCGAGCTTCAGCTATTTGCTTTGAAACTCAAACGATAGAGAAAGGATGTGATAAAAGTGAAGGCTAAACGTATAGAAGGTTAATTAACCACGCTAAATGAATCATTCTCGCTCCGAATGGAATGTTTTCTTCCCCCCCCCCATACGATTATTAAGAGTGTTCCCAGCCGGCATCTAAACTACCTTGAGATGTGGTGACTTATATGTATATATTATTTTAAATAATAATAATTAAAAAAATACTTAATTAAAATCATGTTAGTTTACTTAATTAAAAACTCTCTTTTCTAACAAATTAATTAATTAACATCAAAATTTTAATTAATTTAGTTAGATTATAAATTTTATATTATTAAATATATATTATTTTTTATTTAAATGTTCAGATCGTGTCGAGTTTTAGTCCGACTTTATAATTTTTTAATAGTATCAGACTCGGCCCAACCCGACCCGACATAACTCGGGCCCGGGCCAGGCTCGGGCTTTAATTTTAAAGAGTCAGGTCAGGACTGGGTCGACCTAAACCCGGCCTGAGCCCGACCTATTGACAGCCCTACACACTGTTCTCAGCCGGCATCTAACTATCTTGAGATGTAATGACTTATATATATATATATATATATATATATATATATATATATATATATATATATATATATGTATTTAAACTTAAGAGAAAAATCATTCCTGCCAGCAGATATTGAAATCTGAAATAGAAACAGATTATTTGTGATTCTACTCCATGTTAGCAATAATAATTCAATTCAGCAAAATTTCGTTCATATGTTGCCATCCCAACGTAAAGAACCAACCCCCCAATATAAATATAAGTGGCCACAGTGTCATGGCTGCATGAACTTGTTTTAACTTGTAACACCTTTGTGAAAAAGGTTTCAGATCTTGAGAACAATTCTATGGTTGTCATCCCTATGCTGTCCCCCACTAAAACATAGTAAGCATCCACTAATAATTACACCCACTTAACTTTCTACTGACGAGTCTATCACTAGACAAAGAATATGGTGGTGAATCTTCATGTCATCAGTGCGGTTTTGAACGCTGTCTCTTTCTACCATTCATGACCCCACTTGTCACCTTTCAAATAACTTGCCTATGCGACCATTACTACAAACAAGAACGTGATGAAATGCCCATCAAGTGCAGTTTGGGTGTGCTGTGCTATTTGTCCTCTTAGTCTTCCAACTAAGAACCCTTCAATGCTTTGGTCACTAAATCCACTGTCAACTCATGCTTAGCTAGAGCTGGAAGGAAGAGTCTGTTTAGTTTAATGGCGGAAGAAGCTCAATGGGTTTTGTACTAAATTATGAACAAACTAAGTAATTGCACAATGATGTCGTCAGTCCTCCTGATTGCATTGTCTAACGAGCTTTCCATCCCCTCAATTAGTCTTCCCGTTTTTCTATTCAGACTCAGCGTGTGGATCAGACGAGGGGTGGCATGGAATTAAACAAATGAAGCAACAAACCAGGATTTAGTATTTGTTGAAATGTGAGGATGTGTATATAGATGTAGAATCTCCATAACTGGGGTCTACTTGAACATTACTCAACTTGGTGCACTGCTAGGCTCCACTTTGATTGGGGGATAGACTAAAAGTAAGTTAACTCAACTAGATTAGATTATTCCGGAGTTAATCCACTTTTAGTTTAGTTTGATCTACATTGAGTTAGAGTTAACCAACCTTTTGAGATGGGTTTTGAATTTCGGATTAAATCTAGGTTAACCATGTTTGTAGCCTAATTATCTTGTTCCACCTGTCAAAGTAAAAAAGTGTCTAACCCAGGGATAAAAATCAGGCTAACTCCTACTTATCCCCCCATCCAAGTGGGGCCTAGGGTCTAAGTTCTTCATGTGTTCCTTTGTTTTCTTCCCCCCCTTCTAAAATTGTAAATAAAAAGGTCGTATTGTAGAAATGAGGACGTCAAAGGGAATAGTGATAGACATGGTTGTGTTGGACTTTACACCTATACTACACTAGTTTTCTACCCCCTTCTAAATCTTTATACAAGTGCACGTTTGGAAAGGGTTAAAAGATAATAGATTATTTTCTATAATCCACATGTTTTTCTTCATAAACAAGTCCTCGTCAACTTTTGGAGATTTTGAATGTGGGGTTTTCTCCTTTATATCTCTCTCCTCCTTCCATAATTCACCTCCTGCAAGGGCCTAGGTGACAAATGGACGATGCCCCTCATAAATCTTTCCAAGAGTGTCATAAGAAGGTGTCTTCGATGTGATTGACAACTCGTAAAAATATAACAAGAATTATATGATGCAATAACATTAATCTTTTCTAAGTTTAACGGTGAATTCATCATAGTGTTGCTCGTTTTCCCCCCAGCAGTCTTCAATTACTAATAATAGAATGTCTAGGATTGTTAAGTATCAGTTTCATGGTGAAAGACTTGGTTCTCTGAGGATCTGCAAGTATTATTAAGCAGCCAAGACACCTACCTGTACATCAGGGTATCATCAATAAGAAAACAACCCATCGTCTGTTCCATCCTCTTGCAACGAGTGTGAGATGTGAAATCAGGTTGTTCAGAGAAGGACCTATATAGGTGTTCAAGCACTCGCAGGCCAAATATTGATACAAAGTTCAATTGGGAATTGTTTGACAACACAGCTGATAAACCGCACTGATCAGCTTTCAAAAGAAACGGATACATGACGCCTCCTTGAAAGCAAAATTTCTTCTTTCATCACTTCAAAATTTTCAGCTTGAAAACAAACGTGTTTCTGAGTGATTCCTCGGTAGTAGACTAATAGTGATTTTACCATCCAACTTGAAGCGTCAGGGAAGAGTCATCGGGCACATTCGTTCCGGTAAAGCACGGGGAAAGGAGAATGAAGGCACAATCAAAAGGGAATGAACAGCTGGGTAACTTTCTCCTTCTTCTTTTCGAACATGAAGGCTTGTGAGTACTGCGTATTGATTCACGACAAAAGAAGGAACAACATGAGTGACAATACACATGACAAAACAAGTATGGACAGAATGCTGCATAACTTCTGTTTAATTTAATCTCTCTCTCTCTCTCTCTCTCTCTCACACACACACACACACACACGCGGGGTTGGTGGGGGGAGAGAGAAAATTACACATCCACCCACCAATCTCATGTTTCTTTGAAAAACAAGGCCCCGCTTGACTGGCCCGTGGTCGTGGCATCAGAGAACTGTACATATCCTATGCTTCTCGGTGACAGATTCCTGTCTGATTCAACCCCCGTCCAGAAAATCTTAAGAGTAAGTGGATGACAGGATCTGCAACCAAGTTGAAGCTAAAAACTTGATACCATGTGCTCCTAAGAGCACTCCAATACAAGTTGCAGTCGGCAGCTGTGTCAGGACTGTGAATGGGAAGCAACAACAATCAGCAGAAGCGGCTAACAGTAGAAACATTGGCTATCAATTCATGGAGAAAGAAACGGACCTTTAAGAGCCACCGCATTGGAAGATATAACAAAAATATCAATGATGGGAATGACTGAAGATGGAAATTCCCAGACCTGTTCAAGTAGGTAGTGTCAAAGATGTACCGTGAAATTTTAAGTTAAAGTGGGAAGTGTTTGTTCCAGTACGCAAAGACTGAACAACTTACCATCATTGCTAGGAGAAATATCTTGAAATAGCTTGATAGAAGAATGGCCAGCACAATGCCTTTAAACCTGAGAGTAAACCAATGAAGGGCATAATGTAGATGTATGAATTCCAATGAAGAATTTTGTTTCTGCTTGGAAGAAATTTCCCGTATAAATCACAATTTAACAAACTGAACTTCAATGGACCATGAAAGATGGAATGAGTTAAAAGTGGTGATATTATAGAGAATCATGTCTAGTGACTCTTACAACCACAGTTCATGCCCATTAGTAATTTCTTCTGCAACTAGAATCTTCGAAAGTATTAGAAATTAAGAATACAATGCTATGTTTCTGAAGACAAAAAAGTCAAGCAAGTAGCAATATTTTCATACAAAAAGCTCCCCATGCCTACTCTTATAAAGTAAAGAGCACTATTCTTCTTTAGTGGGGTGGTCCTCCCCTCTTGCAAAGAATAATACATGTTCAATAAAAAAATGGTGTTGTGGGATCAGTTGATCATTGTCTTGGCAGAACTATGAGCTTATCTCTGGGATCAACCAGCATCATTCAATAGCGGAATCATGGGCCAGGTTTAGATTCGAGAAGCCTTCCATCTGACCAAATTCTAGGAGCCTATAATCCAGATGCCCTTCAAAGCATATGGCAACTCATTTGGAGCATTTCATGACTTAGTTCAGTGCCCTGGCAACTATATGAATGTGCTAAAAGATTATACCAATCTGTCATAACATAGTTTAAACAATCTAAAATTACACAACCACCATTTTAATCATGTACCCTAGGTTCTTGCCAAGTATCAAACCCCAAGAGTTCTTTCAGCCCTTGAAAAGAGTACAAATGAATGGTGAAATGGAAAAGTTATATATATGGATAAACGATCTTCTTTAGGGTAACTATCAGCCATTTTGGAACTAAACACTTGCCCACATGTTTATGTGATTCCTCAGCAACATATATTTTACATCTGCAACTTATCATTTGAAAGAGAGGACACATCCTACGTGTGTTTTGTTTTACCTAAAATAAGAAAATCATTAGTCTTTTAATACCCATTTGGAAACATTGCACTCCAAGCATGGTTGTCAATGCGTCCAAGGCGACCAAGGCCACCGGTGGCCCACCGCCTTACTAATCGGGTGACGAGGTGAGGTGCTCAAGGGAAGTCTAGTTTATATAACTAAGTACATTTCAAGAGAACTATACATTTTCTACATATAAATTCAATATTTAGTTAATAGAAAATTTGATACTCACAAATCTTCAACATATACCTATATTTTAGACAGACCATAACAAATTAATAAGGATAAAACCAATAAGAATTTCTGAATACCTGTCAATCAATATGAAAATTTTAATCTAAAATTTGGTATTCAAATAGTTATGCTCTATATTAAAAGGAAACATAAATATGACAAATTTCTAGGTATATTATAGGCACATCGACATAATAATTTTATAATTTTCAACTTGTCAATTATCAAAAAAATCACAAAAATGTCACTATCTTAAAAAATGCACCATGCAAATAGGGATCAATGTCCTTAAGAGGAGGGAAGAGGAATCGATAGGGAGAAGAATCCGAGAGAAAGGGAAAAGGGAAATAAAAGTCCTATCTTCTCTTTCCAATCTTGTCATATCATTTGCCAATTTTTCAAAATTGCCCCTGAACTTTTGCACAAATATTAAAACAGACCTCAAAAAAAGGAGTGGATGCCCTGCCAATGCAGGCTAGGCGGGACCAAGGTGGCCAATGTGCACCAAGGCAGCCAGGTGAGTGCCTCAATGAGCTACTCCCCTAGGCACCTGGTTGCCTTGGGCACAATGGGACGCCTTGAAACCTAGGTGACACCTTGAAAACAATGACTCCAAGAGTTTAATTCTATCAATTTGAAAGTAGTGTCTTTTTTGAAAGTTGTGTCTTCCAAGAGTCTAATTTAGCTCATCTCTGTTTCTATTAGAGCCAAAGGCATTTTCACATTATAATCTATGTAAGGTATTTTTCACATATAGAGGATGCCTTAAGAGTATGCATAAAAACCCTTCTATTTGAAAAGAAATCATTTTGCTCTGAAGCCCACAGATCTTGCAACCAAAATTTTTAAGAAGAAACAGAAGACAGAAAAGCTCCCAAAATTAGTGCCAAACATTATTACACTTCAAATAGTTTGAGAGGTTTTCTGTCAATGTGGCATGAAATGCCAACTTTTACTTGATGTGGAGTCATGAGATTCTATAAACTTCATGTTTAAAAATGCCTATATTGGAGAGAACAGCACCTCAAAGACAAACTCATGAGTTTTCTTTAATAGGGAGGCAACTACATGCTGAAATTTGTATTTAGTGTGACCAATTCTATTGAAACTATTAGTGTCTCGCAAGTGTCCCAACTGTATCAATTGTCTTGAATATCACATGTTGTTCCCTGCCTATTTAAAACCAGTGGCCACTAAAGCTACTTATCAACTATAGGTCTATTATGCTTCAAAGACACACTTTCACTATTAGGTCAAGTTGTGATCAAGTGATGCACCTATAGCATGCTAAGAAATAAGCATATGCACAAAGCATAAGAAGCAAACTAGCTTGGAGCATCCAGTGACACTGATAAAATAGAACCTTACCTGGTAATACCAATGGATGAATTCTGGTTATTCAGCAACGTCCTAGTAGAAAGGAAAATAAAACCAAAAAATATGAAGTGGCCAGAGGAAACATGCAGCAACATCTGCAAGAAAATTGTTGCAAATCTTTAGAAGATTTGGACTCCTAAGCTGGTCACTGACCAGTAATTTACATAGAGTGTTCCACAAAATAACTGCACCTTTCCACATGTCCAAACCAAGAACAAAGAGCTTTTAGATGAATCCCACTCTTTACTTAATAGTGCATGTCTAACTTGGCTTGTTAAAGCATTTGCAATAGGAAGAAGATTGGAAATGGAAAAACATCTTAGTAAAATCATGAACAGCCATGAATGAAAAATGCATATGTTTGGATACACATATCTGACAGGAAATAAATAAAGCATGTCTTCCACAACATTCCCTGCAAAAATGTCAAAAAAGGGTCAAGGGCAAAGCTAATTTATAAGTAAAAGTTCAATGCGTGGGTACAACCATACAATTTGAAAAAAAAAAAAAAAACAGAACACTCGAATGAAAAGATTATTGTATGAAAGTTCAAATAGACCTGGATTTTTTCAAATTATTGCATAAATGGGTAAGGAAATAGATGATAGATATTTCAAACATCCTGTAATTTCAATTGGAAATATTGTTGAAAATTTTCTCGTGGGCTTTGCATCATAAAGCAAAAAAGAAAAAAGAGAGTGCCAGTGCATTTCATTTCAGTATGATTGTCAAGCAGATTAGAGTTAGATAGTTCACCGACCGAACAAATTACGGTTTTGTGATACAAAGGAAACTGACCAAGGACCTGCTAGATTATTAGTCCTACTTGAAACAAGACCCCCACATTATTTTGCATTTATGCTCCAAGAGCAAAGGGGATACAATTTGTTGAAACTATTGGTAGAAAAGTCCCACATTGAAAAAAAGACAAAAAAATGTGTTTAAAAATAGTGCACAATACCTCAAATTTACATTTCAAAATAGAACTAGCAAATGATTATATAACTACAAAAATAACCTTCTTATTTGAAACGTTGTGGCTATGAAAAATAAACTATATTAAACTTCAATTACAATTTGTTTATGATGAGGAACTTGGCTTCCCATTAAACCTTGGGTGAGTTGTGTAGGGGGATCCCCAACTTACCATGTTATCGCGGCTCCAGGCATAATCCCGGATCCGGATACAAGAGGACATTTCTTTCTCATAGGCAGATCTAAGTTGTATGATGTTTTGATCTGTCTTACTAACATGCAGATATATTTCTTTTACCCATTCCCATCTTTTATCCAAGTGTCCATATCCAATGACAATTTTTTTCTTGAAAAAAAAGAGGAACAAAACAATTGTTCCATATTCAATTTTATACAACTCATATTTGGGGGCAAGAAGTATCTTCCCCTTTGGCCACCAGTAACATGCCCAAATACACCCAAACACTAAGCAGAGAACCAATTTATAGTCACATACTGCCAATTCTCCTAACAAAAGCACGGTCTTTGCACAAGAAGAAATTTGAACAGCAAAAAAGAGATACCTCCATCTTAACTTCATCTTGATTCTGCATATTGAACAGCAAATGCCGGAACGCCTTTTGCTTGTGCAGAATCAGGTCGATCAAAAGAATCTACACAAGAGTGACCCACCAAGTTCTCAGAAGCATCCTGACCCAAAGATGAAAACCTTTGGAGCAAAGGATTCTTAGGGGTTCCCAAAGGTGATATCTTTTCAATGGATACCAACTCACCATGAGCTCGCACTCGACATAGGGATCGGCGACAGCCTTGCAACTCTCCTGGTGGTCACATATGAGACAAATCAGAGGCAGAAAACGAGATGAGCTCCAAAGAAACCGGGAAGAGAGCGAAGAAGCATGGGATTTATATGCAGTTTCTTTTTGCTTACACATTTCATCAGCCGGATATTCCCGGGAGAGTACTGCACCAGCAACCTTCTCACCCTCGCGCCGCAGTTCACGCACCGGAGCTCCATCCACCCCCCCTCTCTCTCTCTCTCGGTGTGAGCGCAGAGACCGGCGAGGTACTCCCAGTAGCAAATGGCGGAATCTCCTATGCACCAAAAACATTACGACTACCAGGTCATGTTCGGGTTGTTGCATGCTACCCCGCTGGGGCTTGGGCCGGGCTACTGGAGGTGGGCTACCTGTGGTGGGCCGGGCGTGCAGGTTGTCATATTGGAGTTGGAGGGTTGTTAATGGATGGAGTAAGGCTTGCTGCACACTCGATGTGCTGCACATTCTGAGTGTGTATTATTTTTATTTTTTTTAAAAAAAATTAACGTGAATATCAAGTAATCTTAATTTTTCGGGCAAGCTATGCCATCATTGCATTATCTACAAAAATAAAAAGCAACAGATGACTTAGTGCCCACGTCAAAAAATTTAAAAAAATAAAAATAAAAGGCACTGGACGCCCAGGTGTGTAGCACACCAGGGTGTGTAGCAAGCCTCACTCTGATGGATGGGTTGGGCGTAGGGGTGTCAACAGATCTGATCCGGGTCGGATCCTTTGTGGTTAGGATCCGAATCCAACATTCTACGATTTGGATCCGACCCGGGTCTGATCCGAATCCAAAGTTAAATTTTTGGATCCAAGTCTAACCCGAAAATGATAATATATATTTTTTATAATTAATGAGATAGGGAGATCCAAATTTATATATTTGCATCCAAAATTTTCAGATCCAATGGATCTGTTTTCGGATCCATATAGCAGACACCACTAGACTTGCATCAAAAATTTTTGGGATATTCGGATCCACGTAGTAAACACATATTACATTAAAATTCAGAAGTTTTGGGGAGATTCGGATCTTCTTTCGGATCCAAATAGTAGGCACATTACATTGAAAATTCTAACATTTGCTTTTCAATGCTTTGATGGCTGCTTCACCTCAGAGGACGAACTATGGCGCAGGTTGCTGCCATGATCTTGCAAATTCAATCAGACATCACTGTCCTGTAACCACGAAAAAAAATAACTTCCAGAAGCACATTCTGATACGAAAACTACTAGCTGCATGCTTCCACTAGTCCACTGGATAAGAGAAAAAATGGGTGAAGTAGACTGATTTGACTGCTGATAGAGTCATATGTTGCATCAAATAGAAGGAAAACCGGTAGTATTTTCATAAGAATGAAATATGCCCGTTTGGAAGGAAAAGCAAAAGTATTTTCATAAGAATGAAGTATGCCCATTTGTTTAAGGTTTTTACTATCCATCATCCTTCCCAAGGTAATAAGATCAAGCATTCAATGGCATTTCTTTCAGAGGATATTAGAAAGTGTGTATCTCTTCAAAGGAGTCTCAGAGGACATAATAATCCCGTTGGTAAGAAATCTTATCCATTTCCTGCTCATGATGTTAATTATATTACCAAGAAGATAAAATAAAACTATATAAATAGATAACGAAATATTAGAAATAAGAATGTTAAAGAAAGTAGGCATCCATCACACTAACTAAAATAAAAAAAGGCAGTCAACTTAGTCTCATTTGAAAAATCTAATCCCCAAAGATATGGAGCATGATGGAAAACTTCAGTCATGTTAGTTTAAATTGAATTATTACTATTACAGCTTTTTTCTCTGCTAGAAATTACTAAACTTCAGTCATGTTAGTTTATTTTCAAGCAAGGTATGAAGTCTTTAGAATCAGAAGAGGTACTTGCTATGAAATCCTAATAATTGAGTGACACATCTCTGTACCAAGTGGGGGAGGGGGAGGCAGCAGAAGAGGAAGGGAAGGGGAGAGAGGAAGCAGCACTCCTGAGAAAAAAAAGACTCCAGGGCTTTCATGAGCTCTTCTGGGAAAGGGTCCTCCGTTAAGAAGATGGATCTGTTGCTCCTGTACATATCTATGGCTGCTGCCATTTGCCTTTAGTACTGAGCAAAAAGATGAGTAAAGACCAGAGTGATGGATGATAGATACAGACGAGGAAGGAAGAATCAGGGCAAAGGGGGGACATTTTTTTTTGAAGGTTTTGTAAAGATGACTAGAAGAGAGGGAAGAGCAACAGGTTACAGGAAAAAGAAACAAAGAAAGTTGAACATGATTACCCAGCATGGTTATGTAACACAAACGAAGAACAGGGAGAGGGCTCCGGAAGGATGAGAAGACAAGAAAAGAGTTCTAATTAAAAGCTTCCCCTTTTCTCTGAAAATGAAAGAGAAGAATTATTTGAAAAAAAAATAAACGGAAACCTGCCCTGAGGTATTCAGACAAATAAATCCTAGAGACATTTAAAAGAAGAAGAAAAGCACAAAAATTTGGGAAAAAAAAAGAAAATGAAATCAAGAATCCAGAAAACAAAAAAGGATATGGATCTCTATTCTGAAAATCCTGGCCACCTAGAAACTCATGAAAAAAGAAAAAAAAACTCACCTTGTAAAGTCCACCTCTTTCCTTCCTTTTTTTTTCTCTTAGGAAAAAAAACAAAGGAAAAAGACCTCCCAAAAATCATTTTTTTTCTCCTTTTCCTAGTTCTAGCAGGAGACAGGAGACTACAGAAAGGGATTCAGAGAAGCGGGATGCAACATAGGGGGGAGGAGAAGAAGAATAAGAAGAAGCGCACAGACGGAAGACATGGGAAGGGAGAGGAAAGAAACACACTCCCAGAGAGAGAGATCAGCATATCGCGATAGCCTTGACTATTGCCGCTGCGGGTGGCCGTCAAGGAGATCACATTGTCGTCTCTGAGATCGCCGACGATGGGGAAACTCTAGAGGTGCAAAGAGGGGTTCTGAGCAGGTGGATCTCAGAGGTGGTCACTGTAGTCGTCGCCGTTGCTGTCGTGGGTGGCCGAGGAGTCGTCGTCGTGAAATAGCCGCCGTTGGTACCCTAGAGAGACGAGCCGAAGGAGAGCGAAGTGGAGATTGGAGCTCCGGCCAAGCCGCCAAATGCCAATCACGATCAAGATATGCACTTTCGGATCAGGAAAGTGCCGCCCCGGATCCGCACAAATGGCCCTTTCCGAATCAAATAAGCTTGATCAAATTTTTTGGATTCAGATCGAGTTTTCGGATACGGCGTATCCGTAGATAGGGGTGAGCACGGTTTGGTTTGGTTTGAGTAGATTTTTTCTCAAACCAAACCAAACCGAATTGGGAGGTCAACCCGAACCAAACCAAACCGAACGTCTTTGAAACCAAACCAAACCAAACCGAGTTAATTCGGTTTGGTTCGGTTTGAACCATAATTACAGCTCAAATTTAGATTTGATCATTCCATCTGAATATTCTTGCACCTTTTTACTCTCATATCATAAACAGTAACACCTTTGGAAACTTGACACTAGACCATTGTTTGATGCTCATTAATTTTTTTGAAATCAAAATTTCTATTCTATTTTTTGAAATGCCAATATCAAGAAATGAAATTAAAAAATTATGGACTCACCACTGCAAGCACGAGGGAAGCTGCACGCAGGCCGTGTGGAGCGGAGGGTTCACCAGTCACAGGTGCTCCTGCAGAGAATTCCCTGGGACTTGCAGTTGACAGTAGTAGTTTCCTCACCTCCTGTGAAGTGGAGAATAAATCCAGAAATGAGAAGGGTGAGGCCCATCAATACCCACAGTTTCAGTCGATCACGGTGGCCCTAAAATAAGCAAAAGACAGAAATGCTAATGCGGGAAGTCAACTTTGCTCAAATAAACTGACCCAGATAATGTTGCATTTAATCACAAAAGAAATTGTCCTCTGCTGAATGTGTAAATGAAAGAACCTCATCATAGATGTGTTTCTGGTCACAATTCACTACAGAGGGATCTCACTTTATTCACAAAGTAGTAATTTTGCAAGGTGACATTTGGGCCACCAAGTTCTCCAGAACCATCCAAGGTATAATGTCAATAGCTACATCAATCACGACAAAGAAAGCCAACTCACAATATCACAAAGCAAGACTTGCGTCCTTCACAAATCACTTTCTGATCAGAAAAGTTATATTATTTGTTCAGTATTCTAAGTTTACACCGTTAATCAATTCCGAAGAGATATTTATGATCTTGTTTCAGTTACTAGTCATAAGATGCCGTGAAAAAACAGAAATTGAAATGACTCGGATAAGTGGGATTTTATGCAAGGGTGACCGCTTGACGTCTCGGATTTTCCAGAATTAGTTCCAAGCCCAGAAGGGCCAGAACCTCCTTGACAGAAGAGAAGAGCTTCAGTTTAGACACGCTTTCTGCAATGAAACGATTGACAACGGAGAAACAAAACGCGTGAACATCAGATAAGTATGGCCCCATCCTAAATTTTTCCCTTCTCAAATTAACACAACCGGGGGTCCTAGACAAGATGGAGTCAGAAAAATTGAACATGGAAGGCCAAAGACTCCATGATGGAAGGCATCACACACACACACACACACACACACACACACACACACACACACACACAGAGAGAGAGAGAGAAGGAAAAAGGGAAAGCAAGAGCACGGGAAAGTCGATGGCGAGTCTCAAAGGAGAGGACCTCGCTAAAAGAGCCGCAGAACGAGGAAGGCAAACGGTCGGTACCTGACTACCTCGTTATCCCTCTCCACCTGGCTGACCTCGGCAAAGAAACCCTTCAGCAGCATGTCCTCATCCAGTCATCCTCCTGCTGCTGCTTCAGACGCCCATCACTCTCCCCTCTCGACGCGGCGACGGTGCTCCCCGCCGTAGCCATGGCGGTGGCCGAATGAACACACCAAACGCCGACGCCGGGGTCCTCCCAAGTACGTGCACCCGGAGGAACCGGCGGGGAGCGGAAGCGACCGCCCACGCCTAGGGGTGAGCACGGCCTCCTGCGGCTGCGGCCTGCGGGGTGGGGGTGAGGATGAGGGAGGGCCGGTTGGGTCGCGGCGCGGGGCGGAGGAGGGGCGTGTGTGGGGATTGGGATATACGAAGGAAGCGAAATGGTTAAGGCCCTAGTTGATAATAGATTAGGATAACTCACGTGAGATGAGTTAAGATGGGTTATTCTTTAATTTTTTATTTTTTTAATTTGATAATTTATTCTTATTTTAAGAATAATTTATTTTATAAAAATAATAGAACAAATTATTCTTAAAATAAGACCTTTTATCTTAACCGACTCTGGATAACTTAACTTTGCTATCAAACTAAAACAATGGTGAAAAGATAGAATAACTCATTTTATCTGAGACTTATTCTATTAACAAAGTGGACTTAAAAAATTAGGGTGAGTTTTAGATTTTAAATAAATCGATAAAATTATCTCTGATAAATCGATTTATCCGATTTGATTTAATTTATAATGACTACAGATCAAATCAAATCAAACTTTTAAATACGATTTGATTTTAAATTAAATTACTTTTTATAAAATTTAAACTCGAATTAAATTAAATTAAATCTATCGATTTGATTTAATTTTTAGATCGAACTCGAATTATGATCACCACTATCCGTAGACGCCCCTAGGTCTATCCCGATGAAATCGGAAAAGCCGTCCCAAGCGGGATAACGACTTCCACATCTCAAATCACCACGACGTTGTATCATCGGGATGCCCGTCGATTGGCTTCCACAACGGTAGGCGACGCGAGAGAGAGAGAGAGAGAGAGAGAGATCAGTGTTAGGATTCCAGAATGGCGCTTAATGTTGCCCATCAGATAGGAGCCATCTCCGGGACGACGATCACCGACGGTGGCTCGGTCTCCGGTGACCAGACCCTGTCGTCGGTGCACGCGGCGGCCCTGTGGAAGGCCCCCCGCGTCCAACCTCAAGTGCCGGATCACAACCCAGGGGCCGGACGTCCCCGACCTCAACTCGGCCTCGCCGCCCGTCAGCCCAAGCCGGTCCACGGCCCTCCTAGGCCCCACCCGCCCCTACCTGGCAGTCGCGTGCCAGGCGCTGGTCTCTAACAACGCGCCAGGGGCGGTGCCGACCGGGGAGGCGGACGATCGAGCCGGGGCGGTGCGGGAGTATGGGGGGGGGTGGTGGCGGGGGTGAAGGGCGGGAATGGGGTGCCCGTGTATGTGACGTTGCCGCTAGACACGGTGCGGGCGGGGACCGGCGGTGGGGTGAACAGTAAGAAGGCCATGAACACGAGCCTGCAGGCGTTGAGGAGCGCCGGGGTTGAGGGGGTGATGGTGGACGTGTGGTGGGGGCTGGTGGAGCGGGAGGGGCCGAGGGATTACGACTGGGACGGGTATGCCGAGCTGATGGAGATGGCGTGCGTGCGTCCGTCCTGGATGCCAGAGAATCCGCCACCAGATGGATGAATGTTGGGACTGTCATTACGAGATTTGCTCCCACGTCATCAAGACACCCGGTATGAGATCCTCTCTGTGGATGGACGACGAGAGATCTCCACAATGAAATAAGACACCACTACAGGGACGATGTCGCTGCTAAGTCAGGTTCTCCATCGCTCCCTATATAAATAGGTCCCAGTCAAACTTAGAGGAGAAAAGACACACAGAGACTTATTCACATGAGTAATATTGACACCCAAACGCTCAGCCATAGATAGAGGGTTCCCCAAGTGCTTGCCATCGAAGGAAGCTCAAATAGTAGATCAGGGACAGAGAGATTCCTTCACGATTCTTCTCTTTATGTCTCTCTGAGCACTCCTTATCTTTTCTGAGCATCCTCCGAGCGCTCTCCACGCCCTCCTCAGACTCCAAAATGTAGGCTACTTCCTCCTCCTCCCTCTCTACTCACATGTTATTTGGTTCCCTCTTCTCGGATGGATCTTGTTTAAATATCGGAGGGTTGTCCCATGAAATCGCTCCCAGGACTCTTTATGACATCTCTTTTTAGCGCTTGCAAGTTTCTTTTTTGTCACTGATTGCTCTTCTCCGTCCAATAAATCTTAAAGATGTAGTACGAGGCAAATGAGATACTTTTTAGCCTCTACATTATTTCAAAGAAATTATATGTATAGATCTTGATAAAACTTTAAAAAGAGACATTTTTCAAATATTTCAACGGCTCAAGAAGTTTGAATTTATTATGAAATATTTATACTTGAGGCAGTGACGGAGCCGGGGGGGGCAACCCTTGACCTCGATACAATTATTTTGAGAGCTTTAAATTTGCCCCCTTATATTATGGGATCATTACATTTTTACCCATGGCTAAAAGTGATCAAAACGTATCATTATGACCCACAATATTTCCTGTAGTTGTTTAACCGTACCATCAATGAAATCAACGATCAAGATTATATTTTGTAAGTTGGAAACCTAAAGGAGATATAAGGAGGACGAAGGCTGCACAACTAAAATTGTAAAAAGGTACGTATTGCGGCTGAGAAACTGTGTGTAGGTTATTTTCACGGTTGAGCATAAAACAAAAAAAAGGAGGGCCGTGGGGCTATACATAGGGTCGATTTGTAGCAAGTCTCTCCGATCCGCACATCCAACAGGATCGACCCTCGACCCCACTCCACTCGGAAGAACTTCTCTGTCAATGCGGTGAGTTTTTTCCCTTGCTCGATTATCTTGTTATCTATTTGATGGTAGAGTTTTACCATAGGGTTTTATGGAAAGTATTTCTTTGAGGGCTTTGATTTTGTCTTTCTGTTTAATTCTTACTTGGTGTATTCCTAATCACGGACATTTTACATACCTCCAATCCTCAATAGTTTAACCTGGTTCTTCCCCTCAGTTATGTTTATTTGTGATTCTTTATTTCAATAATATAATCCAGAGCCAGCTCCCGCTCGTCGGAAATCGTGTCCCTGATTTTGAAGCTGAAGTAATTTTTGACTAGGAGTTCATCAAGGTATATGAGTGGTCCGAGTGGATCTGATGTTTCTTTTATCTCCGAAGTTTTTTGGGAACGGCTTTTTATCTTGACGAATTCTATATTTTTTATACATTTTTCTATATGCAACATTTAGTTTATTCGTGGCTAGTCCATCTGAATTGTTAAAAATAGAATATTTTTTTTGAAAATATTCAACCAGAGTATTGACAATGAGGCAATAATCTTTTTTGGGAACAGCTTTTTATATTGAGTAATTCTATATTTTTTATATATTTTTCTATATGCAACATTTAGTTTATTCATGGCTAGTCCATCTGAATTGTTAAAGATAGAACTATTTTTTTGGAAATCGTCAACCAGAGCATTGACAATGAGGTAATAATGTAACGCTTTCAGAATATGAAGACCCGTTGTGGATAACTCACTTGTAAAATATCTTCTACTTGAATAAAAATGAATAATTTTTATTATATTAGTTTTATTTTGCCCCCCCTTCTAAATATTCCTAGCTCCGCCACTGACTTGAGGAGCGGGAAAAATGCCAGGTCCATCCAGGCCCAGTAACGTCAGGCCCGAAGTAGTCCATTATCGTCAGGCCTAGTACAGTTATCACCAACCAGCCCCACCCCAAGAATGTTGTCCAATTGAGGTCCGCTTGGGACTGGCCGGCTCGTGAGCTCAATCTCTACACATGTGCATCCCGGATGTCATGAAATTCGCTAATGGGTGAACGTTGAGGTAAGAGTTATGAGACTTATCCTGACGAACGTTGAATCTCACCCACGCCACCGAAATGTCTGTCATGATATCTTTCCTCAAGAAACAGACGAGTGGACAACGAATGATCCTCACGATCGAACAGATCATCGCTCCACTAATCATGCCGTCGCTAAGTCAGAAAAGAGACGACGTCACGACAATCGACATAAATAGGGTTCCAGATGAACCTAAAACGGACATATTCTGACGTACAAGAGATCGCAACACGCATAGACACAGTCGCATTCTTACCTCTAGAGAGATACATAGAGAACTCTAATGTCTCCAGACTCCAACCTCGTTTCCGAGCACTCAATGTCCCACTTAGCACCCTCTCCATATCTAAAATTCTTGTTTTCCTCTCTCCCTGCTCTCTCGTGTACTTTTGAGTCCGTCTCTAACTTAAGGCTCAGAGGACTATCTCTGGGAATGTAAATAATACCCAAGTATCTATTTATCCATATGTTTTTTAAGCTCAAGGGATACACATTTGTCGGGATTTGGGGATAGGGATGCGTTTCCAAATAGCTTTAGGCAGGAATCATGATTTACTGTTTTTTGTATCCGGTTAACCGTCCATTTCAGATTTGCTCACATTTTCACGTACGTCACATGTTGGACAAATAAAAATTACGTCGACCGCGAGCTGTCAATAATTAACCTATGCCTCGTCATATCCAATTAGAATTCGGGTTTCTTTATCTTTTCCTGTTATTAGAAGCAACGCAATAAGAACCGTTAAGTTCACCCGTTTGTCTTGTGTCTTGTCCGATAACTTATGTTTGCATGTGCATATGTATTGCCTAGGATATTTTTGAGGAAGATGAGGATACGTACAGATAAGGATATGCCCTCTTATATATTAAAGGACAAGAATAAGGACGAGGACTACTACTCGGCGATATTCCTAAAATAGATGTTAGTGATGAGTCTTGTAACATTGTGAACGTTAATGTACTAAAATTATCAGATTCTTTTTTAGATTGATATAAAAAGAATGCAAAATTCAAATTCTATCCCTTTAGATTGCCGGAAGATATTAATTTAAAATCTAAGATAAAGATGTGCTATTTTATTTTTTTACCATTTTATTTTAATAAAAACGATCATATGCAAATAACTCCACGAGTATCCTAACTAAATGCTTCGGGATTGAGGTGGATGGCAATTTCATCGTGGTAAAGAATCACTTGATTATATATTTTTTGAATTGATATTGTATTCTTTTATATTTTAATATATTTGATAGATATGAGATCCGAAACACAAGTATCCTCGATAAATTAGTGATCTTAATAAAAGATTGAGAAAAAATCAAAATCGATTAATTTTTATCTAACTAAAATGTCCGTAGAACATTGTCGTGTTGAAAAAAATATCAATTAATTGAAAGCACGAAACATGGTAATCAATGAGATCAGAATTTATCAATAAATTTAGTTTTAATGTTGTTACTAAACAATTAAAAATTCGAGTCAAGATGACGAAGAATGATTATGACATTTAATAATTTTAAAAAATAATGAAGAGACTAGTATCTGTCAAATAAATTTGCACAATTTTTAAAAAATATGACATTTATGTCAAATTGATATTGTCATTTTTATCAATTTTAAAATTTAATTAAAAAACATACACAAGATAATTTTTAAGATAGAAATAACTTTAAAAAATATTCATAAACACCCTATAAAAACTTCGTCTGTAAATTAATATTCTACAGTCATCTAAACAAAACACTCCCAGGTTTTAAGATAGATTTAGCATTACTTAATAATTTCAAAATCAAGACATTATTGAGGGCGTACGTACGTCGTCAGATGATCATCGTTCCCAAGTGGACGTGGACATATCCTATGAAAAACCTGATTGAGGCACGCGGGGGGGGAGGGTGTTGAAGACTACAATAAGAGCATGCAGCAGACTTTGGCCAGGTTACAGCAAACAAACAGCTCATCATCACACTTTTATATATAGAAGCAAGAGAAAGAACCAAAAGTACTCGATCCGTCACCTACATAAACCCTCCAATCCCTGGAAATCTAGGCACAAAGAAGAACAAATTTAACTGGTTATAATTAATGGAGTAAGTTCTGTCTGTGACAGCTAGCAGTACTAGAAACCGAAGACAACACCGGCAAGAGGCAAGGCACATATGCATACAGGGTACCCAGGGGTATATCACCTTCGCTACCTTGCTCGGGCGGGCTGCAGAACCTAACAGAAGAATGAGATATAGAAAACATCGCAGGGACAGCGGCATGCAAGGGGGGGCCTGCGGTGGGTTATTTCAGAAGCTCCATATTCTCACTAATTGCTGCCCCGGGTGTTGCTGGAGGGGGTGTTGTCTCCCATTCCGAGGGTGTTCTTCACAGTGTCCACTGCACCCTGAGCCATGCTCTTCACTTCCTCCCCAGTCTGCATTGACCCAAATTAAGAAACGTGTTACAGAGAGAGAGAGAGAGAGAGAGAGATGGGCTTCTTCTCGGGGTGGAACATTAATAAGGGGGAGGGGAGGGCGGATCGACCTGCTGGAAGAAGCCCGAAGCTTTCTCCGTGTTCTCCTGGGCAGACTGGGAGGCCCTGGAGGCAGTGTCCCTCGCAGAATCCATCATCTGTCCAGCCTTCGCCTGCGGAAGCCAAAATCAGAATCAAAGACAAGGGGACGGGAAGAGCAGAGCCAGAGCCGTCAGAGAAGCCATGACCATGCATGTATGCGGGGTGCACAGAACAAGACAAAGGAAACCCACCTCGCCTGTGCCACGGGCCTCGCCGCCCTTGAAGGTCTCCTGGATGCTCGACATCTTCTCTCTGAAGAACTGAGAACGAGATGGAACTGGAATGCCGGTGCTCTGTTCTGCTCTCTTCGTGCACGACGTGCAGTGCTTGCAGGAAACGGGGTTGGAATACGACCTCCATTTATAGGCCACGGAGGACCTGCGAGGGGAAGGGCACCTGGGCAGCCGTTCCCGTTTTAGACGGTGGGACGTGGTGGGTCGGGGGAGGCTACTGGAACGGGTTACCTTGCTGTTGACCAGGTAATTTTGACTTTCGGTTTTATCTCGTGGGTTTTTAAAAGTTTTTTTATAGGTAATTTAAGAACATAGGCAGATAAATTTACAGCTCTCACCGAGGATTGTACAAAGAGAGTGAAAAACTTTCTTGCTTATCTTCTTGTATATATATATAAAATTATATATAAATAGTGAACGGGAGGTATGTGTCCTTTGATGATTGATTGGATCTATAGATTATATAAATCTTTAGAAATAAAAATAAAGATATTAATATATTTTATTAAAATTAATTATTATGCTAATTATTATTCTTTAATTAATATATTTTAATAAAATATTTAAATGTATATCTTCATATTTTAATAAAATATTCATATATATATATATATATATCTCTCTCTCTCTCTCTCTCTCTCTATATATATATATATATATATATATATATATATACTTTAAAAGAAATGGACGATTTTTTTTCGCCGGTTCAAAGATATGATTCCCAGCGGAGTCTCTTCATATATATATATATATATACTTTAAAAGAAATAGATGATTTTTTTCCGCCGGTTCAAAGATATGATTCCCAGCGGAGTCTCTTCCGGTTCAAAGGTTCAGAAGTCGAGTCTCTGCCGCCCATCCGCTCGGAGGTCTCGTGCAATACCTCCCAAGTTTTGACTCCGGGTGGTAAAAGAAAGATACATCTATTTTCGTGCACATATATATATATATATACATATCTTATTTATTCGATTTTTTTTGTTTTACCTCTATATTAGTCATTAGTCATAAAACCTATAGCTCTCATTAATTCCCCCGGAAAGCATCGTGTGGTACATTAGTTTCTTGCGTCTTCTTAATAAAATCCTACTTCTTAATTAACCTTTTTTATGGATATCAAGACAAAATAAAATATACTTCCCTACATGTTAAATATTTGGGAAGCGTACAGACACTTCTTTTAAATGTATATATAAATACAAATATAAGATAGATTTTGACGTGATTTCACAATTGATATGATTATATCATTCCTTACGCTTCCAAACAGTAGGGATGGTGTAAAACTTGTCCACGTATTCACTTAGATGTATGTTTTTGTTGGTTGGTTAAACATAAACTATTGTTAATCAAAAATGTGACATCCAACTAACTTGACCCTATGTATTTATGTAACTAAATCCGACAGATAAAAAAAGAATGCCGGAGTGATGTTATTGGCAATGCGATAGCGCTTGGATTGAAGCAACAAAACATGTCACAAGAATCAAAAATTTATTTTCGTCCTCTCCTTCTAGTCCAAGTTACTGGCACATTTCTAAGAAGCAACAAAATATGGATTGGCCAATCTTTATTTTTTCTATTTTTTCAGAAGTTCAATCGTGATATGATTCGTATGGATTTGTAACTTCTCAATGCCACATTTAAAAAAAAAAAACAAATCATTACACACCCAAAGTGTGTAACGAAAGAGAGTCTGCAGCAATTATTACTCTTCCATATTAGCAGAGCTACAGAGTTTGCGCAATGAAACGAGGGAAGCACCACAAGCTAACAAGGCCTTACACCTGGAAATAGAAAAAAATAGGAAAAGTAGTTGCTACAAGTACTTGGTTGGTAAACTGGTATTAGATTGGTGTGAGTGGAAGACTCGTATCATACCATGATTAGTTAGAATTGTGACACAGAACTAGTCTGTCCGAGTTAGACCAACTTATATCATATCAGAATAGATCTAAGTTAATCTAAGTTGATCTGTCCCGATGAATCAAACAACTCTAGTCACAAGATAAGATTTGCGGTCTTTTTATGTACAATCATGTCGTTGATCCTTATGACATGAGATGGGGGCCGCCAAGTTTGACTTACAATTTTTTTTTGTATGTATATTTTTTATGAAAAGAAAATTTATGTGAAAACTTATCCCGTATTTATATTTGTATGTATATATTCCTTACGTGAATTTAATATAACATCTCATTTGGTAAACTTCCATCAAAATATGTATAGAATATTATGTCTTCTTCGTTGCCTAAGAGATTTTAATAGTCTGTTAATAGAAAAGTAACGATCAGAACATACATGACATTTAAAGTACTCGAGGAGGATATACATATTTATGCACATGCAAGACATATTTTCAGACAAATTCACCTTTAATAGGGATATATATGTAAAAAGTGACCCGGGATTTTCTGGTTCACCAGATTTCTCGTGACCAAAAATATATATATATGTAAAAAGCTTTTTTTCTAAAAACATAAATAGACTCTTTCTTTAATGAGTGTTATGTTGGGACACTATCAAACACCTCTATTAATATGAATTTTGATATTGAATAAGAGATTTTTTTGGTTATGCTATATCAATACTAATACTATAACATTAAAAGCGTGTGTATCTCTTTTAATACTACTTCAAATTTATATTAAACATGATATAATCTTAATTGTGAGAATCTAAAGACAATATCCTAAAGTATTACTTACTGCACATCACTGAGTGAAACTTTACCTACACATCTTACACACCTATCTGAGATTGGTCCACTAGTTTTTTTTTTTTTTTGTCAAGTGGACCAATCCCAACTCATGTGCAAGATGACCAGGTACAAGAAAAGAGGTACATCCCCCATGTGATTGATCTAGTAAAGATATATTTGACATGTGTTGTAATCCTCATGTAAATTAAGTTCTTCTTTTTTACATGGAGGTTATGCCCTATGTCAAATCCATTCATTTGTCGGTGTAAAGATAGTGTCTCATGTAAAATCAATCTTTACTAAACCAATTGCATAGGTGTGTGTCCCCGTTCTTACACACCAAAATATGCGACAAATCAAACTCTTCTCTATGAGCTGATTATGTCCTTAGACCTTATCAACTAATAAGAGGTTGAGGTATGACATGATGCAAAACTTGAGATGATTGAGTATGACTATGCCTTAATCTCTATGCATACTCTCTTATCCATGTGACATATATTGGAAATTAGATGGACACACATTATTATAGTCAAAGATTTCATCTCATTCGGAAGTAATTTTCGATCACACCTACGGAGATGCTGCAATGGGCGTTGTGCTCCCCCTTGGGGGGCACCCATAGATTCGATCTCACGCTCCCCCTTGGCGTCCACGTGATCTGGGTGCGGCCCAGCTTAGGCAACCCCAGCCCATTTGATGGGCATAAATTGTAGGTATTTAGTGGGAGTTTTGAACCCCCGACATCTCATCCCCTAGCCCCTCCCCTGTAGTCCCTTGGCCACTGCACCATGAGTCCAAAAAAAGATAATGATAATTTGAGATCATTTGGACATGCCAAGTTGAGTTTAGCACTGTCACTGAGACAAAAATGTGATGTGTATCAAGCACACACACAGGCAGAGTATGGTGCAGTTCAGGCCCATTTATGGCCCGACAAGCTGTGGGTTGAGATAAGATCACAAGCCCATAAAAGAATGTAGTCCAAACTGACTTGGCCACCTCTAAGGCCGAGCTGAGTTACTGTCCGCCAAGACTTTTAGTCATTGCACTGCTCGCGGTGCGGCCATGTAGTGCAATAAAATTTTTAAAAAATACTAGGTAGTCTATTCTTTGCAAGTAAAAGGACATACGTTCTTTTTTTTCCTAAGTTTTTTAGCCATCTAATCTTATACCTAAAAAACTTTAAAATACATTTTTTTTCTTGCACCACCGATGATGCACTAAATAGAACTCGTCCGCCAAACATAACCCAATTGGGGGATAGAACCCATTTTGGGTTTGGATTCTGATCTTAAGTTGTTGAGTGTCAAAGGTTAGATGGGGCACAAGCCTAAAACTGGTTTCACAAGGTCCTATGGACTAATATATATATATATATATATATATATATATATATATATATATGAATTTCATGAAAGAAATAATACTTGCTATACATCATAGTGTTTAATTTGCATCTACTCATCTTATAAACTTATTTATGATTGGTTCACATGAGATGATAGGGCATATATAGAAGATAAAAAAAAGTCTCCAAGAAGAAAAATTAAAAGAAATATTATAAATCTCACGTATCTTTGTCGAGCATTTTCTCATCTTCTAAGTCCCGGCTATCATCTCATTTATAGACTGATCATAAATGAATTCACAAGATGACTAAATACAAATTGGGGGATAGAACCCATTTTGGGTTTGGATTCTGATCTTAAGTTGTTGAGTGTCAAAGGTTAGATGGGGCACAAGCCTAAAACTGGTTTCACAAGGTCCTATGGACTAATATATATATATATATATATATATATATATATATATGAATTTCATGAAAGAAATAATACTTGCTATACATCATAGTGTTTAATTTGCATCTACTCATCTTATAAACTTATTTATGATTGGTTCACATGAGATGATAGGGCATATATAGAAGATAAAAAAAAGTCTCCAAGAAGAAAAATTAAAAGAAATATTATAAATCTCACGTATCTTTGTCGAGCATTTTCTCATCTTCTAAGTCCCGGCTATCATCTCATTTATAGACTGATCATAAATGAATTCACAAGATGACTAAATACAAATTGGGGGATAGAACCCATTTTGGGTTTGGATTCTGATCTTAAGTTGTTGAGTGTCAAAGGTTAGATGGGGCACAAGCCTAAAACTGGTTTCACAAGGTCCTATGGACTAATATATATATATATATATATGAATTTCATGAAAGAAATAATACTTGCTATACATCATAGTGTTTAATTTGCATCTACTCATCTTATAAACTTATTTATGATTGGTTCACATGAGATGATAGGGCATATATAGAAGATAAAAAAAAGTCTCCAAGAAGAAAAATTAAAAGAAATATTATAAATCTCACGTATCTTTGTCGAGCATTTTCTCATCTTCTAAGTCCCGGCTATCATCTCATTCATGCCGAAGCCCCTCACCTCCATCCCAGTGGGATTAAAGAAGCTTCACCATGTGCCTCCTCAACCAAATGACCCGAATTGTGCTTCAAAGATGGAGATGGAGCCACAAGAAGCCTCCATCCTGCTTCCAATGCTGTGATTCAAAGCTGATTTGGAGACGAACCCAACCTGGGTCGGTCTCCAGACTATAAGCCAATCAAATCTGAGCCGTGGCATGCCTTCGGCATTGCAGTCTCATGATGAAAGAGTTTCCTTCACATTAATGTCTAGGCATGAAATTGAGGTAGCTGAATTGACCATTATATTTATTTGAAGAGGTGACCTTTGTCAACTATCTAAAAGATGATCTCCAAGACATGACATATGTTACATTAAAAAACAGAAATCTTCGCAACTCTACCTGCTAATCAAAATACTGTGTCGGACAATCTTGGATGAACATGAAACCATCTGTTGATTAAAACCGTCCGGCTTAGAAACAGAATTACGTACCCTACCGGCGCCCTCCATGGCAACTTCTGTGTTTCTTGCCTCTTCTCTGCAGTGCCTTGTTGACTTTCCACGATAAGAGGTTGGCCTCTGAAACTTTGTTTGAAGACAGCATCGATCGGCTTTGACTGTAACATCAAGTCCTTTGTGTTCGGTAAGGCATCGCAATGGTTGAATGGTTCCATGCCAAAACGTCAACTTGGGAAGGCCAATCCATATGTACCAGCTGCTAACAGCGTATGGATTTTTGAAAAATAAATCCATTGACAAGTTTCTTGCGTCTTCTTAATAAAATCCTACTTCTTAATTAACCTTTTTTATGGATATCAAGACAAAATAAAATATACTTCCCTACATGTTAAATATTTGGGAAGCGTACAGACACTTCTTTTAAATGTATATATAAATACAAATATAAGATATATTTTGACGTGATTTCACAATTGATATGATTATATCATTCCTTACGCTTCCAAACAGTAGGGATAGTGTAAAACTTGTCCACGTATTCACTTAGATGTATGTTTTTGTTGGTTGGTTAAACATAAACTATTGTTAATCAAAAATGTGACATCCAACTAACTTGACCCTATGTATTTATGTAACTAAATCCGACAGATAAAAAATGAATGCCGGAGTGATGTTATTGGCAATGCGATAGCGCTTGGATTGAAGCAACAAAACATGTCACAAGAATCAAAAATTTATTTTCGTCCTCTCCTTCTAGTCCAAGTTACTGGCACATTTCTAAGAAGCAACAAAATATGTCACAAGAATTATTCAAATGCTAATAAAAGAACATATCACACGTGACGCAGTCCTGGATTGAAACAAGAACCGAAAATTTATTCCCGTGCCCTCCTTCCACGTCTCTCAAATTTACAATCCAGTCTAAGATAAAGTAGAATGAAACTCTCGACAGTGATATTGATACAGTGACGAAGATGATCTAATGTCTTGTTTGGTTGGAGTATTAATTTTAATATCGCGTGAGTTTTGATATTAATATTTTTGAAGTTTATAATATCAATATTGAAATTGGTACTAGAAGAATGTACAGAGGAAGATGGTTGATGGAAAAAGAAAGAGCTAGAGGTGGGAAAAAGAAAGTAAAGGAAATCTCTTTTTTTTTTTAAGTGGATGGTACCACTAATTATATTAAAAGAAAAGAGAGAAGTAAAGAAAGTCGCGAGATTCTCCAAAATTAAATTGTAACATTTTTAATGGTTTGGACCTGTATTAGATTTGTTATAATAACAAACTTCAACAAAAGAGAGGTATCAAATTTGATAGAGCATGATCAAGCACCCCTTATTTTTTTTTAATTAGTAGTAATACCAACATTAATATTGATAGAATTACTTAATTGTAACCAAACACACTCCCCCGAGATGTTCCCTTTTCCTGTAAAGTGTCATGTGTCCTTTTCATTATTGGATTTTTTTCCCAATTACATGATCTATGTTGGTAACAGATGCAATCACATACATTTCAGCTCATTTATCTACTACTAATTCATCGGTTCACAAAATAAACACGTGCGGAACGCCTTTTTTTTGTTAGTGTAGAGAGAGAGAGATGGCCGGTCGTGGTGAGGCGGGAGGTCATGGAGGAGGCGAGGAGCCGTTCAAAGCCGGTTGCAGCTGTTTTAGATGGGACAGTCGGGAACTCATGGGTGCCGGCCATTGTGACGAGCGCCAGTGGACAGGAGACGGCTCAGATGCCATCCCCACTGAAGGATTTTCGTGGTGCCGGCACCAGATGATCGCCACCCTTAAATATGTGTGTGTTTTTTGTGTGTTTCCATTGTTGTTTGTGCAATATCATATCCCATGGGTGACGGATGGAGCTGAGGATCTTCAATATATATATTGGTGGAAGTATTTAGTTTTGTTAAAAGTCATAGCCCCCACTTTCGTTGGATTTTGTGAAAACAATATTATTCATACTTATGTCTAGTTTATAGCTGTCTTTATCTCATCTAAACTTTCTTGCTGATATATAGACCGTGATGAAATGTTTCAATTAGTCCGAGGCTTTGACTTGGACTTGAGCAAAATGGAAACCAAGGATAGGTAGCACAATATTTGAAAATAACGAGGATGCGGAGAGGGGAAGAGGGTGGGTACATGTATCTAAAGTTTATCAATTCAGTGAATCTTCTATGATCATCCGATATGATACGCTCGAGTCATAATTGATTTGACTCGTCGCTCGAGTCACAGTTGATTCAACCCATCTCAACGTATATCATCTCCTCCTCCTCCTCTCTCTCTCTCTCACTGTGACTTGACTAGACTCGATCGATCTTGAGAGTGATCTACACCGTATCAAATTTTTTCAAATATGATATGACAAACATAAATCGTCCCAAGTCAGATCGAGTAGATGAATCATGCATACATCTACATGCGGAAGAGGATGCCCCGCCTCGGACCACCCGTATTGGGGGCATCCATGTGACCCGCACTCCCCCACCTCTCGAGATGTGTGGGATTTGAAACTGAGAGCTCTCCCCTTTCTTTTGGGGGAGAGCCTTGACCGCTACACTACTGTGTGAGTGACCGTGTTTCCCGTTGTTTAACTCTCCGTCGACAACTGTATTGCAATCCGTGCACATGTAACATGACAATTAGAAATGACATAATGTCACTAAACTTAGGAGTGACATGTCACTCTTCATTTCAGAACACATTTTTTAAACAATTAAATTTAAGTTTAATGTTCTTAAGATGAGGACATTTTTAAAAAATATGTTTTATTTCAATTGTCTAATTTAAAGATCAAATTATTAAGATGAAGAGTGATCATACGTCAATGTTAAAATGAGATGACAAGGTAACTTTTTCTCCACAGTAAATGATGGGGACTCAAACTAAAGATGTATTGAGGTCGACCTAGAAAATGGGGTCAGATTGATCCAGATTATTTTGTTGCTCCTCCGTAATCGAGGAGTTGAAAGGTCGACGCACCATTACGCACGTACGTAACCATGAAGTTAATTATGCATGTGTAGTAGACACCCCTGTTCCTAATTAATGGACGTTTTAATAATTAATTAACTAGCCGAACATAAGGTAGACGTATCTGTGTACGTTTCCAATGCGACAAGTCTCGGACCGTCGTGACTCCAAGAGGATCGAGATGTGCCTCCCCATCCGATCGAAGAGCTCTGACCTACCACCAAAGCGCGCGGATGTTCCATGGCTGTTAATCCTCTCGAGTTATTGTCGGAGTCTCGGAATTGTTAAAGGGTGTGTTGGGAGTGGGGATGATCAGTAAAGATCCGCATCTGGGTTAGTTCCCAATTAATGTCTTGGTCAATAAATCCTCGATATATTACGCACCCGTACGTGCTATATATAATATAGCAGCACATACTCGAGAACAACATCGATCTGTGCTTAAAACATATTATCTCTGTTTTTTCGAAGCCTTCGTAGTCGTATTTTTCGAAGAAGCGATCTTCAGGTCTATAATTAAGGGCCTCGCCAAGAAAGAAGTACACAAACCCTTTAACTCTCTGGAAGTGCCCTCTGACTGCAAGTGTCCTCTGACTGCAATGCTCTGAGAGCTTCTCGATCCTAACTTGCGTACTGCTGTCACCGCGCGCGTTTGCAAGATGAAGGTAAGTTCCATCTATACGTACGTACGTGTTGCTCCATCAAGTACAATCTAATCCTAGTTTCTCCGGCCGGCCGGATTAGTTTCTGGTCTCATATATTCTGGTTTCGTCTGCTGCATGCTTGGTTACTGACAACAACAGTACTATCATACATGTATCCGCGCGCCTTACAGAATCGCTAGCTAACCAATTAATTACATGCATGGCCGGTTCAATTTGCGCATGCAGAAGAAGAGGATGGTCATGAAGGTCCAGATAAACTGCGACAAGTGCCGACGCAAGGCCATGGATGTGGCTGCGAAACATGGTGCGTACGTATATATATATATCTTCCCATGCATCCACCTCTCACCAACAGACGTATACGATTCATCCACCGCGCCCCATGTGAAGTCACAGGTGCTGAAAGTATCTGATTACGTACAGGGGCGGACTCGGTGGCTGTGGAAGGGGAGCAGAACGATCTCCTGGTGGTGAGGGGCGGCGATGGAGTCGACCCGGCGGAGCTGGCCATCGAGCTGAGGAAGAAGCTGGGGCACGCGAAGATAGTCTCGGTGGATGAAATCCGGGTGGTGGAGGCAGAGGAGAACGGAGGAGGGATCAGGAAGGGCGAGGCGCCGGCGCCGCCGCCGGCGCCGCCGCCGCGGCGGGATCCGGATTGCTGCTACTGCTGCTCTAATTACCTTTCACGCCCGCCGCCACCTGTCGTGATTGTTCATGGAGATTACGACGCCCCGCAACCCTGTTCCATCATGTAGTTTTTAATCACAAGGAGCTCTGGCATGCCTTGTTCAGAGAGAGTACTGCCCTCCGATATTTATATCATATACAGCTCGTGATAAAAGAATGTATATTGCTTCTTAATTTCATATATCACTTGTTTTATAGACGCATCATTTGATTATTAGTTTGACATGTTATTATGATTCGAGTTGTTATGCAATCTTAGATCACGGTGCTCGTGAACACATCCCCTATGATTTGGGTTTTGTCATTTTCTACGGTATATATCCTTGCCTCATATTCAGAAGGAGAGAAAACGACTTTGACTCTCTATTTACTAATTGATAAGACGAAATCATATATATATATATAAGATTTTTTAAAAATATATTTTCATTATTTTTAAATATATTTATTAAATGTCTTATTTTTATAATACTAATTAGCACAAAACGACTACAGGTTATTCTATCAGCATTGACATTCTCTTAATTTCCACCCAAAGTCCAATTCAATTCTAAGTTAAATTTGATGTCAACCTAATTACACGAGGCATGATGGCAATGGCAAAGACCAGCGAGCAAGCATGAAGGATTGGAACAACTTATGAATGGTATGGAATCAGTTCTAACTCGCTGGTAGTGACACAACCATGTGACGATCAAAGGAAGGCAAAAATAACATCACTCAAGGGACGCCAAAACCAATCTACGTACGTACAGTGCTTTTAGACTCTCTCTCTCTCTCTATATATATATATATAACAATGACTTTGGTGAAAATATTTTCAGAAATAAAAATTATGAAAAATTGATTGCGAGATAAAATAACTGATCAATGGATGAATGATAATTTAGTAACATATTAAAAAATAGATATATGATAACATTGACAATGGTATAATAATGTAACATTTTCAAAATATAAAGATATGTTATAAGTAACTCACTTATAACAATTTTTTTATTTATATGAAAATAAATAATTTTTATTAGATTAATTTTATTTTATCTCGCTCTAAATATTTTTGACTCTGCCATTATATATATATTTATATATGTATATATACAAGAATATAAACAAAAAAGTTTTTCACTCTCTTTGAATGAGAGAGGTTATGGTTCAAATATTGCAATCATCATCGGTGAGGGCTGTAAATTTACCTGCCTATGTTCTAAAATTATTTATAAAAAAAACTTGAAAAACCCACGAGATAAAACAGAAAGTCAAAATTAACCTGGTCAACAGCAAGGTAACCCGTTCCAGTGGCCTCCCCCGACCCACCACGTCCCACCGTCTAAAACGGGAACGGCTGCCCAGGTGCCCTTCCCCTCGCAGGTCCTCCGTGGCCCATAATAAATGGAGGTCGTATTCCAACCCCGTTTCCTGCAAGCACTGCACGAAGAGAGCAGAACAGAGCACCGGCATTCCTGTGCCATCTCGTCCTCAGTTCTTCAGAGAGAAGATCTCGAGCATCCAGGAGACCTTCAAGGGCGGCGAGGCCCGTGGCACTGGCGAGGTGGGTTTCCTTTGTCTTGTTCTGTGCACCCCGCATACATGCATGGTCATGGCTTCTCTGACGGCTCTGGCTCTGCTCTTCCCGTCCCCTTGTCTTTGATTCTGATTTTGGCTTCCGCAGGCGAAGGCTGGACAGATGATGGATTCTGCGAGGGACACCGCCTCCAGGGCCTCCCAGTCTGCCCAGGAGAACACGGAGAAAGCTTCGGGCTTCTTCCAGCAGGTCGATCCGCCGTCCCCATATCTCTCTCTCTGTGTGTGTGTGTGTGTGTGTGTGTGTGTGTGTGTGTGTGTGTGTGTGTGACACGTACGTTTCTTAATTTGGGTCAATGCAGACTGGGGAGGAAGTGAAGAGCATGGCTCAGGGTGCAGTGGACACTGTGAAGAACACCCTCGGAATGGGAGACAACACCCCCTCAGGCAACACTCGGGGCAGCAATTAGTGAGAATATGGAGCTTCTGAAATAACCCACCGCAGGCCCTCCTTGCATGCCGCTGTCCCTGCGATGTTTCGCATTCTTCTGTTTGGTTCTGCAGACCTCCCGAGCAAGGTAGGGAAGGTGATATATATATATATATGTATACCCCTGGGTACCCTGTATGCATATGTGCCTAGCCTCTTGCTGGTGTCGTCTTCGGTTTCTATAGTACTGCTAGCTGTTACAGACAGAACTTACTACATTAATTATAACCAGTTAAATTTGTTCTTCGTTGTGCCTAGATTTCCAGGGATTGGAGGGTTTATGTAGGTGACGGATCGAGTACTTTTGGCTCTTTCTTTTGCTTCTATATATATAAAGGTGTTATGATGATGAGCTGTTTGTTTGCTGTAACCTGGCCGAAGTCTGCTGCATGGTCTTATTTTAGTCTTCAAACCCCCCCGCCCCCCTCCCCCGGCGTGCCTCAATCAGGTTTTCCGCAGGCTGTCCATGTCCATTTGGGAACGATGATCATCTGACGACGAACGTACACCCTCAATAATGTCTTGATTTTAAAATTATTAATTAATGCTAAATCTATCTTAAAACCTGGGAATGTTTTGTTCAGATAACTGTGAATATTAATTTACAGTCGAAATTTTTATAGGGTGTTTAGAAATATTTTTTTAAAGTTATTTCTATCTTAAAAATTATGTTGCGTAAGTTTTCGAATTAAATTTTAAAATTGATGAAAATTGACAATATTGATTTGACATAAATGTCGTATTTTTAAAAATCATGCAAATTTATTTGACAGACACTCTTCATTATTTTTTTAAATTTTAATGTCATAATCATTCTTCATCATCTCGACTCAAACTTTTAATTGTTTAATAATAATATTAAAACTAAATTTATTGATAAATTCTGACTCATTGATTACCGTGTTTCGTGTTTTCAATTAATTGATATCTTTTTCAACACGGTGATATTCTACCAAAATTTTAGTTAGATAAATTAATCAAGTTTGATCTCATCTCAATCTTTTATTAGGGTCACTTATCGAGGATACTTATGTTTCATATCTCATATCTATCGTATATTAAAATATAAAAAATAAAATATTAATTTAAAATTTATATAATCAAATGATTCTTTACAAGAATGAAATTGTCATCCACCTCTATCCCGAAACATTTAGGCCCGCTTTGATAGCGGAGTGGTCGGTGAGTTGTCGAGAATCGGGGAGAGAGAAATCTCGGCAGGACCCGCCTCCCCCTCACACAAAAGGAGCTAACCGAGGGCGGTTACCGTGCTCGGTTAATAAACACGGCCTTAACGAGGACACTTATGGAGTTATTTGCGTATGATCATTTTTATTAAAATAAAATGGTAAAAAATATAAAATAGTACGTCTTTATCTTATATTTTAAATTAATATCCTCGGTCAATCTAAAGAGAAATAATCTGAAATTTTCATTCTGTCATTTTAATCTAAAAAAGAATCTAAAAATTTTAGTATACTTTCGGTCTTTAACCCAATCGTTCCAAATTCTAAAACAACGCATTGATGAAAAGGGAGGCATTACAAAAGCTGCAGAAGTACGCAGGCGAGAGCCAAGGGGTAATTGCGTTCCACATTTTCAGATGACTTAACTGGTATAATTGCGTCTTTAGGAACCTAATTCTAAGATATAACATGGTATAGGTTCATTGATCACAGCTCGTGGTCGACGTAATCTTTACTTGTCCAACATGTGATGTACGTGAAAATGTGAAATGAACTTCATGCGCAAGTGATCGAACGTAAGCATAGGCTAATTAAACTGAGCAAATTTGAAATGGACAGATACACCTTTAAGTTATTTTTGTTTGATGGAAAAGAGTAGTCGATTATCCTGAGAATATATGCAACCATCGGAAAGAGCGTCATAGAGTGTCCTGAGAGAGATCGTAGGAGACAACACTCTGATACTTAACTCAGGAGCATGTGAGAGAATAAATGGAGAACTGAAGAGAAAGAAAATAGAAGAGGGGGAGGGTCAAGACCCTGTGGCATGGTAACGACGCTCGGAGGGTGCTCAGAGAGTGCCCAGAGAGTGTTCAGATTGGAGGAGAATGCTCGGAGAGATATGAAGAGAAGAATCACGATGGAACCTCTTTCCCATTGTTATCCTCCTGGAGTATTCTTCTGTAGTTGCATGTGGGAGCGCCTGAGAGTGCCTCTCTCTCCCTCTCTATAAATCTATGTCTACCTGTGTATGTATTTTTGTATCTTCTTGGAGTCCTCACCTTTAGGTATGTATGGAGACCTATTTATAAGGGGTGCAACGATATTGCCTCATTCCTGGACTTGGCAATGGCATCATTCGTGGAGTAATGTCTTGCTTGATCGTGGAGATCTCCTGTCGCCCACTCGTCTGCACCCGGAGGGAAGATCTCATGACGGGCATCTCGACGATGTGAGTGAGACCCGGTCCTCGTCAGAGTAAGTTCCGTAGTGGCGGCCTCAATGTTCATTTGTTGGCGAATTAATTTTACGATGTCCAGAACACATGCACAAGGATGTCCCGCCCGTGGGCTGGCGAGATTTTCACAGGCTACGATCAGGCCTCATTTACGGGACCACCGGCCAACCGTACGTGGAAGAACCCCATGGGCTTGACTACCCTAAACCGCAATGGGCCTGACGTTATTGGGCCGCATTAGGCCTGGCGTCATTAGGCCACATTGGGCCTGGCGTCATTGGGCTACGTACGCTGGGCATGGCGAGTGTTCCCTTCCTCACTATCCCCCCACTCCCGTGCGTCAAGTGTGCTTGACACTTAGGAGGAGTAATACAAGGCCCGGTGAGGGGGAAAATTAGTGGAGCCTTCGCAAAACCTCTCATTCTTCTGACACAAGAAATCCTACCGTAGGCCGCCTTTCTTGGTGCGTAAGGCAGCCCCATACGCGTTGGGTGACGTTAGCGTCATCATAGTGGTGTCATTTTGCACTTGGAGAAATGGGACGTAGTAGGTGTCGGAGCGATGCTTAGGTTTGCAGTCGAGTGCACTAGCGGTGGCGGTTAAGTCCTCAACTGTTCGTCGGCTAGGGCAAGGCAGACACATTGCTCACGGTAGGCCTTATAAGAAGGACGAAAGGAGTTTCCAATGGCAGCTCTCGTGCATTCCTTCTCCGGCGCTGGTGCTCGAGTCTTCCCTGCTGCTTGGCCTCTACACTTAGTGAGGCTTCTCTCCTTCTTCTCTACCTTTCCTAGAACTCATGGTGCCAAGCAGAAGACTCATCCTGACTGGCTCTGAATCCTCTGCTGAGGAGGAGAGCGGAAGTGGTAGTGGCCCGAGTACCTTTGAAGCCCTCCTGGTCCCTGTCCTCCCTACTTTAATGTCACCTACTAGGTAATATATATCCTTAGGGAGGCCTTTCAAATCCCGATAGACATTGACATCGTCTTCCCCACCAATGACGATTTCTTAGAGGGTTTCTTCCCCAACGGGGGTCAGCATTGTAAGGTTTCGCACAGCACCTACGGGCGACGTAGCGAATAACAAAAATTCATTTGCCCGATCTCGGTGTTGTGGAAAGCTTAATCTATGCTCTAATCGGTGTTTCTAAGACCCTAATTACGGGTTGCGTGTTTCACCTTGCGCGGAACGACGCTGTCCGCGATGCCCGATGTAGAATATCGAGCCGCACAGCTGTACGGCCTCTAGAGCAGATCCACACGGACCCTTGCGCAGCGACGGTACCTCCCCGGCGTAACTTTCCCCGACTCTATCACCTTCTGGAGAGAGAGAGAGCAAAGGGGAGAAAGGGGGGAGGCTAATCCTCCTCTTAAGCTTATGTGCTTGCTTAAGCTTAAGAGGTTGGAAGAAGTGAAAGCTCAAATGAGTATCACGTAGGTGGCTATATATAGAGTTTAGGTTTATTAGAAAATGGTTCTAAAAGACCAAAACTGTATATATGTTCTATCCACTATTATACATATGTATTAAGCTCCATTTACACTCCTTTCCAAAAGGAATTAAAAGGAATTAATACATACACTTGTATAATAATAATCCGTCACCCAAGAATCCATTGTGTGTGATCCTCTAGGCCCACAGTCACTCTAGTTTAAGGTCCATTAACTTCTAATTCTCAATTAGAAGTAAATTAAACGTATTCTTCGCTTCTACTAGAGCCGAACAATAGTTTAATTTATTCCGAACCTTTGATCACGTTGGGTCAAGCAAATCCGCGTGATCCTAGAGGACCCGGGTTTAAACCAGCCTGTCTGGTACCTGTAAGTCCACAGTTACCGCATCGATATAATCCCTCGCTCATTCTATGAGTCTGGTACGATCGAGGGTACGGTTTCTGTCAAACCCCATGATCGTGCCATTTGACTATGACCTCCTTAAAGTGTATGACGTCCGTCCTAAACGAACTCATACGACCCTGGCCAGGGATTTAACGGAGCGTCAATGTCATGACCCATTAACTGTCTGATATATACCCGACAGTGAGCGATCCCTTCTTGACCATTGACGATCTTCACACGTATCCTGGAGTGGTTAACGACTCGGCAACTCATGACTTATGGTTAAAGTCACTTAGCCAAGTAATTAAACCATTCCAGTCCTCGTGTAAGATCCGATCAATGTCTCAGGTCAAAGGACCAACGATGCTACTGAGACAGTTGGATCTTCAGTTGACATTAGGTATAATCAACCATCTGAAGATCCAATAGCGGATCAGTTCAGTGTACATCCTCCAAGGACATACACCTACACATATGTGTTGGTGCCCCGCACCAATGACCATGAGACTGGTCACTGACACATCATGTGTACTGGTTTAATAGGTAATCAAAGTCCCCGAGTGATTACCCTCCAACCAGGAACAGTTTAAGGTATGTGTACATGTAAAGTCAATCTCATGTTCGAGATCCCATCTCGAGCTGACTTTACAACCACATATCCTAGGGACAACGTAAAGTAACACAATCGCATATTTACGCTCAAACACCACTTTATTAATAATGAACAAGATCGTACAACTATTGGGCCTACCCGACCCGAAATTGGCCTGTAGCACACCAACACTAACAATCTCCCACTTGAACTACAGCCAATTACCCACAACTTTGAGGCCCATCTTATCCCGATGACGCTCAAACACAGTCTGTGTCAAAGGCTTAGTCAGTGGATCTGCTATGTTATCTTCTGACGGTACACGCTCTACCGCCACATCTCCACGATCAACAATCTCTCGAATAAGGTGAAAGCGCCTGAGAACATGCTTTGACCTTTGGTGAGATCTCGGTTCCTTTGCCTGGGCGATGGCCCCATTATTATCACAAAATAATGGGATGGAAGCTGTTATCTCGGGAACTACGTCAAGTTCCAAGATGAATTTCTTCATCCAGATGGCTTCTCCAACTGACTGCCCCTCCAATCAACATGAATACAAATACAGACATGGATTTACAGTTATCTGTATCTGACTGGAAACTAGAATCTGTGTAAGCTCTAAGCTATATGTCCTCTCCTCCATAAATCAGAAAAAGATCATTAACCCTTCGCAGGTACTTAAGGATGCCCTTTACTGCCTTCCAATGCTCTTCGCCTGAATTTGCCTGATATTTACTGACAATGCTTAAAGCATTGGCAACATCAGGCCGTGTACATAGCATTGCATACATGATTGACCCTATCGCCGAAGCATAGGGTACCTTATTCATGTGTGCCACCTCCTCAGAAGTTTTAGGACTCATCCCCTTGGATAGGCAAATTCCATGTCTCATGGGAATGAGACCTCTCTTGGAATTTTCCATCCTAAACCTTTTGAGGATAGTGTCTATGTACATGGATTGGGATAATCCTAGCATCCTTTTAGATCTATCTCGATAGATCCTTATGCCCAGCACATAGGATGCTTCTCCCAAATCCTTCATGGAGAAGGTCTTGGACAACCAAGACTTGGTTGATGTCAACATCTCTACATCATTCCCAATGAGTAAGATGTCATCAACATAAAGGACCAAGAAGGTCACTGAGCTCCCACTGACCTTCTTGTAAACACAGGGTTCATCTTCATTCCGAATGAAGTTGAAAGATTTGACAGCCTCGTCAAATCTTAAGTTCCAGCTTCTAGATGCCTGCTTTAATCCATAAATGGACCTTTGAAGTTTGCATACCTTATTAGGATGTAGCTTGGAGGTGAATCCTTCAGGCTGTACCATGTACACCTCTTCTGACAGATTTCCATTAAGAAAAGCTGTCTTCACATCCATTTGCCAGATCTCATAATCCAGGTATGCAGCAATGGCAAGGAGGATTCTGATTGACTTAACCATGGCTACCGGCGAAAACGTCTCGTCATAGTCAATGCCTTGCCTTTGACGATATCCTTTCGCCACTAGTCTAGCCTTGTATGTGTCAATCTGTCCATCTGCACCGATTTTCCTTTTGAAAATCCATTTGCAGCCGATAGGGACCTTCCCTTCGGGTACATCAACTAAGTTCCAAACTTTGTTGGTGTACATGGACTGGATCTCTGAATCCATTGCCTCTTGCCATTTCTCGGAGTCTACACTACGGATCGCCTCCTGGTACGACTGAGGATCATCATCCTCATCGATACATACCTTAGAGGACCCCTCTGAGACATGTCCAACATATCTCTCAGGTTCTCTCGGTAGTCTACCAGATCTCCGTAGTGTCAGTGTTTCACTTTGAATAGGATCAACCGATACAGTCTCATCTAATGAGTTTGTGTCTATGGGTTGTGGTTCTTGGACCTCGTCCAATTCTATCTGGCTCCCACTATTTTTCTGGAGTAGATATTCTCTTTCCAGAAATACAGCTCTCTTGGCCACTAAGACCCTTTGCTCAGAAGGGTGATAGAAATAATATCCAAACGTCTCCTTTGGATATCCCACAAACCTATACTTATCGGTCCTCGACTCAAGCTTATCACACTCGTTCTTCTTTACATGAGCAGGACACCCCCAAATTTTAATGTGATTAAAATTTGGTTTCCTGCCCTTCCATATCTCATATGGCATAGAAGGAACTGATTTACTTGAGATCCTATTCAATAAATAAGCTGCAGTCTCTAACGCATAGCCCCAGAGAGACAAGGGTAGTCCTGACATAGACATCATGGATCGGACCATGTCTAACAAGGTCATGTTTCTCCTCTCGGATACACCATTGTGTTGTGGTGTATACGGTGGAGTCCACTGAGAAACTATTCCATGGTCTTTAAGATAAGAAGTGAATTCATGGCTTAAGTATTCACCTCCTCGATCCGATCGAAGAGCCTTAATACTTTTGCCTGTCTGTTTCTCTACTTCATTCTTGTATTCCTTAAACTTCTCAAAGGCTTGTGACTTATGTCTCATTAAATACACATAGCCATATCTAGAGAAGTCATCAATAAAAGAAATGAAATAGAGATAACCTCCTTTTGCTTCTATGGACATGGGTCCACACACATCCGAGTGTATGAGCTCGAGAAGGTCAACAGCCCTCTCACCATGTCCACCAAAGGAGCCTTGGTCATTTTCCCCATGAGACACGACTCACAGGTATCAAATGGCTTGTATTCGAACGAATTCAAATACCCATTTGAGTGTAAGTGAGAGACTCTTTTCTCACCTACATGACCAAGTCTGCAATGCCATAGATATGCAGAATTCACTTCATCAGCATTGGAAACTTGCATAACATCAGAACGTGTATCTAATACATAAAGACCATTGACTAATGAACCATTGGCTATAATCAAACCATTATTCATTATAGAGCACCCAGTGCTATTAAAAGCTAATGTATATCCAATGTTATACAAGCCAGAGATTGAAATAATGTTCTTAATAATATTAGGAACATAATAACAGTCATTCAGCTCCAGAATGACTCCTGAAGGTAAACTGAGGCGTGCAGTCCCGACAGCTTTGGCAGAAACTAAAGCTCCATTGCCCATCCTCAGTTCAATCTCCTTTTTGCCTAGTCGCCTTCTATTTGCCAGCATCTGCACAGAATTACAGATATGAGATGCACATCCAGTATCCAATACCCATGATGTGGATTCCATATATGACAAATTAAGGTCTATGACAAAAATACTTCATTTAGAATTACCTTGCAATTCCTTTTCCAATGTCCAGTTTCCCCGCATCGAAAACATTTATCTTCCTTTTCATTCTTCTTGCCCTTCCCTTTGTCAACTTTGGCGAGTTGCTTACCCGTGGCCTTTTTCTTTCCCTTCCCTTTGTTACTCGTGGTGGATATTTGAGAGGCCTTCCTTTTCTTGTTGGCCCGGCCAACAATCATTACAGACGAAGATGGTTTATCTTTCTGCATGGTTCCTTCAGCACTCTTTAACATATTGAGCAGCTCTGGGAGAGTTGCTTCAATCCTGTTCATGTTAAAGTTCATGATGAAGGAAGAAAAGGAATCGGGCAATGACTGGAGTATAAGATCAATGCATAGTTCAAGATCCAACTTGAACCCCAATGCATTGAGTCTTTCAATCCACTCCATCATTTTCAGTACATGGGCCTGTACTGATGAACCCTCAGACATCCGTGTCCTAAAAAGCCTTTTGGAGATGTCATACCTCTCAATCCTACCCTGCTCCCCGAAGAGCTGGCGTAGATTGAGAAGTATACTTCTACAATCAGTCTTTTCAAATTTCCTCTGCAGCTCGGGAGCCATAGAGGCCAACATGTAACATTGGGTAAGGGAGGAGTCCTCAGACCACTTGGCATAAGCCAGTAACTCGCCCTCGTCGGCATCAGGAGCCGGCTCAGAATGAACCGTGTCCAACACGTATGCAATCTTTTCGGCGGTAAGGACTATGCGTAGGTTACGCAGCCAATCCGAGTAGTTCGGTCCAGTTAAGCGATTTGCATCCAAGATGCCGCGGAGGGGGTTGGACGACGACATTGTAATCTGGATAAGAAATAAAAGACAACTTAGCATGTGTTCAAATTCTAACTTAGATGTGGTTTTCTATCTTAGTTAGTCCCACTATTTTTCGATCGAACTATATAACCCTCAGTATATAGAACGGGAGATCAACGAGATCAACCTAGTGGGTCGGAATCCCAACGAGACTGATGTACGACCTTGTGGAAAGCACAACAAGCCATACACCATCTCAAGGGCAGTCAACAAGCACTTGCATCTAATGCAATATCCGATATTCGGCCCCCGAGAAATCATCCCCTTGTGGAAAGCACAACAAAGGATATTCTCGGTTAGATCTAACCATCATTACTACATAGCAATGAGTTCATGACCCGACCCTTGTGGAAAGCACAACAAAGCCGAGTTCAATTCCTCACCCCATTGAGGCCGAGCCTTGGAGTTTAATCCCGCCCCCAAACTCATGGACCTTGTGGAAAGCACAACAAATCCATGAAATGAAGACGTTCATTCACTCCATAATGATGGAGGGCCACGATGACTCCTAGAGCCACGCTTACCAGATCTAAAATTTAATCGCGAGGGAATTTAATTTTATCTTGATCTCACCCTAGGTGGTAATATAAATATATCCAATATATTTACCGTACCTAGTAGTTTGCACAAAATAAATGCATCAATGCAAAAATAAACGCAAGTGATCATGGACTTTAACCCTAATGTAACTAAGACATCCGGCCCGCTTCCGAAGCAGCTGGATCGTCCTCGTCGGGTGTGCTCCACGCTTTCAAACTCCGACGCCGCATTAATTACAACTTTTACACGGCACGCAGGCCGGAAAAATTAAATTACATGTGACTCAAATTCAGCAGCCCTTAGGGCGAGTACAACAATGGAGGAAGATAGAAGTACATTGAATTTTAACAAAGAGAGAAAGGAGGTTCGCAGACCCCAATTAATTACATTAATCCAAGTCCATGATCACTTGCCAACCAATTCAAATAAAATCAATCAAGGGTTATTTTCTGAAAATAATCCTTACTTTTTGAATTTAAAAATGGGATGTGCAAACAAAAATAGGCTAGCTTTGTTTAATTTTAAAAATCAAAGCATGATTAACTAAAATTAAACACATAAGCAGGCCAATACAAGGTAAATAAAGTAAAGCACGTAAAGAAGCATCATTTTCTACAGGGGCATCTAATTGAGATAATTAATTAAATTTAAATTTAAATTTAATTATCTAATAATCAAATTTAAATTCAAAATTTAAACATGTCAATAATTTAAATTTAAATTCAAACTAATTATCCAATAATTTTGTTTGAAAGTAAATTTAAAATAATGCAATTATCCTCAATTAGTAATTTTCTAAAATTTAAAATTTGAATTTAACAATTAACTAATAATTAAAAATTCAAATAATTGAAATTTTCACATTTAACTTCAATAAAATTAAAAATTTGAATTGTCTAATTATCTAATAATTAAAAATTTAAAAATTAAAATTTACTGAAGTAACTTCAATTATTACCATTTTATCTCAAGGTAAATAGTGACTATCTCACCTCGGTAAATTCAAATCGATTAAATAAAATTTAACATTTGACATTTACTTTTGAGATAATACTATTTAACTTACTCGATAAAATTCTATTTAATTTACTGTGCATTTTGATATATATATATATCATATATATATATATGCACATAATAAATTAAATAAGGTTAAAAACGTAAATTTTCTTTTACGCGGCGCTGACCCGAGGGCGCCGCGTGCGCCGCCCACGCGGCGCACGCGGCGGGCGGACTGCGCCCTGGGCGCAGAGCGCCCAAAACGGGCCAGCAAAAAATTTTTTTTTTTTTAAAATTTTGCAGCTAGGATGCCCAGCATCCAAGAAGAGTTGAGATGCCCAGCATCCCATTCTTCTAATAATAATTGAAGATTTTAATGTCCCTGAAATATGATTCTAAACGGCGACAAAAACACCGACCAGAGCGCGAACCTGGCTCTGATACCACTGTAAGGTTTCGCACAGCACCTACGGGCGACGCAGCGGATAACAAAAATTCATTTGGCCGATCCCGGTGTTGTGGAAAGCTTAATCTATGCTCTAATCGGTGTTTCTAAGACCCTGATTACGGGTTGCGTGTTTCACCTTACGCGGAACGACGCTGTCCGCGATGCCCGATGCAGAATATCGAGCCGCACAGCTGTACGGCCTCTAGAGCAGATCCACACGGACCCTTGCGCAGCGACGGTACCTCCCCGGCGTAACTTTTCCCGACTCTATCACCTTCTGGAGAGAGAGAGAGCAAAGGGGAGAAAGGGGGGAGGCTAATCCTCCTCTTAAGCTTATGTGCTTGCTTAAGCTTAAGAGGTTGGAAGAAGTGAAGGCTCGAATGAGCATCACGTAGGTGGCTATATATAGAGTTTAGGTTTATTAGAAAAGGGTTCTAAAAGACCGAAACTGTATATATGTTCTATCCACTATTATACATATGTATTAAGCTCCATTTACACTCCTTTCCAAAAGGAATTAAAAGGAATTAATACATACACTTGTATAATAATAATTCGTCACCCAAGAATCCATTGTGTGTGATCCTCTAGGCCCACAGTCACTCTAGTTTAAGGTCTATTAACTTCTAATTCCTAATTAGAAGTAAATTAAACGTATTCTTCGCTTCTACTAGAGTCGAACAATAGTTTAATTTATTCCGGACCTTTGATCATGTAGGGTCAAGCAAATCCGCGTGATCCTAGAGGACACCGGGTTTAAACCAACCTGTCTGGTACCTATAAGTCCACAGTTACTGCATCGATATAATCTCTCGCTCATTCTATGAGTCTGGTACGATCGAGGGTACGGTTTCTGTCAAACCCCATGATCGTGCCATTTGACTATGACCTCCTTAAAGTGTATGACGTCCGTCCTAAACGAACTCATACGACCCTGGCCAGGGATTTAACGGAGCGTCAATGTCATGACCCATTAACTGTCTGATATATACCCGACAGTGAGCGATCCCTTCTTGACCATTGACAATCTTCACACGTATCCTGGAGTGGTTAATGACTCGGCAACTCATGACTTATGGTTAAAGTCACTTAGCCAAGTAATTAAACCATTCCAGTCCTCGTGTAAGATCCGATCAATGTCTCAGGTCAAAGGACCAACGATGCTACTGAGACAGTTGGATCTTCAGTTGACATTAGGTATAATCAACCATCTGAAGATCCAATAGCGGATCAGTCCAGTGTACATCCTCCAAGGACATACACCTACACATATGTGTTGGTACGTGCCCCGCACCATTGACCATGAGACTGGTCACTGACGCATCATGTGTACTGGTTTAATAGGTAATCAAAGTCCCCGAGTGATTACCCTCCAACTAGGAACAGTTTAAGGTATGTGTACATGTAAAGTCAATCTCATGTTCGAGATCCCATCTCGAGCTGACTTTACAATCACATATCCTAGGGACAACGTAAAGTAACACAATCGCATATTTACGCTCAAACACCACTTTATTAATAATGAACAAGATCGTACAACTATTGGGCCTATCCGACCCGAAATTGGCCTGTAGCACACCAACACTAACAAGCATTTCTCTGGAGGCCTTTAGGGCTGGCTTCCGCATCCCGGTCCCCACTTTCTTCGAGTCGGTCCTCCACTTCTATGGCCTAAACCTAGGGTAGTTGTCGCCCAACTCCTGGCGCATCCTTTGCGCTTTTACTTTTATCTATCGCCAAGTAGGTGTCACTCCTACTCTCTGGCTCTTCCACTAATTCTTCGGCGCTCATCGCTATCTTAGTTCAGACGTCTCTGCTTACTACTTCTGTGGTCAGAATAGGAGGGCCTTTGTAACGACCCGAGAATCCAATTACCGGGAAGGCCCGATAAACCGAGACTCGCACCGCCACCCACGAGCCCGAAGACTCGGAAGGGTTAAAAGGATGGTGTGGAGACTACTCAAGTATCACAAATAATTACAGAAATTAAGCAGTTTATATAATTAAGCAGGAAATAAATTAACATTTTACATGATACATGGTCCACAAGATAATAATAGAATAACAGCAGTAGTCCACAACTAGCACAGAGATGAGAAAGAAAAGTACAGCTAGGCATACCCCGGCTCTGACCTCTGGCACTAACGCTGGGCACCTGAACCACGCTGAACCTCAGACGCGCTCCCCTGAAGCCGCGCCTCACCTGAAACACGGTGAAAACACGTAGGGAATGAGTATCAGAACAAGACTCAATAGGGATCACTCAAACCCTACCTCGCAAACGGAGAAACCCCTACACTAGCAGTAAGCGTGTACCTTGGAAAGGGAAGCCCTGCCATCTATAAAACATCGGTCTCACGGCACGAAAACCGACACGCGTGCCACGGTGAAACGACCGGAACACCACGGCCAACACGACAAAAACCCGAAGGTCGAAGGCACAACGACTGATAGTCTGTCACTCCCGACTCGACATGAGTACCTCCCACTAGAAGTAAGGCCGGTTGCGTCCCCTGACAACTTTCACTGCACCGAAGGTGAACTGCCTAAGGTGGTAGCGCCTAATAGAGGCACGGACACCGAACAAGTAACCACAAACAATTGACTAGCTTGGGTCACGCCTATCGGCGTGGGTCCAACTGTCCCGAACCACGTGTGCACACACAGACCATACGTCCTAGGTAGGGCTGTTAATGGGCCTGGCCGGCCCGACAGGCCCGTGGGCTTGGCCCAATTTCGGGCAGGGCCGCAAGGTCTTTTTAGGCCCGCGGGTTTTTAGTCGAGCCTAAAAGCCCGGCCCGACTAGACTCGAGGGCCGGGCTCGGGCTTTGAGTTCGGCCCGCGGGCCGGCCCGGCCCGATCCCTTTTTTTATTCTCACTTCAAATTTTAAAAATTATTTAGTTAAACTTATGTTATTTTACTTAATTAGAAATTTTAAAATTCTCTTTTCACACAAATTATGTAATTAATATCAAAATTTTAATTTATTTAGTGAGATTATAAGTTTTATAGTATTAAATCTATTATTTTTTATTATTTTTATTATTTTATTTAAGTAGTCGGGCTGGGCCGGACCTTAGTCGGGCTTTGAATTTTTTACACAATGTCGGGCCCGACCCGACCCGGCCCGACATAGGTCGGGCCCGGGCCGGGCTCGGGCCTTACTCTTGATAAGTTGGGCTCGGGCCGGGCCAACCTAAGCCCGGCCCGGGCCCGGCCCATTGACAGCCCTAGTCCTAGGTCTGGCCTCTACTGGTTTTCCCCTGGAGCCGGACTCTGGCTACCGACGAGGGGCCCGACGGAAACAAGTCTAAAAACCGTCCTCAGGGTAGCCTTTCCACCACTCCCTGGTGGGTCCACTCGCGTGCAGGCAGGCTACGACTAGTGAAGGGTCACTGAAGGAGTAGACTCTAAGGTCAACGGAAAACAACGTCCGCATCCAACGACGTACGGGGACCGTCTCACGTACCAGCACCGTCGCACGGTGACCACGGTTGGAAAAGAAACGAGACTGCGAACCACCCGGTGCAGCCCTGAGCCTGGCGGTCTACTCTAGACGCGCCACAGGCTCTGACGGTCTAAGGCTGGAACATCACAGCCATCTGACGGCCCAACATAGAGGCGTCAGACCCTCAGTGCAAAAATGACTGTGACGCGCCTACCCTGGTGCGTCACAGGCCTGACGCACTCAGCCTGGTGCATCACAAGGCACGAAGGAACAAACTGTGACGCGTGCCACTCGGTGCATCGCAGACTGTAACGGACCAACTCTAGTACATTACAGTGTGGGAATGCGTCTGCTCTGACGCACCCACACTGGGGCGTCACAAGGCTGTGACGCGCCAGTCCTGGTGCATCACAGGCCTTGACCCCCAACGGTCAAAACCAATGGTCATGCCAACGGTCAGATCATCCCTGACGGTCCAACCCAGGCGCGTCACAACGCCCTGGCACTCTATCGTGGGACCGTCACAGCCCACAGACCCCCAGTTGGCTAAAACAGGGCTGTAACGCACCCATCTGGGCACGTCACATGGTGTGACGGTCACTCGAAGGACCGTCACACCGACCCGACGGCGAAACGGTGTGAAACGCCCAAAAATTTCAACCACGTCTCCATGCCTCCATAGAAGAGGGGGAAATCAAAGGGGAAGACCCCTGGGGACCCCTAGCATGATTCTAGGCCATCAAAACGCCGAATCGAGACTCCAATCCATAGATCGGGCGAACTCACCCCAAAGCATGATTTTACCCTAACCCGCTCAAAAATACCCCTCTCGGCTCTCATTCGGCCTACAAATCGTGGGGGATGACGGGATGAACATAGGGATTCGTCCCCCTATCTCAATGAAGCGAAAGCTTCGCCGAATCGAGCTCAAACCACGAAGAACACTTTTAGAAACCCCGCTCCTTCACGCTTCCCACGAACACCGCACGCCCACGAGCTCACCTCGCCGCCGCCCACGTCACCGCGCCGTCGCCCCGCCGCCGTCTACAGCCGGAGAGAGGCCCGCCGCATCGAAATGGGAGAGAGAGAGGAAGAGGGGGGGCTCACGGTGGGAGGAAGAAGAACTAGAAGAAAGAGAAGGGTGGGGAGAGAGAGAAAAATGAGAGATATTTATAGAAAATCCAGAAATTCTGGAAAATACCAAAAAATTAATAATTATATTTTCAGGATCCTCGGAACGCACCGATCGCAACGGTACCACTCTCGCCTAGGTGAACGACCCGGTTCACCCGCAACGAGGTTCCGTAGGAATTGTTGAAACACACACCGGAAATCGGAAAACACGCGTGGAAAAATCACGGACGCACTCCGGGCCTCCGAAACAACCCCGGATCGCGCCGATCCGAACACGAAAGATGTCCTAAACGAAAATTTGGACACAATAGAGTTAGACACTCCAAGAAATCAGGTCTGGAACCCGAAAATAAGGATCCGAAAGGTCCGGGATATTACAGCCTTCATCTTTTTCTCCCCCACAGTCTCCAACATCAAGCGTTGGTCAGAGCGCTTTGTTATTCTAACCAAGGTCGCTGATACCAGGTGAGCTAGTGATTAGGGTTTTACCACTCTTCGCCAGATTCACACGGCCGACACACTACCGACCCTGACTAAGGAGGAGGTATCAGCAATCGAGGTGATTCTTCGCCACCCCCTTCATGACGCAGACCTGAAGTTGACCCCTACGTTCATCAGATGCCTGGGGGTTAAACCCCTCACAGCTACCACATGCTAGGACCTTTGCTATTGACACTATCTTCTTTAGTCTGGGGTCTAACCTTATTTTTGTCGCTTGTAGGGACTTTGGAACCTCCTCCGAGTGCTCAAAGGGTGGAACACAGAGACTGACAGTCTGTCACTCCGTACTCGACAGGAGTACCACCCACTAGAAGCACAGCCGGTAGCGTCCCCTGACGTCTTACACCGCACCGCAGGCGAACCGCCTGACGTGGTAGGTCCTACCCGAGGCGCGAACACCGTACAAGTAACCACAACAAGTGACTAGCTGGGGTCACGCCCGTCGACGTGCGTCCACTGTCCCCAACCACGTGTGCACACACAGACCACGCGTCCTAGGTCTGGCCCTCTGACTGGTTTTCCCCTGGCACTGGACTCTGATGTGACGAGGGGCCCGACGGTAACCAGTCTAACACCGTCCTCAGGGTAAGCCCGTACATCACTCCCTGGTGTGACCAGCACACGCGTACTGGTAGGCTACGACTAGTGGAGGGTCACTGAAGGAGTAGAATCTCAACTCAACGGAAAACAACATCCGAATCCGACAACGTACGGGGACCACCCCACGTACCGGCCCCGTCGCACGGTGACCACAGTCGGAGAAGAAACGGGACTCACAGTCCACGGTCACGCACGCACCGTGCACTAGAGTCGAGAAAACTCAAGTGGCGCTAAGCCACTGGACTCTGGACAGTCTTCTAGACACACTACCGCCAACGGTCCTTGAGTCACAAGACTCGGGGTCAAGACCGTTGCACGCAACAGCACAAGGCCGTCGATCTAGCCCAATCTCTAGGTCCAAAATCACGATATCACGAATACCGAGACAGCTCACGAGCCGTCAAGACCACTCCCTCGGAAAGGGAATGCAAAGGACCAAGGCCAACCACACGGGCCACATGGAAAATACAGAAGCACGATTCCCAGGGCAGCACACCAGCCACCACGACGATTCCCCATCTTGAAGCAAGCGGGAAACCTCCAACCACAGGCCGGACAACTGGACTCGCAGTCCAAGGCTAGACACGTGGCCCACACGGAAATCGCCTTCTAAAGGCACCCACGACATGCGGGGGAGACCCCACCGCACACACACCGATACACGGTGACTCGATCGAGCGTAACACGAAAGCCCAACACGCGAGAAGTCACCCGGACTCTCAACCCTATGGGCACGCTAAACGAGATAACACGGTCCTCCAGACACCCTCAAAACATGGACACAGAATCCCATGGGTGTCTAGCACTCACGAGACCGCAAGTCGACCACTGGGTCACAACCGGGTCGACCGGAGACCAACACAACACAATCAGAAGGCTAGGAGGTCACCCGGATCCGCCAAGCCCACGGGTACGCTTATCGAGGTAACCCAAACCTCTGGACACCCAAAGACACGGTCACGGAACTTCACGGGGTGTCCAAGACACACACGGCCCAAGGGGAGCACGAGACAACAGGTAAGATCGCGCTAGGATCACCTAGCGCGACAAGCCAGAACGCGCTAGGGAACCCTAGCGCGACAAGGAATATCGCGCTAGGGACCCCTAGCGCGACAACGCAGATCGCGCTAGGAACCCCTAGCGCGACAAGGCAAATCGCGCTAGGAACCCCTAGCGCGACAACGCAAAACGCGCTAGGACCCCATAGCGCGACGGGAACCGCCTTACTGTTCATCTTCTCCGATGAACGCGCCCTGTCGGGGAGGCGCGACCCTTAAGAACGCGCTAGCCCAGGCTAGCGCGTTCTCAGTCCGCGACCGAAAACGGCAGAAACGGCCCAAAACTCATCCCACGCCCCCATACCTCCACAGGAGAGGGGTAAAACAAGGGGGAAGCTCCCCATAAGCCCCTAGCATGCATCTATGGCCTCGGATCGACTTAAAACGCACCGAAACGAGAGATCGGCCCACAAGCCCTAAAACATGGGTTTTGCCCCAAATCACCCCATTTGGCCCGCTCGGCTCACCGCGACCTACGAAACTCGCGGGAAAGGAAGTGCACGAGCTGAGGAACCATCACCCTACCTCCACCGAAGATTTCGCGCACCGTGGACGCCGATTCACGAAGAAAACGCCGTTGAAGCCTCGCCGTTCCACGAACCCACGGCCGAGCTTCCACGCGCCTCCACCGCCTCGATCCTCATCCATCCTCGCCCGCGCCTCGCCGCGCCGTCCCCCGCCTCGCCCGTACTCCGCCCCGTCGGCCGCCGGAGAGAGAGGGTGAGAGGAGAGAGCGTGAGAAGAGAGAGGGAGAGAAGAGAGAAATGAGAGGGGAGAGAGGAAAGGGTTTATATATAGGAAAAATCCAGAAATTCAGAAAAATCCAGAAAAATAGAAAATCACACCCTCGCGATCCTTGGAACGCACCGATCGCAACGGTACCACACGCGTCCATGTGAACGGCCCGGTTCTCCCGCAACGAGCTTCCGAAGGAAAAGCCGAAACCCACGCCGGGAATCGGAAAACACACGCGGGAAAAGCCGCGGAACGACTCCGGGCCTGCGAAACGACTCCGGATCGCGCTAATCCGAACACGGAAGATGTCCAAAACGAAATTTCGGACACAACGGAGTCGGACACTCCGAGAAACCAGATCCGGGACCCACGAACGAGGATCCGAAAAATATCCAAAAAATCCGGGGCATTACAAGTAAGAAGGCCATGAACACGAGCCTGCAGGCGTTGAGGAGCGCCGGGGTGGAGGGGGTGATGGTGGACGTGTGGTGGGGGCTGGTGGAGCGGGAGGGGCCGAGGGATTACGACTGGGACGGGTATGCCGAGCTGATGGAGATGGCGTGCGTGCGTCCGTCCTGGATGCTAGAGAATCCGCCACCAGATGGATGAATGTTGGGACTGTCATTACGAGATTTGCTCCCACGTCATCAAGACACCCTGCATGAGATCCTCTCTATGGATGGACGACGAGAGATCCCCACAATGAAACAAGACACCACTACACGGACGATGTCGCTGTTAAGTCAGGCTCTCCATCGCTCCCTATATAAATAGGTCCCAGTCAAGCCTAGAGGAGAAAAGACACACAGAGACTTATTCACATGAGCAATATTGACACCCAAACGCTCACAGCCATAGATAGAGTGTTGGGAATAAACAGTGTAATGGGGTGACATCATGGCAACAACCGGACCACAATATATACAAGGCAAACCAGAGCATACATGCATATGGGGTTGATTCAACAAAGAACGACCAAGAAACAAGATTAATAAACATGATTATAGTGTAAAACATGGTTGTAGAACAATTAAATATGTAGTAGAAGCGTCTCAAAGAGACTCCCCTTAGAGAAGATATCACCCCTCACAAGAACGGTGCGATGAGTATGGCGGTCTTCCCCCAGGATACGACTACTAACACAAGACCCTTAAGCGCACTCTTAAGAATCTAGTAAAAAATGCTATGCGAGAAACCTAGATCTCTTCTTAAAGGAAAAATATGTAGGTCGAAGAACATGCACCGATCACCGACGAAAGACAGCAGCGAACACCGACGAAGAAGACGTCGACGGCCGAACGATGTTGGTGATATGCAAGGGAGGCAGAGCAACGGAGCAGCGGCTGCAACCGACGGAGAGACGAGAGATAGAGAGCGGAGCGCGAGCGGTTCCTCGGGGAAGTAAAAAATAGCAGAACAGGATAACCTGTGATTAGGGTAATGCTAATCACTCCTGTTATACACACGCCCGCGACGGTCCGCCTCCAAACAAAAACCGTTCGGAGACCCCTCTTTCTCTCCAAGAAAGGGCAAAACAGTAAAAAGAAATCCAAAAGAGTGCCAGGACAAGCCGGCTGGACCCGCACTTCACACACACGCGCGCCCGCCCAGCCCCGCCCGGCCCGGCGCGTGCGTGCGTGTGATAGGTCCTAGCTTACCCCCACTATTGTCTATAAGACATAGTCCAGGGGGCCCTAGGAACTATAAGGTCCCCTCACCTCTTTGTGTTTTCCAATGTGGGACAAAAGTCCCCATACAAAACACAACACTTGAGGTAGCACCCTTTGGATAAACCTTTGAGTTTCCCTTTCTTAAGAACACTCTCAATCTAATCCACTTCAACCCAACATTCCCCCACAAACTCAAGGTTTGAGAAAGGGAACACACAGAAGAGACTTAAACATATCATGCTTTCAGTAAAGGTACCTTTCGGGTTTGAACCTTCACCTAAGTGTTCCAATTTTCACCCCTCACAGAATCGAAGTGAACTAAATCTTGAACTTGATTCTTGATGTGAAGGTTACTTATAGGAAAACAACATGGTATAAGGTTTCATTGATAGCAAAAAGAGTAACCGGCGCTTTTAAAGGCCATACGCCCTGTCCTGATTCATGAGCATTTTCAAGAATAACCCAATTCTTTAACTGCGGCCACACAGTAGTACTCACTTAGGTGGGCTTCTCCAAGGATGCACTGCTGACATCCTGCCTTGCCAGGCTTGAACCCATTAAGAGTGTATAACTCAACCTTAACTTGCAGTAACAGGCACTAGCTTGTTTAGGATTACAGGGGAGGAACTCAGATACAAAGTATCTGTCTAAATTAAGTGCCTTCCAGTCCTCTCAGCAACTTGTTATTACCACATTGAACCTACTTTGTAGGATCTCTACTCAGATAGGTTGGGTTGCCACTGCAGGAGAACAACTGATGGGTTTCAGTCCCATCCCCATCCTAAACTTTTGGACTTGACTTTTATTAAGTCCTTTAGTCAGAGGATCAGCTATATTGTCCTTGGTACCAACAAAGTCCACAGCTATCACTCCCTGAGACACTAATTCCCTTACAGACTTAAGTCTGAGATGAATGTGTCTCCTTTCTTTTTGATTGTACTTTGAACTTTTGACCTTTGCAATTGTGGTCATATTGTCACAATGCACAGAGATCGCAGGTATAGGCTGACTCATCAGAGGGAGTTCAGACAGAAGACCTCTGATCCATTCAGCCTCCAAGCCAGTTGTGTCAAAGCACACAATTCAGCCTCAAAAGTAGACCGAGACAAGATGGTTTGTTTAGTCGACCTCCAGGCGACTGCACCACCTCCCAGAGTAAAAACATACCCTGTGACACCATTGCTCCCTGAGTTTTCAGCTATCCAGCTTGCATCACTATATCCCTCAAGGACAACAGGGAATCTTTGAAAATGCAAGCCCAGGGTCATGGTACCTTTTAGGTACCTCAGAACCCTATCTAAGCCTTCCCAGTGAGTATGGTCAGGACAGCTCGTGTATCTACTGAGTTTAGACACAGCATATGAAATGTCTGGTCTAGTACAGTTTGCAAGATACATTAAGCTCCCTATAACCTGAGAATACCGTAATTGAGACACAGGATCACCACTCTTGTTCTTGCAGAAAATTCTAGAAGGATCATAGGGTGTACAGACAGCTTTACAATTCTGATAGCCAAATTTCTCCAAAATTTTCTCAACATAGTGAGATTGAGAAATTGCTATCCCTTCAGCTGATCTAATAAGAGTCAGCCCCAGAATTATATTTGCCTCACCCATATCCTTCATTTCAAATCTGCTACTTAAGAATGATTTAGTCTCAATTATAATTCTCAAATTGCTTCCAAACAACAAGATATCATCTACATATAGGCATAAGATTACATATTCATTTCCCTTAACTTTGTGATAGATACACTTGTCAAACTCATTGACTACAAATCCAAATGACATGATAGTTATGTCAAACTTTTCATGCCATTGCTTAGGGGCTTGTTTCAAACCATATAGAGACTTAATAAGTCTACAAACTTGGTTTTCACTACCTGGAGCCACAAATCCTTCAGGCTGATCCATATAAATCTCTTCATCAAGATCACCATTAAGGAAGGCAGTCTTGACATCCATTTGATGGACAGTCAGATTATATAAGGAAGCCAGTGCTACAAGCACTCTGATTGTGGTCATCCTAGTGACAGGAGAATAGGTATCAAAGTAATCTATCCCCTCCAATTGTTTGAAACCCTTAGCCACAAGCCTGGCTTTATACTTGTCAATGGTTCCATCTGGCTTTAGTTTCTTCTTAAAGACCCATTTGCATCCTATGGTCTTTGAACCAGGAGGAGGATCAACTAACACCCAAGTGCCATTAGCAAGAATGGAATCTATCTCACTCTTAATGGCATCCTTCCAATGCCTTGCTTCCGGTGAAGCCATGGCATCTCGAAAGGTTGGGGGGTCACCCGTGATCTGGAAAGTAACAAAATCACTTCCATAATCCTTGGCTACCCTTTGTCTTTTACTCCTTCTTGGTTCAACCTCTTCTTGATCACAAGTATCAGGATAAGGTTCGGACGCATCAGCCCCCACATTTGTCATTCTTTCCACATGTTCTGGAATAGAATCAGATGTAGAGGCTACAGTCTCAGAAGTGAAATGTTGAGGCAAACCAGTCTTCATGGGAAAAATATTTTCGAAGAACGTGGCATCTCGAAACTCGACTATGGTGTTAATATCTATGCCAGGAATTTCTGATTTAATAACCAGAAACCTGTATGCATAGCTATTTTCAGCATAGCCTAGAAAGACGGCGTCAACTGTCTTAGGCCCTAGTTTCTTTCTCTTGTGCTCAGGAACAAGTACCTTTGCAAGGCACCCCCACACTTTGAGAAATTTCAAACTAGGTTTCCTATCTCTCCAAAGTTCAATTGGACTACTATCTCTATGTTTCAGGGGAATATGATTCAGAATAAGGCAAGCCGTATTCAAAGCTTCCCCCCACATATACTTTGGTAGTCCCGAACTCTGCAGGAGAGAGTTGACCATGTCTATGAATACCCGGTTCTTCCTTTCTGCTATCCCATTAGACTGAGGAGAGTATGGGGCGGTTGTTTCATGAATAATGCCATGATCTTGGCAATATTCCACAAACAGACTAGAAGTATACTCTCCTCCTCTGTCTGACCTCAACTTCTTAAGAACTCTGCCAGATTGTGTTTCTGCTTCCTTCTTAAAGATGATAAACTTTTGCAAAGCCTCATCCTTAGATCTAAGCAAATACACATAACAGTATCTACTACAGTCATCAATAAAGGTAATGAAATACTTTTTATGATCCCTAGTCAACACACCATTAAACTCACAAATATCTGAATGCACCAGATCCAGAATATCTGAATCTCTAACCACAGAATGAAAAGGTTTTCTGGGTTGTTTAGCCTGTACACAGATATCACATTTCTTAGTTTTATCAACAGTATGCTCAGGAATCAATTTCAGGTTCATCATACGTTTCAAAGAATTGAAATTAAGATGACCTAGACGGGCATGCCATAATTCAGATGAATCTATAACATTATAAGCAACAGGAACAGAAGTAGAAATTGAAGCACTATCATTCACATTTCTGTTCATCACATGATCCACAAAGATTTTAAACAAACCATCAGAAAGATAACCTTTCGCAATAAAAGTCTTCAGATAGAGTATAACAACTTTATTACATTTAAAGTTCAGTTCATAACCCTCCCTTACTAAAACAGAACCAGATAAAATATTCCTCTTAACACTAGGAACATGGTACACTAAGGAAAGAGTAAGAACACGCCCTGAAGTAAACTTCAGGTTCACACGTCCAACTCCTAGCACCCTAGCTGTACTTCCATTTCCCATTGTCACGGAGCGATCATGGGTTGCCTGATAAGACACAAAATTAGCCCTGTCAGCACATAGATGCACATTGGCTCCAGTGTCCACCAACCACTCATTTGGTTCATAAATAGTAAATAATTGAGGATTTAGAGAAACATACTCCATACCAGAAGAAGATCCCCCAGTCACCACATGGACCTGTGCTGGAATTTCATGGGTCAGCATGGCTTTGTTCAGCAATTTTTCCTTCTTTTTAGGACAGTCATTGCGCATGTGACCCTTGTCACCACAATTCCAACACTGTCCCAGTACCTTCTTCTTCTTTATCTTTCCCTTAGGTTTCATCTGAACAGTGGAATCAACCTTGGCCTTGCCTTTTGGATCTTTACCCTTATGCTTCATCACTAGGTTTGCACTTGCATCCACAGGCATATTGGGCTTTTCCTTCCTATGTTCCTCTTCAATGGCTACAGCCCTCATCAAATCATCAAGAGAGATAGCCCCTTTGCGGTGCTTGAGGCCCATGCCAAAATCCTCCCAGGATCTAGGCAATTTCTCTATGATGCACATGACTTGGAGTTTTTCAGGCATTTTCATGTCTGCCTCAGCCAAACCATGGAACATAAGTAGAAGCTCATGTGCCTGCTCCCCTATAGACTTATTCTCGACCATCTGGAATTTAAGGAACTTGCCCACGGAGTACTTTTCCAGACCTTGGTCCTCGGTATTGTACTTCCGATCAAGTTCATTCCACAGAGCTTTAGTAGTGTTGAAGGTGGAAGTACTATAGACATCAAACAGGACATCCGACAGTGCAGTTAGAATGCACACATGTCCTAACCTGTCTCTAGTATTCCACTCTTCAGCCTTCTTAGCACTCTCGGGGTCGTTTTCATCTATCACAGGGGGGTCCGACTCTAACAATGAGATTAGACCAACCATGGTGAACCACATCTTCATGCGTTGTTGCCAACGCTTAAAGTGTTGCCCAGCAAATTTCGCGGGCATCCCAGACATGTCCACCCTGGTTCCAAAACTCATTGAAGATGACGATGCCATGAACGATATCTTCTCTAAGACTGTTGGGAATAAACAGTGTAATGGGGTGACATCATGGCAACAACCGGACCACAATATATACAAGGCAAACCAGAGCATACATGCATATGGGGTTGATTCAACAAAGAACGACCAAGAAACAAGATTAATAAACATGATTATAGTGTAAAACATGGTTGTAGAACAATTAAATATGTAGTAGAAGCGTCTCAAAGAGACTCCCCTTAGAGAAGATATCACCCCTCACAAGAACGGTGCGATGAGTATGGCGGTCTTCCCCCAGGATACGACTACTAACACAAGACCCTTAAGCGCACTCTTAAGAATCTAGTAAAAAATGCTATGCGAGAAACCTAGATCTCTTCTTAAAGGAAAAATATGTAGGTCGAAGAACATGCACCGATCACCGACGAAAGACAGCAGCGAACACCGACGAAGAAGACGTCGACGGCCGAACGATGTTGGTGATATGCAAGGGAGGCAGAGCAACGGAGCAGCGGCTGCAACCGACGGAGAGACGAGAGATAGAGAGCGGAGCGCGAGCGGTTCCTCGGGGAAGTAAAAAATAGCAGAACAGGATAACCCGTGATTAGGGTAATGCTAATCACTCCTGTTATACACACGCCCGCGACGGTCCGCCTCCAAACAAAAACCGTTCGGAGACCCCTCTTTCTCTCCAAGAAAGGGCAAAACAGTAAAAAGAAATCCAAAAGAGTGCCAGGACAAGCCGGCTGGACCCGCACTTCACACACACACGCGCGCCCGCCCAGCCCCGCCCGGCCCGGCGCGTGCGTGCGTGTGATAGGTCCTAGCTTACCCCCACTATTGTCTATAAGACATAGTCCAGGGGGCCCTAGGAACTATAAGGTCCCCTCACCTCTTTGTGTTTTCCAATGTGGGATAAAAGTCCCCATACAAAACACAACACTTGAGGTAGCACCCTTTGGATAAACCTTTGAGTTTCCCTTTCTTAAGAACACTCTCAATCTAATCCACTTCAACCCAACATAGAGGGTTCCCCAAGTGCTTGCCATCAAAGGAAGCTCATATAGTAGATCAGAGACAGAGAGATTCCTTCACGATTCTTCTCTTTATATCTCTCTGAGCACTCTTTATCTTTTCCGAGCATCCTCCGAGCGCTCTCCACGCCCTCCTCAGACTCCAAAATGTAGGCTACTTCCTCCTCCTCTCTCTCTACTCACATGTTATTTGGTTCCCTCCTCTCGGATGGATCTTGTTTAAATATCGGAGGGTTGTCCCATGAAATCGCTCCCAGGGCTCTTTATGACGTCTCTTTTTAGTGCGCATGTTTCTTTTTTGTCATTGACTGCTCTTCTCCGTCCAATAAATCTTAAAGATGTAGTACGAGGCAAATGAGATACTTTTTAGCCTCTACATTATTTCAAAGAAATTATATGTATAGATCTTGATAAAACTTTAAAAAGAGACAATTTTCAAATATTTCAACAGCTCAAGAAGTTTGAATTTATTATGAAATATTTATACTTGAGGCAGTGGCGGAGCCAGGGGAGCCAGGGGGGACAACCCTTGACCTCAATACAATTATTTTGAGAGCTTTAAATTTGCCCCCTTATATTATGGGATCATTACATTTTTACCCATTGCTAAAAGTGATCAAAACGTATCATTATGACCCACCATATTTCCTGTAGTTGTTTAACCGTACCATCAATTAAATCAACGATCAAGATTATATTTTGTAAGTTGGAAACCTAAAGGAGATATAAGGAGGACGAAGGCTGCACAACTAAAATTGTAAAAAGGTACGTATTACGGCTGAGAAACTCTGTGTAGGTTGTTTTCACGGTTGAGCATAAAACAAAAAAAAAGGAGGGCCGTGGGGCTATACATAGGGTCGATTTGTAGCAAGTCTCTCCGATCCGCACATCTAACAGGATCGACCCTCGACCCCACTCCACTTGGAAGAACTTCTCTGTCAATGCGGTGAGTTTTTTCCCTTGCTCGATTATCTTGTTATCTATTTGATGGTAGAGTTTTACCATAGGGTTTTATGGAAAGTATTTCTTTGAGGGCTTTGATTTTGTCTTTCTGTTTAATTCTTACTTGGTGTATTCTTAATCACAGACATTTTACATACCTCAAATCCTCAATAGTTTAACCTGGTTCTTCCCCTCAGTTATGCTTATTTGTGATTCTTTATTTCAATAATATAATCCAGAGCCAGCTCCCGCTCGTCAGAAATCGTGTCCCTGATTTTGAAGCTGAAGTAATTTTTGACTAGGAGTTCATCAAGGTATATGAGTGGTCCGAGTGGATCTGATGTTTCTTTTATCTCCAAAGTTTTTTGGGAACAACTTTTTATCTTGACGAATTCTATATTTTTTATACATTTTTCTATATGCAACATTTAATTTATTCATGGCTAGTCCATCTGAATAGTTAAAAATAGAATTTTTTTTGAAAATATTCAACCAGAGTATTGACAATGAGGCAATAATCTTTTTTGGGAACATCTTTTTATCTTGAGTAATTCTATATTTTTTATATATTTTTCTATATGCAACATTTAGTTTATTCATGACTAGTCCATCTGAATTGTTAAAAATAGAACTGTTTTTTTGGAAATCGTCAACCAGAGCATTGACAATGAGGCAATAATGTAACGCTTTCAGAATATGAAGACCCGTTGTGGATAACTCACTTGTAAAATATCTTCTACTTGAATAAAAATGAATAATTTTTATTATATTAGTTTTATTTTGCCCTCCCTTCTAAATATTCCTAGCTCCGCCACTGACTTGAGGAGCGGGAAAAATGCCAGGTCCATCCAGGCCCAGTAACGTCAGGCCCGAAGTAGTCCATTATCGTCAGGCCTAGTACAATTATCACCAACCGGCCCCACCCCAAGAATGTTGTCCAATTGAGGTCCGCTTGGGACTGGCCGGCTCGTGAGCTCAATCTCTACACATGTGCATCCCGGATGTCATGAAATTCGCTAACGGGTGAACGTTGAGGTAAGAGTTATGAGACTTATCCTGACGAACGTTTAATCTCACCCACGCCACCGAAATGTCTATCATGATATCTTTTCTCAAGAAACAGACGAGTGGACAACTAATGATCCTCACGATCGAACAAATCATCGCTCCACTAATCATGCCGTCGCTAAGTCAGGAAAGAGACGACGTCACGACAATCGACATAAATAGGGTTCCAGATGAACCTAAAACGGATACATTCTGACGTACAAGAGATCGCAACACGCATAGACACAGTCGCATTCTTACCTCTAGAGAGATACATAGAGAACTCTAATGCCTCCATGACTCCAACCTCGTTTCCGAGCACTCAATGTCCCACTTAGCACCCTCTCCATATCTAAAACTCTTGTTTTCCTCTCTCCCTGCTTTCTCGTGTACTTTTGAGTCCGTCTCTAACTTAGGGATCGGATGATTATCTCTGGGAATGTAAATAATACCCAAGTATCTATTTATCCATATGTTTTTTAAGGTCAAGGGATACACATTTGTCGGGACTTGGGGGATAGGGATGCGTTTCCAAATAGCTTTAGGCAGGAATCATGATTTAACCGTCCATTTCAGATTTGCGCACATTTTCACGTACGTCACATGTTGGACAAATAAAAATTACGTCGACCGCGAGCTGTCAATAATTAACCTATGCCTCGTCATATCCGATTAGAATTCGGGTTTCTTTATCTTTCTCCTCTTAGAAGCAACGCAATAAGAACCGTTAAGTTCACCCGTTTGTCTTGTGTCTTGTCCAATAACTTATGTTTGCATGTACATATGCATTGCCTAGGATATTTTTGAGGAAGATGAGGATACGTACAGATAAGGATATGCCCTCTTATTTATTAAAGGATAAGAATAAGGACGAGGACTACTACTCGGCGATATTCCTAAATAGATGTTAGTGATGAGTCTTGTAACATTGTGAACGTTAATGTACTAAAATTATCAGATTCTTTTTTAGATTGATATAAAAAGAATGCAAAATTCAAATTATATCCCTTTAGATTGCCGGAAGATATTAATTTAAAATCTAAGATAAAGATGTACTATTTTATTTTTTTACCATTTTATTTTAATAAAAACGATCATATGCAAATAACTCCACGAGTATCCTAACTAAATGCTTCGGGATTGAGGTGGATGGCAATTTCATCGTGGTAAAAGAATCACTTGATTATATATTTTTTGAATTGATATTTTATTCTTTTATATTTTAATATATTTGATAGATATGAGATCTGAAACATAAGTATCCTCGATAAATGAGTGATCTTAATAAAAGATTGAGATAAAATCAAAATCGATTAATTTTTATTTAACTAAAATGTCTGTAGAACATTGTCGTGTTGAAAAAAATATCAATTAATTGAAAGCACGAAACATGGTAATCAATGAGATCAGAATTTATCAGTAAATTTAGTTTTAATGTTATTACTAAATAATTAAAAATTCGAGTCAAGATGACGAAGAATGATTATGACATTTAATAATTTTAAAAAATAATGAAGAGACTAGTGTCTGTCAAATAAATTTGCACAATTTTTAAAAAATATGACATTTATGTCAAATTGATATTGTCATTTTTATCAATTTTAAAATTTAATTAAAAAACATACACAAGATAATTTTTAAGATAGAAATAACTTTAAAAAATATTCATAAACACCCTATAAAAACTTCGTCTGTAAATTAATATTCTACAGTCATCTAAACAAAACACTCCCAGGTTTTAAGATAGATTTAGCATTACTTAATAATTTCAAAATCAAGACATTATTGAGGGCGTACGTACGTCGTCAGATGATCATCGTTCCCAAGTGGACGTGGACATATCCTATGAAAAACCTGATTGAGGCACGCGGGGGGGGGGGGAGGGTGTTGAAGACTACAATAAGAGCATGCAGCAGACTTTGGCCAGGTTACAGCAAACAAACAGCTCATCATCACACTTTTATATATAGAAGCAAAAGAAAGAACCAAAAGTACTCGATCCGTCACCTACATAAACCCTCCAATCCCTGGAAATCTAGGCACAAAGAAGAACAAATTTAACTGGTTATAATTAATGGAGTAAGTTCTGTCTGTGACAGCTAGCAGTACTAGAAACCGAAGACAACACCGGCAAGAGGCAAGGCACATATGCATACAGGGTACCCAGGGGTATATCACCTTCGCTACCTTGCTCGGGCGGGCTGCAGAACCTAACAGAAGAATGAGATATAGAAAACATCGCAGGGACAGCGGCATGCAAGGGGGGGCCTGCGGTGGGTTATTTCAGAAGCTCCATATTCTCACTAATTGCTGCCCCGGGTGTTGCTGGAGGGGGTGTTGTCTCCCATTCCGAGGGTGTTCTTCACAGTGTCCACTGCACCCTGAGCCATGCTCTTCACTTCCTCCCCAGTCTGCATTGACCCAAATTAAGAAACGTGTTACAGAGAGAGAGAGAGAGAGATGGGCTTCTTCTCGGGGTGGAACATTAATAAGGGGGAGGGGAGGGCGGATCGACCTGCTGGAAGAAGCCCGAAGCTTTCTCCGTGTTCTCCTGGGCCGACTGGGAGGCCCTGGAGGCAGTGTCCCTCGCAGAATCCATCATCTGTCCAGCCTTCGCCTGCGGAAGCCAAAATCAGAATCAAAGACAAGGGGACGGGAAGAGCAGAGCCAGAGCCGTCAGAGAAGCCATGACCATGCATGTATGCGGGGTGCACAGAACAAGACAAAGGAAACCCCACCTCGCCTGTGCCACGGGCCTCGCCGCCCTTGCAGGTCTCCTGGATGCTCGACATCTTCTCTCTGAAGAACTGAGAACGAGATGGAACTGGAATGCCGGTGCTCTGTTCTGCTCTCTTCGTGCAGTGCTTGCAGGAAACGGGGTTGGAATACGACCTCCATTTATAGGCCACGGAGGACCTGCGAGGGGAAGGGCACCTGGGCAGCCGTTCCCGTTTTAGACGGTGGGACGTGGTGGGTCGGGGGAGGCTACTGGAACGGGTTACCTTGTTGTTGACCAGGCAATTTTGACTTTCGGTTTTATCTCGTGGGTTTTTAAAAGTTTTTTTATTGGTAATTTAAGAACATAGGCAGATAAATTTACAGCTCTCACCGAGGATTGTACAAAGAGAGTGAAAAACTTTCTTGCTTATCTTCTTGTATATATATATATATATAATTATATATAAATAGTGAACGGGAGGTATGTGTCCTTTGATGATTGATTGGATCTATAGATTATATAAATCTTTAGAAATAAAAATAAAGATATTAATATATTTTATTAAAATTAATTATTATGCTAATTATTATTCTTTAATTAATATATTTTAATAAAATATTTAAATGTATATCTATTAAAAGTAATATATATATATATATATATATATATATATCTCCTATATATATATATACTTTAAAAGAAATGGGCGATTTTTTCCGCCGGTTCAAAGATATGATTCCCAGCGGAGTCTCTTCCGGTTCAAAGGTTCAGAAGTCGAGCCTCTGCCGCCCATCCGCTCGGAGGTCTCGTGCAATACCTCCCAAGTTTTGACTCCGGGTGGTAAAAGAAAGATACATCTGTTTTCGTGCACACATATATATATATACATATCTTATTTATCCGATTTTTTGTTTTACCTCTATATTAGTCATTAGTCATAAAACCTATAGCTCTCATTAATTCCCCGGAAAGCATCGTGTGGCAAATTAGTTTCTTGCGTCTTCTTAATAAAATCCTACTTCTTAATTAACATTTTTTATGGATATCAAGACAAATAAAATATACTTCCCTACATGTTAAATATTTGGGAAGCGTACGGACACTTCTTTTAAATGTATATATAAATACAAATATAAGATATATTTTGACGTGATTTCACAATTGATATGATTATATCATTCCTTAGGCTTCCAAACAGTAGGGATAGTGTAAAACTCGTCCACGTATTCACTTAGATGTATGTTTTTGTTGATTGGTTAAACATAAACTATTGTTAATAAAAAATGTGACATCCAACTAACTTGACCCTATGTATTTATGTAACTAAATCCGACAGATAAAAAATGAATGCCGGAGTGATGTTATTGGCAATGCGATAGCGCTTGGATTGAAGCAACAAAACATGTCACAAGAATCAAAAATTTATTTTCGTCCTCTCCTTCTAGTCCAAGTTACTGGCACATTTCTAAGAAGTAACAAAATATGTCACAAGAATTATTCAAGTGCTAATAAAAGAATATATCACACATGACACAGTCCTGGATTGAAACAAGAATCGAAAATTTATTCACGTGCCCTCCTTCCACGTCTCTCAAATTTACAATCCAGTCCAAGATAAAGTAGAATGAAACTCTCGACAGTGATATTGATACAGTGACGAAGATTATCTAATATCTTGTTTGGTTGGAGTATTATTTTGATATAGCGTGAGTTTTGATATTAATGTTTTTGAAGTTTATAATATCAATATTGAAATTGGTATTAGAAGAATATAGAGGAAGATGGTTGATGGAAAAAGAAAGAGCCAGAGGTGAGAAAAAGAAAGTAAAGGAAGTCTCTTTTTTTGAAAGTGGATGGTATCACTAATTATATTAAAAGAAAAGAGAGAAATAAAGAAAGTCATGAGATTCTCCAAAATTAAATTGTAACATTTTTAATGGTTTGGACCTGTATTAGATTTGTTATAATCACAAACTTCAACAAAAGAGAGGTATCAAATTTGATAGAGCATGATCAAGCACCCCTTATTAGTAGTAATACGAACATTAATATTGATAGGATTACTTAATTGTAACCAAACACACTCTCCTAAGATGTTCCCTTTTCTTCTAAAGTGTCACGTGTCCTTTTCATTATCGGATTTTTCCCCAATTACATGATCTATGTCGGTAACAGATGCAATCACATACATTTCAGCTCATTTATCTACTACTAATTCATCGGTTCACAAAATAAACACGTGCGGAACGCCTTTTTTTGTTAGTGTAGAGAGAGAGAGAGAGAGAGAGAGAGAGAGATGGCCGGTCGTGGTGAGGCGGGAGGTCATGGAGGAGGCGAGGAGCCGTTCAAAGCCGGTTGCAGCTGTTTTAGATGGGACAGTCGGGAACTCATGGGTGCCGGCCATTGTGACGAGCGCCAGTGGACAGGAGACGGCTCAGATGCCATCCCCACTGAAGGATTTTCGTGGTGCCGGCACCAGATGATCGCCACCCTTAAATATGTGTGTGTTTTTTGTGTGTTTCCATTGTTGTTTGTGCAATATCATATCCCATGGGTGACGGATGGAGCTGAGGATCTTCAATATATTGGTGGAAGTATTTAGTTTTGTTAAAAGTCATAGCCCCCACTTTCGTTGGATTTTGTGAAAACAATATTATTCATACTTATGTCTAGTTTATAGCTGTCTTTATCTCATCTAAACTTTCTTGCTGATATATAGACCGTGATGAAATGTTTCAATTAGTCCGAGGCTTTGACTTGGACTTGAGCAAAATGGAAACCAAGGATAGGTAGCACAATATTTGAAAATAACGAGGATGCGGAGAGGGGAAGAGGGTGGGTACATGTATCTAAAGTTTATCAATTCAGTGAATCTTCTATGATCATCCGATATGATACGCTCGAGTCATAATTGATTTGACCCGTCGCTCGAGTCACAGTTGATTCAACCCATCTCAACGTATATCATCTCCTCCTCCTCCTCTCTCTCTCTCTCACTGTGACTTGACTAGACTCGATCGATCTTGAGAGTGATCTACACCGTATCAAAATTTTTCAAATATGATATGACATATATAAATCGTCCCAAGTCAGATCGAGTAGATGAATCATGCATACATCTACATGCGAAAGAAGATGCCCCGCCTCGGACCACCCCTATTGGGGGCATCCATGTGACCCGCACTCCCCCAGCTCTCGAGATGTGTGGGATTTGAAATTGAGAGCTCTCCCCTTTCTTTTGGGGGAGAGCCTTGACCGCTACACTACTGTGTGCGCGACCGTGTTTCCCGTTGTTTAACTCTCCGTCGACAACTGTATTGCAATCCGTGCACATGTAACATGACAATTAGAAATGACATAATGTCACTAAACTTAGGAGTGACATGTCACTCTTCATTTCAGAACACATTTTTTAAACAATTAAATTTAAGTTTAATGTTCTTAAGATGAGGACATTTTTAAAAAATATGTTTTATTTCAATCGTCTAATTTAAAGATCAAATTATTAAGATGAAGAGTGATCATACGTCAATGTTAAAATGAGATGACAAGGTAACTTTTTCTCCACAGTAAATGACGGGGACTCAAACTCAAGATGTATTGAGGTCGACCTATAAAATAGGGTCAGATTGATCCAGATTATTGTGTTGCTCCTCCGTAATCGAGGAGTTGAAAGGTCGACGCACCATTACGCACGTACGTAACCATGAAGTTAATTATGCATGTGTAGTAGACGCCCCTGTTCCTAATTAATGGACGTTTTAATTAATTAACTAGCCGAACATAAGGTAGACGTATCTGTGTACGTTTCCAATGCGACAAGTCTCGGACCGTCGTGACTCCAAGAGGCGCCACATTCGCCTACGGATCGAGATGCCTCCCCATCCGATCGAAGAACTTTGACCTACCACCAAAGCGCGCGGACGTTCGATCCATGGCTGTTAATCCTCTTGAGTTATTGTCGGAGTCTCGGAATTGTTAAAGGGTGTGTTGGGAGTGGGGATGATCAGTAAATGAAGATCCGCATCTGGGTTAGTTCCCAATTGATGTCTTGGTCAACATATCCTCGATATATTGCGCACCCGTACGTGCTATATATAATATAGCAGCACATACTCGAGAACAACATCGATCTGTGCTTAAACATATTATCTCTGTTTTTTCGAAGCCTTCGTAGTCGTATTTTTCGAAGAAGCGATCTTCAGGTCTATAATTAAGGGCCTCGCCAAGAAAGAAGTACACAAACCCTTTAACTCGCTGGAAGTGTCCTCTGACTGCAATGCTCTGAGAGCTTCTCGATCCTTAACTTGCGTACTGCTGTCACCGCGCGCGTTTTGCAAGATGAAGGTAAGTTCCATCTGTACGTACGTGTTGCTCCATCACGTACAATCTAATCCTAGTTTCCCCGGCCGGCCGGATCAGTTTCTGGTCCCATATATTCTGGTTTCGTCTGCTGCATGACTGACAACAACAGTACTATCATACATGTATCCGCGCGCCTTACAGAATGGCTAGCTAACCAATTAATTACATGCATGGCCGGTTCAATTTGCGCATGCAGAAGAAGAGGATGGTCATGAAGGTCCAGATAAACTGCGACAAGTGCCGACGCAAGGCCATGGATGTGGCTGCGAAACATGGTGCGTACGTATATATATATATCTTCCCATGCATCCACCTCTCACCAACAGACGTATACGATTCATCCACCGCGCCCCATGTGAAGTCACAGGTGCTGAAAGTATCTGATTACGTACAGGGGCGGACTCGGTGGCTGTGGAAGGGGAGCAGAACGATCTCCTGGTGGTGAGGGGCGGCGATGGAGTCGACCCGGCGGAGCTGGCCATCGAGCTGAGGAAGAAGCTGGGGCACGCGAAGATAGTCTCGGTGGATGAAATCCGGGTGGTGGAGGCAGAGGAGAACGGAGGAGGGATCAGGAAGGGCGAGGCGCCGGCGCCGCCGCCGGCGCCGCCGCCGCGGCGGGATCCGGATTGCTGCTACTGCTGCTCTAATTACCTTTCACGCCCGCCGCCACCTGTCGTGATTGTTCATGGAGATTACGACGCCCCGCAACCCTGTTCCATCATGTAGTTTTTAATCACAAGGAGCTCTGGCATGCCTTGTTCAGAGAGAGTACTGCCCTCCGATATTTATATCATATACAGCTCGTGATAAAAGAATGTATATTGCTTCTTAATTTCATATATCACTTGTTTTATAGACGCATCATTTGATTATTAGTTTGACATGTTATTATGATTCGAGTTGTTATGCAATCTTAGATCACGGTGCTCGTGAACACATCCCCTATGATTTGGATTTTGTCATTTTCTACGGTATATATCCTTGCCTCATATTCAGAAGGAGAGAAAACGACTTTGACTCTCTATTTACTAATTGATAAGACGAAATCATATATATATATATATATATATATATAAGATTTTTTAAAAATATATTTTATATTATTTTTAAATATATTTATTAAATGTCTTGTTTTTATAATACTAATTAGCACAAAACGACTACAGGTTATTCTATCAGCATTGACATTCTCTTAATTTCCACCCAAAGTCCAATTCAATTCCAAGTTAAATTTGATGTCAACCTAATTACACGAGGCATGATGGCAATGGCAAAGACCAGCGAGCAAGCATGAAGGATTGGAACAACTTATGAATGGTATGGAATCAGTTCTAACTCGCTGGTAGTGACACAACCATGTGACGATCAAAGGAAGGCAAAAATAACATCACTCAAGGGACGCCAAAACCAATCTACGTACGTACAGTGCGCTTTTAGACTAGTATATATATATATATATATATATGTATATTACAATGACTTTGGTGAGAATGTTTTCATCGATAAAAATTATGAAGAATTGATTACGTAATAAAATAATTGATCAATGGATGAATGATAATTTAATAACATATTAAAAAATAGATATTTAAGAACATTGATAATGATATAATAATGTAACATTTTCAATATAAAGATATGTTGTAAGCAACTCACTTATAGCAATTTTTTTATTTGAATAAAAATGAATAATTTTTATTACATTAATTTTATTTTATCTCATCCTAAATATTTTTGACTCCGCCACTATATATATATATATTTATATCTGTATATATATAAGAATATAAAAAAAATTTCACTCTCTTTGAATGAGAGAGGTTATGGTTCAAATATTGCAATCATCATTAGCGAGAGCGGTAGATTTTTTAACCTATGTTCTTAAATTACCTATAAAAAAACTTTTAAAAACCCACGAGATAAAACCGAAAGTCAAAATTACCTGGTCAACAGCAAGGTAACCCGTTCCAGTGGCCTTCCCTGACCCACCACGTCCCACCGTCTAAAACGGGAACGGCTGGCCAGGTGCCCTTCCCCTCACAGGTCCTCCGTGGCCTATAAATGGAGGTCGTATGCCAACCCCGTTTCCTGCAAGCACTGCACGAAGAGAGCAGAACAGAGCACCGGCATTCCAGTTCCATCTCGTTCTCAGTTCTTCAGAGAGAAGATGTCGAGCATCCAGGAGACCTTCAAGGGCGGCGAGGCCCGTGGCACAGGCGAGGTGGGGTTTCCTTTGTCTTGTTCTGTGCACCCCGCATACATGCATGGTCATGGCTTCTCTGACGGCTCTGGCTCTGCTCTTCCGGTTCCCTTCTCGTTAATTCTGATTTTGGCTTCCGCAGGCGAAGGCTGGACAGATGATGGATTCTGCGAGGGACACTGCCTCCAGGGCCTCCCAGTCTGCCCAGGAGAACACGGAGAAAGCTTCGGGCTTCTTCCAGCAGGTCGATCCGCCCTCCCCTCCCCCTTATTAATGTTCCACCCCGAGAAGAAGCCCATATCTGTGTGTGTGTGTGTGTGTGTGTGTGTGTGTGTGACACGTACGTTTCTTAATTTGGGTCCTTGCAGACTGGGGAGGAAGTGAAGAGCATGGCTCAGGGTGCTGTGGACACTGTGAAGAACACCCTCGGAATGGGAGACAACACCCCCTCCAGCAACACCCGGGGCAGCAATTAGTGAGAATATGGAGCTTCTGAAATAACCCACCGCAGGCCCTCCTTGCATGCCGCTGTCCCTGCGATGTTTCATATATCGCATTCTTCTGTTAGGTTCTGCAGACCGCCCGAGCAAGGTAGGGAAGGTGATATATATATATACCCCTGGGTACCCTGTATGCATATGTGCCTAGCCTCTTGCTGGTGTTGTCTTCGGTTTCTATAGTACTGCTAGCTGTTACAGACAGAACTATAACCAGTTAAATTTGTTCTTCGTTGTGCCTAGATTTCCAGGGATTGGAGGGTTTATGTAGGTGACGGATCGAGTACTTTTGGCTCTTTCTTTTGCTTCTATATATATAAAGGTGTTATGATGATGAGCTGTTTGTTTGCTGTAACCTGGCCGAAGTCTGCTGCATGCTCTTATTTTAGTCTTCAACCCCCCCGCCCCCCTCCCCCGGCGTGCCTCAAATCAGGTTTTCCATAGGATATGTCCACGTCCATTTGGGAACGATGATCATCTGACGACGAACGTACGCCCTCAATAATGTCTTGATTTTGAAATTATTAATTAATGCTAAATCTATCTTAAAACCTGGGAGTGTTTTGTTCAGATAACTGTGAATATTAATTTACAGTCGAAATTTTTATAGGGTGTTTAGAAATATTTTTTTTAAGTTACTTCTATCTTAACAATTATGTTGCGTAAGTTTTCGAATTAAATTTTAAAATTGACCATATTGATTTGACATAAATGTCATAATTTTAAAAATTGTGCAAATTTATTTGACAGACACTCTTCATTATTTTTATAAATTCTAATGTCATAATCATTCTTCATCGTCTCGACTCAAACTTTTAATTATTTAGTAATAATATTAAAACTAAATTTATTGATAAATTCTGATCTCAATGATTACCGCGTTTCGTGTTTTTAATTAATTGATATCTTTTTCAACACGGTGATATTCTACCAAAATTTTAATTAGATAAATTAATCAAGTTTGATCTCATCTCAATCTTTTATTAAGATCACTTATCGAGGATACTTATGTTTCAGATCTCATATCTATCGTATATTAAAATATAAAAAATAAAATATTAATTTAAAATTTATATAATCAAATGATTCTTTACAAGAATGAAATTGCCATCCACCTCTATCCCGAAACATTTAGTGAGGACACTTATGGAGTTATTTGCGTATGATATTTTTTATTAAAATAAAATGGTAAAAAAATATAAAATAGCACGTCTTTATCTTATATTTTAAATTAATATCCTCGGTCAATCTAAAGAGAAATAATCTGAAATTTTCATTCTGTCATTTTAATCTTAAAAAGAATCTGAAAATTTTAGTATATTTTCAGTCTTTAACACAATCGTTCCAAATTCTAAAACAACGCATTGATGAAAAGGGAGGCATTACAAAAGCTGCAGAAGTACGCAGGCGAGAGCCAAGGGGTAATTGCGTTCCACATTTTCAGATGACTTAACTGGTATAATTGCGTCTTTAGGAACCTAATTCTAAGATACAACATGGTATAGGTTCATTGATCACAGCTCGTGGTCGACGTAATCTTTACTTGTCCAACATGTGATGTACGTGAAAATGTGAAATGAACTTCATGCGCAAGTGATCGAACGTAAGCATAGGCTAAACTGAGCAAATTTGAAATGGACAGATACACCTTTAAGCTAGTTTTGTTTGATGGAAAAGAGTAATCGATTATCCTGAGAATATCTGCAACCATCAGAAAGAGTGTCATAAAGTGTCCTGAGAGAGATCTTAGGAGATAACGCTCTGATACTTAACTCAGGAGCATACGAGAGAATAAATGGAGAACTGAAGAGAAAGAAAATAGAAGAGGGGGAGGGTCAAGACCCTGTGGCATGGTAACGACGCTCGGAGGGTGCTCAGAGAGTGCCCGGAGAGTGTTCAGATCGGAGGAGAATGCTCGGAGAGATAGGAAGAGAAGAATCACGATGGAACCTCTTTCCCATTGTTATCCTCCTGGAGTATCCTTCTGTAACTGCATGTGGGAGCGCCTGAGAGTGCCTCTCTCTCCCTCTCTATAAATCTCTCTCTACCTGTGTATGCATTTTTGTATCTTCTTGGAGTCCTCCCCTTTAGGTATGTATGGAGACCTATTTATAAGGGGTGCAACGATATTGCCTCATTCCTGGACTTGGCAATGGCATCATTCGTGGAGTAATGTCTTGCTTGATCGTGGAGATCTCCTGTCGCCCACTCGTCTGCACCCGGAGGGAAGATCTCATGACGGGCATCTCGACGATGTGAGTGAGACCCGGTCCTCGTCAGAGTAAGTTCCGTAGTGGCGGCCTCAATGTTCATTTGTTGGCGAATTAATTTTACGATGTCCAGAACACATGCACAAGGATGTCCCGCCCGTGGGTTGGCGAGATTTTCATAGGCTATGATCAGGCCTCATTTACGGGACCACCGGCCAACCGTATGTGGAAGAACCCCATGGGCTTGACTACCCTAAACCGCAATGGCCGACGTTATTGGGCCGCATTGGGCCTGGCGTCATTAGGCCACATTGGGCCTGGCGTCATTGGGCTACATACGCTGGGCATGGCGAGTGTTCCCCTCCTCACTATCCCCCCACTCCCGTGCGTCAAGTGTGCTTGACACTTAGGAGGAGTCATACAAGGCCCGGTGAGGGGGAAAATTAGTGGAGACTTCGCAAAACCTCTCATTCTTCTGACACAAGAAATCCTACCGTAGGCCGCCTTTCTTGGTGCGTAAGGCAGCCCCATACGCGTTGGGTGACGTTAGCGTCATCATAGTGGTGTCATTTTGCACTTGGAGAAATGGGACGTAGTAGGTGTCGAGCGATGCTTAGGTTTGCAGTCGAGTGCACTAGCGGTGGCGGTTAAGTCCTCGATTGTTCGTCTGCTAGGGCAAGGCAGACACATTGCTCCCGGTAGGCCTTATAAGAAGGACGAAAGGAGTTTCCAATGGCAGCTCTCGTGCATTCCTTCTCCGGCGCTGGTGCTCGAGTCTTCCCTGCTGCTTGGCCTCTACACTTAGTGAGGCTTCTCTTCTTCTTCTCTACCTTTCTTAGAACTCATGGTGCCAAGTAGAAGACTCATCCTGACTGGCTCTGAATCCTCTGCTGAGGAGGAGAGCGGAAGTGGTAGTGGCCCGAGTACCTTTGAAGCCCTCCTGGTCCCTGTCCTCCCTACTTTAATGTCACCTACTAGGTAATATATATCCTTAGGGAGGCCTTTCAAATCCCGATAGACATTGACATCGTCTTCCCCACCAATGACGATTTCTTAGAGGGTTTCTTCCCCAACGGGGGTCAGCATTGTAAGGTTTCGCACAGCACCTACGGGCGACGCAGCGGATAACAAAAATTCATTTGCCCGATCCCGGTGTTATGGAAAGCTTAATCTGTGCTCTAATCGGTGTTTCTAAGACCCTAATTACGGGTTGCGTGTTTCACCTTGCGCGGAACGACGCTGTCCGCGATGCCCGATGTAGAATATCGAGCCGCACAGCTGTACGGCCTCTAGAGCAGATCCACACGGACCCTTGCGCAGCGACGGTACCTCCCCGGCGTAACTTTCCCCGACTCTATCACCTTCTGGAGAGAGAGAGAGCAAAGGGGAGAAAGGGGGGAGGCTAATCCTCCTCTTAAGCTTATGTGCTTGCTTAAGCTTAAGAGGTTGGAAGAAGTGAAGGCTCGAATGAGCATCACGTAGGTGGCTATATATAGAGTTTAGGTTTATTAGAAAAGGGTTCTAAAAGACCGAAACTGTATATATGTCCTATCCACTATTATACATATGTATTAAGCTCCATTTACACTCCTTTCCAAAAGGAATTAAAAGGAATTAATACATACACTTGTATAATAATAATCCGTCACCCAAGAATCCATTGTGTGTGATCCTCTAGGCCCATAGTCACTCTAGTTTAAGGTCCATTAACTTCTAATTCCAATTAGAAGTAAATTAAACGTATTCTTCGCTTCTACTAGAGCCGAATAATAGTTTAATTTATTCCGAACCTTTGATCACGTTGGGTCAAGCAAATCCGCGTGATCCTAGAGGACGCCGGGTTAAAACCAGCCTGTCTGCTACCTGTAAGTCCACAGTTACCGCATCGATATAATCCCTCGCTCCTTCTATGAGTCTGGTACGATCGAGGGTACGGTTTCTGTCAAACCCCATGATCGTGCCATTTGACTATGACCTCCTTAAAGTGTATGACGTCCGTCTAAACGAACTCATACGACCCTGGCCAGGGATTTAACGGAGCGTCAATGTCATGACCCATTAACTGTCTGATATATACCCGACAGTGAGCGATCCCTTCTTGACCATTGACGATCTTCACACGTATCCTGGAGTGGTTAACGACTCGGCAACTCATGACTTATGGTTAAAGTCACTTAGCCAAGTAATTAAACCATTCCAGTCCTCGTGTAAGATCCGATCAATGTCTCAGGTCAAAGGACCAACGATGCTACTGAGACAGTTGGATCTTCAGTTGACATTAGGTATAATCAACCATCTGAAGATCCAATAGCGGATCAGTTCAGTGTACATCCTCCAAGGACATACACCTACACATATGTGTTGGTGCCCCGCACCAATGACCATGAGACTGGTCACTGACACATCATGTGTACTGGTTTAATAGGTAATCAAAGTCCCCGAGTGATTACCCTCCAACCAGGAACAGTTTAAGGTATGTGTACATGTAAAGTCAATCTCATGTTCGAGATCCCATCTCGAGCTGACTTTACAACCACATATCCTAGGGACAACGTAAAGTAACACAATCGCATATTTACGCTCAAACACCACTTTATTAATAATGAACAAGATCGTACAACTATTGGGCCTACCCGACCCGAAATTGGCCTGTAGCACACCAACACTAACAATCTCCCACTTGAACTACAGCCAATTGCCCACAACTTTGAGGCCCATCTTATCCCGATGACGCTCAAATACAGTCTGTGTCAAAGGCTTAGTCAGTGGATCTGCTATGTTGTCTTCTGACGGTACACGCTCTACCGTCACATCTCCACGATCAACAATCTCCCGAATAAGGTGAAAGCGCCTGAGAATATGCTTTGACCTTTGGTGAGATCTCGGTTCCTTCGCCTGGGCGATGGCCCCATTATTATCACAAAATAATGGGATGGGAGCTGTTATCTCGGGAACTACGCCAAGTTCCAAGATGAATTTCTTCATCCAGACGGCTTCTCCAACTGACTGCCCCTCCATTCAACATGAATACAAATTCAGACATGGATTTGCAGTTATCTGTATCTGACTGGAAACTAGAATCTGTGTAAGCTCTAAGCTATAGGTCCTCTCCTCCATAAAGCAGAAAAAGATCCTTAGCCCTTCGCAGGTACTTAAGGATGCCCTTTACTGCCTTCCAGTGCTCTTCGCCTGGATTTGCCTGATATCTACTGACAATGCTTAAAGCATTGGCAACATCAGGCCGTGTACATAGCATTGCATACATGATTGACCCTATCGCCGAAGCATAGGGTACCTTATTCATGTGTGCCACCTCCTCAGAAGTTTTAGGACTCATCCCCTTGGATAGGCAAATTCCATGTCTCATGGGAATGAGACCTCTCTTGGAATTTTCCATCCTAAACCTTTTGAGGATAGTGTCTATGTACATGGATTGGGATAATCCTAGCATCCTTTTAGATCTATCTCGATAGATCCTTATGCCCAGCACATAGGATGCTTCTCCCAAATCCTTCATGGAGAAGGTCTTGGACAACCAAGACTTGGTTGATGTCAACATCTCTACATCATTCCCAATGAGTAAGATGTCATCAACATAAAGGACCAAGAAGGTCACAGAGCTCCCACTGACCTTCTTGTAAACACAGGGTTCATCTTCATTCCGAATGAAGTTGAAAGATTTGACAGCCTCGTCAAATCTTAAGTTCCAGCTTCTAGATGCCTGCTTTAATCCATAAATGGACCTTTGAAGTTTGCATACCTTATTAGGATGTAGCTTGGAGGTGAATCCTTCAGGCTGTACCATGTACACCTCTTCTGACAGATTTCCATTAAGAAAAGCTGTCTTCACATCCATTTGCCAGATCTCATAATCCAGGTATGCAGCAATGGCAAGGAGGATTCTGATTGACTTAACCATGGCTACCGGCGAAAACGTCTCGTCATAGTCAATGCCTTGCCTTTGACGATATCCTTTCGCCACTAGTCTAGCCTTGTATGTGTCAATCTGTCCATCTGCACCGATTTTCCTTTTGAAAATCCATTTGCAGCCGATAGGGACCTTCCCTTCGGGTACATCAACTAAGTTCCAAACTTTGTTGGTGTACATGGACTGGATTTCTGAATCCATTGCCTCTTGCCATTTCTCGGAGTCTACACTACGGATCGCCTCCTGGTACGACTGAGGATCATCATCCTCATCGATACATACCTTAGAGGACCCCTCTGAGACATGTCCAACATATCTCTCAGGTTCTCTCGGTAGTCTACCAGATCTCCGTAGTGTCAGTGTTTCACTTTGAATAGGATCAACCGATACAGTCTCATCTAATGAGTTTGTGTCTATGGGTTGTGGTTCTTGGACCTCGTCCAATTCTATCTGGCTCCCACTATTTTTCTGGAGTAGATATTCTCTTTCCAGAAATACAGCTCTCTTGGCCACTAAGACCCTTTGCTCAGAAGGGTGATAGAAATAATATCCAAACGTCTCCTTTGGATATCCCACAAACCTACACTTATCGGTTCTCGACTCAAGCTTATCACTCTCGTTCTTCTTTACATGAGCAGGACACCCCCAAATTTTAATGTGATTAAAATTTGGTTTCCTGCCCTTCCATATCTCATATGGTATAGAAGGAACTGATTTACTTGAGATCCTATTCAATAAATAAGCTGCAGTCTCTAACGCATAGCCCCAGAGAGACAAGGGTAGTCCTGACATAGACATCATGGATCGGACCATGTCTAACAAGGTCCTGTTTCTCCTCTCGGATACACCATTGTGCTGTGGTGTATACGGTGGAGTCCACTGAGAAACTATTCCATGGTCTTTAAGATAAGAAGTGAATTCATGGCTTAAGTATTCACCTCCTCGATCCGATCGAAGAGCCTTAATACTTTTGCCTGTCTGTTTCTCTACTTCATTCTTGTATTCCTTAAACTTCTCAAAGGCTTGTGACTTATGTCTCATTAAATACACATAGCCATATCTAGAGAAGTCATCAATAAAAGAAATGAAATAGAGATAACCTCCTTTTGCTTCTATGGACATGGGTCCACACACATCCGAGTGTATGAGCTCGAGAAGGTCAACAGCCCTCTCACCATGTCCACCAAAGGGAGCCTTGGTCATTTTCCCCATGAGACACGACTCACAGGTATCAAATGGCTTGTATTCGAACGAATTCAAATACCCATTTGAGTGTAAGTGAGAGACTCTTTTCTCACCTACATGACCAAGTCTGCAATGCCATAGATATGCAGAATTCACTTCATCAGCATTGGAAATTTGCATAACATTAGAACGTGTATCTAATACATAAAGACCATTGACTAATGAACCATTGGCTATAATCAAACCATTATTCATTATAGAGCACCCAGTGCTATTAAAAGCCAATGTATATCCAATGTTATACAAGCCAGAGATTGAAATAATGTTCTTAATAATATTAGGAACATAATAACAGTCATTCAGCTCCAGAATGACTCCTGAAGGTAAACTGAGGCGTGCAGTCCCGACAGCTTTGGCAGAAACTAAAGCTCCATTGCCCATCCTCAGTTCAATCTCCTTTTTGCCCAATCGCCTTCTATTTGCCAGCACCTGCACAGAATTGCAGATATGAGATGCACATCCAGTATCCAATACCCATGATGTGGATTCCATATATGACAAATTAAGGTCTATGACAAAAATACCTTCATTTAGAATTACCTTGCAATTCCTTTTCCAATGCCCAGTTTCCCCGCATCGAAAATATTTGTCTTCCTTTTCATTCTTCTTGCCCTTCCCTTTGTCAACTTTGGCGAGTTGCTTACCCGTGGCCTTTTTCTTTCCCTTCCCTTTGTTACTCGTGGTGGATATTTGAGAGGCCTTCCTTTTCTTGTTGGCCCGGCCAACAATCATTACAGACGAAGATGGTTTATCTTTCTGCATGGTTCCTTCAGCACTCTTTAACATATTGAGCAGCTCTGGGAGAGTTGCTTCAATCCTGTTCATGTTAAAGTTCATGATGAAGGAAGAAAAGGAATCGGGCAATGACTGGAGTATAAGATCAATGCATAGTTCAAGATCCAACTTGAACCCCAATGCATTGAGTCTTTCAATCCACTCCATCATTTTCAGTACATGGGCCTGTACTGATGAACCCTCAGACATCCGTGTCCTGAAAAGCCTTTTGGAGATGTCATACCTCTCAATCCTACCCTGCTCCCCGAAGAGCTGGCGTAGATTGAGAAGTATACTTCTACAATCAGTCTTTTCAAATTGCCTCTGCAGCTCGGGAGCCATAGAGGCCAACATGTAACATTGGGCAAGGGAGGAGTCCTCAGACCACTTGGCATAAGCCAGTAACTCGCCCTCGTCGGCATCAGGAGCTGGCTCAGAATGAACCGTGTCCAACACGTACGCAATCTTTTCGGCGGTAAGGACTATGCGTAGATTACGCAGCCAATCCGAGTAGTTCGGTCCAGTTAATCTATTTGCATCCAAGATGCCGCGGAGGGGGTTGGACGACGACATTGTAATCTGGATAAGAAATAAAAGACAACTTAGCATGTGTTCAAATTCTAACTTAGATGTGGTTTTCTATCTTAGTTAGTCCCACTATTTTTCGATCGAACTATATAACCCTCAGTATATAGAACGGGAGATCAACGAGATCAACCTAGTGGGTCGGAATCCCAACGAGACTGATGTACGACCTTGTGGAAAGCACAACAAGCCATACACCATCTCAAGGGCAGTCAACAAGCACTTGCATCTAATGCAATATCCGATATTCGGCCCCCGAGAAATCATCCCCTTGTGGAAAGCACAACAAAGGATATTCTCGGTTAGATCTAACCATCATTACTACATAGCAATGAGTTCATGACCCGACCCTTGTGGAAAGCACAACAAAGCCGAGTTCAATTCCTCACCCCATTGAGGCCGAGCCTTGGAGTTTAATCCCGCCCCCAAACTCATGGACCTTGTGGAAAGCACAACAAATCCATGAAATGAAGACGTTCATTCACTCCATAATGATGGAGGGCCACGACGACTCCTAGAGCCACGCTTACCAGATCTAAAATTTAATCGCGAGGGAATTTAATTTTATCTTGATCTCACCCTAGGTGGTAATATAAATATATCCAATATATTTACCGTACCTAGTAGTTTGCACAAAATAAATGCATCCAATGCAAAAATAAACGCAAGTGATCATGGACTTTAACCCTAATGTAACTAAGACATCCGGCCCGCTTCCGAAGCAGCTGGATCGTCCTCGTCGGGTGTGCTCCGCGCTTTCAAACTCCGACGCCGCATTAATTACAACTTTTACACGGCACGCAGGCCGGAAAAATTAAATTACATGTGACTCAAATTCCAGCAGCCCTTAGGGCGAGTACAACAATGGAGGAAGATAGAAGTACATTGGAATTTTAACAGAGAGAGAAAGGAGGTTCGCAGACCCCAATTAATTACATTAATCCAAGTCCATGATCACTTGCCAACCCATTCAAATAAAATCAATCAAGGGTTATTTTCTGAAAATAATCCTTACTTTTGAATTTAAAAATGGGATGTGCAAACAAAAATAGGCTAGCTTTGTTTAATTTTAAAAATCAAAGCATGATTAACTAAAATTAAACACACAAGCAGGCCAATACAAGGTAAATAAAGTAAAGCACGTAAAGAACCATCATTTTCTACAGGGGCATCTAATTGAGATAATTAATTAAATTTAAATTTAAATTTAATTATCCAATAATCAAATTTAAATTCAAAATTTAAACATGTCAATAGTTTAAATTTAAATTCAAACTAATTATCCAATAATTTTTGTTTGAAAATAAATTTAAAATAATGCAATTATCCTCAATTAGTAATTTTCTAAAATTCAAATTTGAATTTCACAATTATCTAATAAATAAAATTCAAATAATTGAAATTTTCACATTTAACTTCAATAAAATTTAAATTTGAATTTTCTACTTATCTAATAATTAAAAATTCAAAAATTAAAATTTACTGAAGTAACTTCAATTATTATCATTTTATCTCAAGGTAAATAGTAATTATCTCACCTCGGTAAATTTAAATTGATTAAATAAAATTTAACATTTGACATTTATCTTTGAGATAATACTATTTAACTTACTCGATAAAATTCCATTCAATTTACTGATTATTTTCATATATATATCTAATATATATATTATCAATACAGCATTAAAGTAAATTAAAAATTAAAGCAAATTTTTTTTAAATAAAAAAAAATCGGCGGCAGCCATGGGCGCCGCCCACGCGGCGCACGCGGCGGGCGGACTGCGCCCTGGGCGCAGAGCGCCCAAAACGGGCCAGCAAAAAATTTTTTTTTTTTTAAAATTTTGCAGCTAGGATGCCCAGCATCCAAGAAGAGTTGAGATGCCCAGCATCCCATTCTTCTAATAATAATTGAAGATTTTAATGTCCCTGAAATATGATTCTAAACGGCGACAAAAACACCGACCAGAGCGCGAACCTGGCTCTGATACCACTGTAAGGTTTCGCACAGCACCTACGGGCGACGCAGCGGATAACAAAAATTCATTTGGCCGATCCCGGTGTTGTGGAAAGCTTAATCTATGCTCTAATCGGTGTTTCTAAGACCCTGATTACGGGTTGCGTGTTTCACCTTACGCGGAACGACGCTGTCCGCGATGCCCGATGCAGAATATCGAGCCGCACAGCTGTACGGCCTCTAGAGCAGATCCACACGGACCCTTGCGCAGCGACGGTACCTCCCCGGCGTAACTTTCCCCGACTCTATCACCTTCTGGAGAGAGAGAGAGCAAAGGGGAGAAAGGGGGGAGGCTAATCCTCCTCTTAAGCTTATGTGCTTGCTTAAGCTTAAGAGGTTGGAAGAAGTGAAGGCTCGAATGAGCATCACGTAGGTGGCTATATATAGAGTTTAGGTTTATTAGAAAAGGGTTCTAAAAGACCGAAACTGTATATATGTTCTATCCACTATTATACATATGTATTAAGCTCCATTTACACTCCTTTCCAAAAGGAATTAAAAGGAATTAATACATACACTTGTATAATAATAATCCGTCACCCAAGAATCCATTGTGTGTGATCCTCTAGGCCCACAGTCACTCTAGTTTAAGGTCCATTAACTTCTAATTCCAATTAGAAGTAAATTAAACGTATTCTTCGCTTCTACTAGAGCCGAACAATAGTTTAATTTATTCCGAACCTTTGATCACGTTGGGTCAAGCAAATCCGCGTGATCCTAGAGGACCCGGGTTTAAACCAGCCTGTCTGGTACCTGTAAGTCCACAGTTACCGCATCGATATAATCCCTCGCTCCTTCTATGAGTCTGGTACGATCGAGGGTACGGTTTCTGTCAAACCCCATGATCGTGCCATTTGACTATGACCTCCTTAAAGTGTATGACGTCCGTTCTAAACGAACTCATACGACCCTGGCCAGGGATTTAACGGAGCGTCAATGTCATGACCCATTAACTGTCTGATATATACCCGACAGTGAGCGATCCCTTCTTGACCATTGACGATCTTCACACGTATCCTGGAGTGGTTAATGACTCGGCAACTCATGACTTATGGTTAAAGTCACTTAGCCAAGTAATTAAACCATTCCAGTCCTCGTGTAAGATCCGATCAATGTCTCAGGTCAAAGGACCAACGATGCTACTGAGACAGTTGGATCTTCAGTTGACATTAGGTATAATCAACCATCTGAAGATCCAATAGCGGATCAGTTCAGTGTACATCCTCCAAGGACATACACCTACACATATGTGTTGGTGCCCCGCACCAATGACCATGAGACTGGTCACTGACACATCATGTGTACTGGTTTAATAGGTAATCAAAGTCCCCGAGTGATTACCCTCCAACCAGGAACAGTTTAAGGTATGTGTACATGTAAAGTCAATCTCATGTTCGAGATCCCATCTCGAGCTGACTTTACAACCACATATCCTAGGGACAACGTAAAGTAACACAATCGCATATTTACGCTCAAACACCACTTTATTAATAATGAACAAGATCGTACAACTATTGGGCCTACCCGACCCGAAATTGGCCTGTAGCACACCAACACTAACAAGATTCAACATCAGAAATGTATCCATGAAGGACCATTTAAGTTCTACCTGCAAAACAAGATATCATTATATTAGCTTATTTATCACGAAGATACCATTAAGCATAAAACACACAATATATTAGAATCATCAAAACCATTGTCAAAGATAACGAGGGGCTCACAGAACCCAACAGTGGCCCACCCTGTAGCAAGACTATCTCGACGATGTTTGGAGGTGCCCCCAATGCCAGAAATATTATCACCTTCACCACCAGCCAGCTACGCAACTCCACACTCTGACGGAGCCTCGCCCATTCGCTCGGTGGGGAATTGATATACTGGGACCCTTCCCTAAAGCGCAAGGGAGGAAGAAGTTCCTCATAGTCGCCATACTTTACCAAATGGATCGAGGCTGAACCATTGGGGAAGATAACAAGCGAATCAACTTGGAAGTTCGTGCTGCGAAGCATTATTTGTCGATTTGGGATCCCAAGGGTTCTTACAACCGACAACGACAGACAGTTCACGAGCACTGCCTTTCAGGGAAAGTGCTCGGAGTTGGGGATATGGAACCACTACACCTCGGTGGGGCACCCCCAATGTAACGACCCGAGAATCCAATTACCGGGAAGGCCCGATAACCCGAGACTCACACCGCCACCCACAAGTCCGAAGACTCGGAAGGGTTAAAAGGATGGTGTGGAGACTACACAAGTATCACAAATAATTACAGAAATTAAACAGTTATATAATAAGCAGGAAATAAATTAACAGTTTACATGATACATGGTCCACAAGATATAATAAAATGAACAACAACAGTAGTCCACAACTAGTATAGAGACAAGAAAGAAAAGTACAACTACACGGGGCATATCCCGGCTCTGACCTCTGACACTAACGGTGGGCACCTGAACCGCGCTGAGCCTTAGATGCGCTCCTCTGAGGCCGCGACTCACATGAAACATGGTGGAAACACGTAGGGAATGAGTCTCGGAACAAGACTCTGTAGGGATCACTCAAACCCTACCTCGCAAACGGAGAAACCCCTACACTAGCAGTAAGCGTGTACCTTGGAAAGGGAAGCCCTGCCATCTATAAAACATCGGTCTCACGGCACGAAAACCGACACGCGTGCCACGGTGAAACGACCGGAACACCACGGCCAACACGACAAAAACCCGAAGGTCGAAGGCACAACGACTGATAGTCTGTCACTCCCGACTCGACATGAGTACCTCCCACTAGAAGTAAGGCCGGTTGCGTCCCCTGACAACTTTCACTGCACCGAAGGTGAACTGCCTAAGGTGGTAGCGCCTAATAGAGGCACGGACACCGAACAAGTAACCACAAACAATTGACTAGCTTGGGTCACGCCTATCGGCGTGGGTCCAACTGTCCCGAACCACGTGTGCACACACAGACCATACGTCCTAGGTAGGGCTGTTAATGGGCCTGGCCGGCCCGACAGGCCCGTGGGCTTGGCCCAATTTCGGGCAGGGCCGCAAGGTCTTTTTAGGCCCGCGGGTTTTTAGTCGAGCCTAAAAGCCCGGCCCGACTAGACTCGAGGGCCGGGCTCGGGCTTTGAGTTCGGCCCGCGGGCCGGCCCGGCCCGATCCCTTTTTTTATTCTCACTTCAAATTTTAAAAATTATTTAGTTAAACTTATGTTATTTTACTTAATTAGAAATTTTAAAATTCTCTTTTCACACAAATTATGTAATTAATATCAAAATTTTAATTTATTTAGTGAGATTATAAGTTTTATAGTATTAAATCTATTATTTTTTATTATTTTTATTATTTTATTTAAGTAGTCGGGCTGGGCCGGACCTTAGTCGGGCTTTGAATTTTTTACACAATGTCGGGCCCGACCCGACCCGGCCCGACATAGGTCGGGCCCGGGCCGGGCTCGGGCCTTACTCTTGATAAGTTGGGCTCGGGCCGGGCCAACCTAAGCCCGGCCCGGGCCCGGCCCATTGACAGCCCTAGTCCTAGGTCTGGCCTCTACTGGTTTTCCCCTGGAGCCGGACTCTGGCTACCGACGAGGGGCCCGACGGAAACAAGTCTAAAAACCGTCCTCAGGGTAGCCTTTCCACCACTCCCTGGTGGGTCCACTCGCGTGCAGGCAGGCTACGACTAGTGAAGGGTCACTGAAGGAGTAGACTCTAAGGTCAACGGAAAACAACGTCCGCATCCAACGACGTACGGGGACCGTCTCACGTACCAGCACCGTCGCACGGTGACCACGGTTGGAAAAGAAACGAGACTGCGAACCACCCGGTGCAGCCCTGAGCCTGGCGGTCTACTCTAGACGCGCCACAGGCTCTGACGGTCTAAGGCTGGAACATCACAGCCATCTGACGGCCCAACATAGAGGCGTCAGACCCTCAGTGCAAAAATGACTGTGACGCGCCTACCCTGGTGCGTCACAGGCCTGACGCACTCAGCCTGGTGCATCACAAGGCACGAAGGAACAAACTGTGACGCGTGCCACTCGGTGCATCGCAGACTGTAACGGACCAACTCTAGTACATTACAGTGTGGGAATGCGTCTGCTCTGACGCACCCACACTGGGGCGTCACAAGGCTGTGACGCGCCAGTCCTGGTGCATCACAGGCCTTGACCCCCAACGGTCAAAACCAATGGTCATGCCAACGGTCAGATCATCCCTGACGGTCCAACCCAGGCGCGTCACAACGCCCTGGCACTCTATCGTGGGACCGTCACAGCCCACAGACCCCCAGTTGGCTAAAACAGGGCTGTAACGCACCCATCTGGGCACGTCACATGGTGTGACGGTCACTCGAAGGACCGTCACACCGACCCGACGGCGAAACGGTGTGAAACGCCCAAAAATTTCAACCACGTCTCCATGCCTCCATAGAAGAGGGGGAAATCAAAGGGGAAGACCCCTGGGGACCCCTAGCATGATTCTAGGCCATCAAAACGCCGAATCGAGACTCCAATCCATAGATCGGGCGAACTCACCCCAAAGCATGATTTTACCCTAACCCGCTCAAAAATACCCCTCTCGGCTCTCATTCGGCCTACAAATCGTGGGGGATGACGGGATGAACATAGGGATTCGTCCCCCTATCTCAATGAAGCGAAAGCTTCGCCGAATCGAGCTCAAACCACGAAGAACACTTTTAGAAACCCCGCTCCTTCACGCTTCCCACGAACACCGCACGCCCACGAGCTCACCTCGCCGCCGCCCACGTCACCGCGCCGTCGCCCCGCCGCCGTCTACAGCCGGAGAGAGGCCCGCCGCATCGAAATGGGAGAGAGAGAGGAAGAGGGGGGGCTCACGGTGGGAGGAAGAAGAACTAGAAGAAAGAGAAGGGTGGGGAGAGAGAGAAAAATGAGAGATATTTATAGAAAATCCAGAAATTCTGGAAAATACCAAAAAATTAATAATTATATTTTCAGGATCCTCGGAACGCACCGATCGCAACGGTACCACTCTCGCCTAGGTGAACGACCCGGTTCACCCGCAACGAGGTTCCGTAGGAATTGTTGAAACACACACCGGAAATCGGAAAACACGCGTGGAAAAATCACGGACGCACTCCGGGCCTCCGAAACAACCCCGGATCGCGCCGATCCGAACACGAAAGATGTCCTAAACGAAAATTTGGACACAATAGAGTTAGACACTCCAAGAAATCAGGTCTGGAACCCGAAAATAAGGATCCGAAAGGTCCGGGATATTACAGCCTTCATCTTTTTCTCCCCCACAGTCTCCAACATCAAGCGTTGGTCAGAGCGCTTTGTTATTCTAACCAAGGTCGCTGATACCAGGTGAGCTAGTGATTAGGGTTTTACCACTCTTCGCCAGATTCACACGGCCGACACACTACCGACCCTGACTAAGGAGGAGGTATCAGCAATCGAGGTGATTCTTCGCCACCCCCTTCATGACGCAGACCTGAAGTTGACCCCTACGTTCATCAGATGCCTGGGGGTTAAACCCCTCACAGCTACCACATGCTAGGACCTTTGCTATTGACACTATCTTCTTTAGTCTGGGGTCTAACCTTATTTTTGTCGCTTGTAGGGACTTTGGAACCTCCTCCGAGTGCTCAAAGGGTGGAACACAGAGACTGACAGTCTGTCACTCCGTACTCGACAGGAGTACCACCCACTAGAAGCACAGCCGGTAGCGTCCCCTGACGTCTTACACCGCACCGCAGGCGAACCGCCTGACGTGGTAGGTCCTACCCGAGGCGCGAACACCGTACAAGTAACCACAACAAGTGACTAGCTGGGGTCACGCCCGTCGACGTGCGTCCACTGTCCCCAACCACGTGTGCACACACAGACCACGCGTCCTAGGTCTGGCCCTCTGACTGGTTTTCCCCTGGCACTGGACTCTGATGTGACGAGGGGCCCGACGGTAACCAGTCTAACACCGTCCTCAGGGTAAGCCCGTACATCACTTCCCTGGTGTGACCAGCACACGCGTACTGGTAGGCTACGACTAGTGGAGGGTCACTGAAGGAGTAGAATCTCAACTCAACGGAAAACAACATCCGAATCCGACAACGTACGGGGACCACCCCACGTACCGGCCCCGTCGCACGGTGACCACAGTCGGAGAAGAAACGGGACTCACAGTCCACGGTCACGCACGCACCGTGCACTAGAGTCGAGAAAACTCAAGTGGCGCTAAGCCACTGGACTCTGGACAGTCTTCTAGACACACTACCGCCAACGGTCCTTGAGTCACAAGACTCGGGGTCAAGACCGTTGCACGCAACAGCACAAGGCCGTCGATCTAGCCCAATCTCTAGGTCCAAAATCACGATATCACGAATACCGAGACAGCTCACGAGCCGTCAAGACCACTCCCTCGGAAAGGGAATGCAAAGGACCAAGGCCAACCACACGGGCCACATGGAAAATACAGAAGCACGATTCCCAGGGCAGCACACCAGCCACCACGACGATTCCCCATCTTGAAGCAAGCGGGAAACCTCCAACCACAGGCCGGACAACTGGACTCGCAGTCCAAGGCTAGACACGTGGCCCACACGGAAATCGCCTTCTAAAGGCACCCACGACATGCGGGGGAGACCCCACCGCACACACACCGATACACGGTGACTCGATCGAGCGTAACACGAAAGCCCAACACGCGAGAAGTCACCCGGACTCTCAACCCTATGGGCACGCTAAACGAGATAACACGGTCCTCCAGACACCCTCAAAACATGGACACAGAATCCCATGGGTGTCTAGCACTCACGAGACCGCAAGTCGACCACTGGGTCACAACCGGGTCGACCGGAGACCAACACAACACAATCAGAAGGCTAGGAGGTCACCCGGATCCGCCAAGCCCACGGGTACGCTTATCGAGGTAACCCAAACCTCTGGACACCCAAAGACACGGTCACGGAACTTCACGGGGTGTCCAAGACACACACGGCCCAAGGGGAGCACGAGACAACAGGTAAGATCGCGCTAGGATCACCTAGCGCGACAAGCCAGAACGCGCTAGGGAACCCTAGCGCGACAAGGAATATCGCGCTAGGGACCCCTAGCGCGACAACGCAGATCGCGCTAGGAACCCCTAGCGCGACAAGGCAAATCGCGCTAGGAACCCCTAGCGCGACAACGCAAAACGCGCTAGGACCCCATAGCGCGACGGGAACCGCCTTACTGTTCATCTTCTCCGATGAACGCGCCCTGTCGGGGAGGCGCGACCCTTAAGAACGCGCTAGCCCAGGCTAGCGCGTTCTCAGTCCGCGACCGAAAACGGCAGAAACGGCCCAAAACTCATCCCACGCCCCCATACCTCCACAGGAGAGGGGTAAAACAAGGGGGAAGCTCCCCATAAGCCCCTAGCATGCATCTATGGCCTCGGATCGACTTAAAACGCACCGAAACGAGAGATCGGCCCACAAGCCCTAAAACATGGGTTTTGCCCCAAATCACCCCATTTGGCCCGCTCGGCTCACCGCGACCTACGAAACTCGCGGGAAAGGAAGTGCACGAGCTGAGGAACCATCACCCTACCTCCACCGAAGATTTCGCGCACCGTGGACGCCGATTCACGAAGAAAACGCCGTTGAAGCCTCGCCGTTCCACGAACCCACGGCCGAGCTTCCACGCGCCTCCACCGCCTCGATCCTCATCCATCCTCGCCCGCGCCTCGCCGGCGCCGTCCCCCGCCTCGCCCGTACTCCGCCCCGTCGGCCGCCGGAGAGAGAGGGTGAGAGGAGAGAGCGTGAGAAGAGAGAGGGAGAGAAGAGAGAAATGAGAGGGGAGAGAGGAAAGGGTTTATATATAGGAAAAATCCAGAAATTCGGAAAAATCCAGAAAAATAGAAAATCACACCCTCGCGATCCTTGGAACGCACCGATCGCAACGGTACCACACGCGTCCATGTGAACGGCCCGGTTCTCCCGCAACGAGCTTCCGAAGGAAAAGCCGAAACCCACGCCGGGAATCGGAAAACACACGCGGGAAAAGCCGCGGAACGACTCCGGGCCTGCGAAACGACTCCGGATCGCGCTAATCCGAACACGGAAGATGTCCAAAACGAAATTTCGGACACAACGGAGTCGGACACTCCGAGAAACCAGATCCGGGACCCACGAACGAGGATCCGAAAAATATCCAAAAAATCCGGGGCATTACAAGTAAGAAGGCCATGAACACGAGCCTGCAGGCGTTGAGGAGCGCCGGGGTGGAGGGGGTGATGGTGGACGTGTGGTGGGGGCTGGTGGAGCGGGAGGGGCCGAGGGATTACGACTGGGACGGGTATGCCGAGCTGATGGAGATGGCGTGCGTGCGTCCGTCCTGGATGCTAGAGAATCCGCCACCAGATGGATGAATGTTGGGACTGTCATTACGAGATTTGCTCCCACGTCATCAAGACACCCTGCATGAGATCCTCTCTATGGATGGACGACGAGAGATCCCCACAATGAAACAAGACACCACTACACGGACGATGTCGCTGTTAAGTCAGGCTCTCCATCGCTCCCTATATAAATAGGTCCCAGTCAAGCCTAGAGGAGAAAAGACACACAGAGACTTATTCACATGAGCAATATTGACACCCAAACGCTCACAGCCATAGATAGAGTGTTGGGAATAAACCGTGTAATGGGGTGACATCATGGCAACAACCGGACCACAATATATACAAGGCAAACCAGAGCATACATGCATATGGGGTTGATTCAACAAAGAACGACCAAGAAACAAGATTAATAAACATGATTATAGTGTAAAACATGGTTGTAGAACAATTAAATATGTAGTAGAAGCGTCTCAAAGAGACTCCCCTTAGAGAAGATATCACCCCTCACAAGAACGGTGCGATGAGTATGGCGGTCTTCCCCCAGGATACGACTACTAACACAAGACCCTTAAGCGCACTCTTAAGAATCTAGTAAAAAATGCTATGCGAGAAACCTAGATCTCTTCTTAAAGGAAAAATATGTAGGTCGAAGAACATGCACCGATCACCGACGAAAGACAGCAGCGAACACCGACAAAGAAGACGTCGACGGCCGAACGATGTTGGTGATATGCAAGGGAGGCATAGCAACGGAGCAGCGGCTGCAACCGACGGAGAGACGAGAGATAGAGAGCGGAGCGCGAGCGGTTCCTCGGGGAAGTAAAAAATAGCAGAACATGATAACCTGTGATTAGGGTAATGCTAATCACTCCTGTTATACACACGCCCGCGACGGTCCGCCTCCAAACAAAAACCATTCGGAGACCCCTCTTTCTCTCCAAGAAAGGGCAAAACAGTAAAAAGAAATCCAAAAGAGTGCCAGGACAAGCCGGCTGAACCCGCACTTCACACACACATGCGCGCCCGCCCAGCCCCGCCCGGCCCGGCGCGTGCGTGCGTGTGATAGGTCCTAGCTTACCCCCACTATTGTCTATAAGACATAGTCCAGGGGACCCTAGGAACTATAATGTCCCCTCACCTCTTTGTGTTTTCCAATGTGGGACAAAAGTCCCCATACAAAACACAACACTTGAGGTAGCACCCTTTGGATAAACCTTTGAGTTTCCCTTTCTTAAGAACACTCTCAATCTAATCCACTTCAACCCAACATTCCCCCACAAACTCAAGGTTTGAGAAAGGGAACACACAGAAGAGACTTAAACATATCATGTTTTCAGTAAAGGTACCTTTCGGGTTTGAACCTTCACATAAGTGTTCCAATTTTCACCCCTCACAGAATCGAAGTGAACTAAATCTTGAACTTGATTCTTGATGTGAAGGTTACTTATAGGAAAACAACATGGTATAAGGTTTCATTGATAGCAAAAAGAGTAACCGGCGCTTTTAAAGGCCATACGCCCTGTCCTGATTCATGAGCATTTTCAAGAATAACCCAATTCTTTAACTGCGGCCACACAGTAGTACTCACTTAGGTGGGCTTCTCCAAGGATGCACTGCTGACATCCTGCCTTGCCAGGCTTGAACCCATTAAGAGTGTATAACTCAACCTTAACTTGCAGTAACAAGCACTAGCTTGTTTAGGATTACAGGGGAGGAACTCAGATACAAAGTATCTGTCTAAATTAAGTGCCTTCCAGTCCTCTCAGCAACTTGTTATTACCACATTGAACCTACTTTGTAGGATCTCTACTCAGATAGGTTGGGTTGCCACTGCAGGAGAACAACTGATGGGTTTCAGTCCCATCCCCATCCTAAACTTTTGGACTTGACTTTTATTAAGTCCTTTAGTCAGAGGATCAGCTATATTGTCCTTGGTACCAACAAAGTCCACATCTATCACTCCCTGAGACACTAATTCCCTTACAGACTTAAGTCTGAGATGAATGTGTCTCCTTTCTTTTTGATTGTACTTTGAACTTTTGACCTTTGCAATTGTGGTCATATTGTCACAATGCACAGAGATCGCAGGTATAGGCTGACTCATCAGAGGGAGTTCAGACAGAAGACCTCTGATCCATTCAGCCTCCAAGCCAGTTGTGTTCAAAGCACACAATTCAGCCTCAAAAGTAGACCGAGACAAGATGGTTTGTTTAGTCGACCTCCAGGCGACTGCACCACCTCCCAGAGTAAAAACATACCCTGTGACACCATTGCTCCCTGAGTTTTCAGCTATCCAGCTTGCATCACTATATCCCTCAAGGACAACAGGGAATCTTTGAAAATGCAAGCCCAGGGTCATGATACCTTTTAGGTACCTCAGAACCCTATCTAAGCCTTCCCAATGAGTATGGTCAGGACAGCTCGTGTATCTACTGAGTTTAGACACAGCATATGAAATGTCTGGTCTAGTACAGTTTGCAAGATACATTAAGCTCCCTATAACATGAGAATACCGTAATTGAGACACAGGATCACCACTCTTGTTCTTGCAGAAAATTCTAGAAGGATCATAAGGTGTACAGACAGCTTTACAATTCTGATAGCCAAATTTCTCCAAAATTTTCTCAACATAGTGAGATTGAGAAATTGCTATCCCTTCAGCTGATCTAATAAGAGTCAGCCCCAGAATTATATTTACCTCACCCATATCCTTCATTTCAAATCTGCTACTTAAGAATGATTTAGTCTCAATTATAATTCTCAAATTGCTTCCAAACAACAAGATATCATCTACATATAGGCATAAGATTACATATTCATTTCCCTTAACTTTGTGATAGATACACTTGTCAAACTCATTGACTACAAATCCAAATGACATGATAGTTATGTCAAACTTTTCATGCCATTGCTTAGGGGCTTGTTTCAAACCATATAGAGACTTAATAAGTCTACAAACTTGGTTTTCACTACCTGGAGCCACAAATCCTTCAGGCTGATCCATATAAATCTCTTCATCAAGATCACCATTAAGGAAGGCAGTCTTGACATCCATTTGATGGACAGTCAGATTATATAAGGAAGCCAGTGCTATAAGCACTCTGATTGTGGTCATCCTAGTGACAGGAGAATAGGTATCAAAGTAATCTATCCCCTCCAATTGTTTGAAACCCTTAGCCACAAGCCTGGCTTTATACTTGTCAATGGTTCCATCTGGCTTTAGTTTCTTCTTAAAGACCCATTTGCATCCTATGGTCTTTGAACCAGGAGGAGGATCAACTAACACCCAAGTGCCATTAGCAAGAATGGAATCTATCTCACTCTTAATGGCATCCTTCCAATGCCTTGCTTCCGGTGAAGCCATGGCATCTCGAAAGGTTGGGGGGTCACCCGTGATCTGGAAAGTAACAAAATCACTTCCATAATCCTTGGCTACCCTTTATCTTTTACTCCTTCTTGGTTCAACCTCTTCTTGATCACAAGTATCAGGATAAGGTTCGGACGCATCAGCCCCCACATTTGTCATTCTTTCCACATGTTCTGGAATAGAATCAGATGTAGAGACTACAGTCTCAGAAGTGAAATGTTGAGGCAAACCAGTCTTCATGGGAAAAATATTTTCGAAGAACGTGGCATCTCGAAACTCGACTATGGTGTTAATATCTATGCCAGGAATTTCTGATTTAATAACCAGAAACCTGTATGCATAGCTATTTTCAGCATAGCCTAGAAAGACGGCGTCAACTGTCTTAGGCCCTAGTTTCTTTCTCTTGTGCTCAGGAACAAGTACCTTTGCAAGGCACCCCCACACTTTGAGAAATTTCAAACTAGGTTTCCTATCTCTCCAAAGTTCAATTGGACTACTATCTCTATGTTTCAGGGGAATATGATTCAGAATAAGGCAAGCCGTATTCAAAGCTTCCCCCCACATATACTTTGGTAGTCCCGAACTCTGCAGGAGAGAGTTGACCATGTCTATGAATACCCGGTTCTTCCTTTCTGCTATCCCATTAGACTGAGGAGAGTATGGGGCGGTTGTTTCATGAATAATGCAATGATCTTGGCAATATTCCACAAACAGACTAGAAGTATACTCTCCTCCTCTGTCTGACCTCAACTTCTTAAGAACTCTGCCAAATTATGTTTCTGCTTCCTTCTTAAAGATGATAAACTTTTGCAAAGTCTCATCCTTAGATCTAAGCAAAGACACATAACAGTATCTACTACAGTCATCAATAAAGGTAATGAAATACTTTTTATGATCCCTAGTCAACACACCATTAAACTCACAAATATCTGAATGCACCAGATCCAGAATATCTGAATCTCTAACCACAGAATGAAAAGGTTTTCTGGGTTGTTTAACCTGTACACAGATATCACATTTCTTAGTTTTATCAACAGTATGCTCAGGAATCAATTTCAGATTCATCATACATTTCAAAGAATTGAAATTAAGATGACCTAAACGGGCATGCCATAATTCAGATGAATCTATAACATTATAAGCAACAGGAACAGAAGTAGAAATTGAAGCACTATCATTCACATTTCTGTTCATCACATGATCCACAAAGATTTTAAACAAACCATCAGAAAGATAACCTTTCGCAATAAAAGTCTTCAGATAGAGTATAACAACTTTATTACATTTAAAGTTCAGTTCACAACCCTCCCTTACTAAAACAGAACCAGATAAAATATTCCTCTTAACACTAGGAACATGGTACACTAAGGAAAGAGTAAGAACACGCCATGAAGTAAACTTCAGGTTCACACGTCCAACTCCTAGCACCCTAGCTGTACTTCCATTTCCCATTGTCACGGAGCGATCATGGGTTGCCTGATAAGACACAAAATTAGCCCTGTCAGCACATAGATGCACATTGGCTCCAGTGTCCACCAACCACTCATTTGGTTCATAAATAGTAAATAATTGAGGATTTAGAGAAACATACTCCATACCAGAAGAAGATCCCCCAATCACCACATGGACCTGTGCTGGAATTTCATGGGTCAGCATGGCTTTGTTCAGCAATTTTTCCTTCTTTTTAGGACAGTCATTGCGCATGTGACCCTTGTCACCACAATTCCAACACTGTCCCAGTACCTTCTTCTTCTTTATCTTTCCCTTAGGTTTCATCTGAACAGTGGAATCAACCTTGGGCTTGCCTTTTGGATCTTTACCCTTATGCTTCATCACTAGGTTTGCACTTGCATCCACATGCATATTGGGCTTTTCCTTCCTATGTTCCTCTTCAATGGCTACAGCCCTCATCAAATCATCAAGAGAGATAGCCCCTTTGCGGTGCTTGAGGCCCATGCCAAAATCCTCCCAGGATCTAGGCAATTTCTCTATGATGCACATGACTTGGAGTTTTTCAGGCATTTTCATGTCTGCCTCAGCCAAACCATGGAACATAAGTAGAAGCTCATGTGCCTGCTCCTCTATAGACTTATTCTCGACCATCTGGAATTTAAGGAACTTGCCCACGGAGTACTTTTCCAGACCTTGGTCCTCGGTATTGTACTTCCGATCAAGTTCATTCCACAGAGCTTTAATAGTGTTGAAGGTGGAAGTACTATAGACATCAAACAGGACATCCGACAGTGCAGTTAGAATGCACACATGTCCTAACCTGTCTCTAGTATTCCACTCTTCAGCCTTCTTAGCACTCTCGGGGTCGTTTTCATCTATCACAGGGGGGTCCGACTCTAACAATGAGATTAGACCAACCATGGTGAACCACATCTTCATGCGTTGTTGCCAACGCTTAAAGTGTTGCCCAGCAAATTTCGCGGGCATCCCAGACATGTCCACCCTGGTTCCAAAACTCATTGAAGATGACGATGCCATGAACGATATCTTCTCTAAGACTGTTGGGAATAAACAGTGTAATGGGGTGACATCATGGCAACAACCGGACCACAATATATACAAGGCAAACCAGAGCATACATGCATATGGGGTTGATTCAACAAAGAACGACCAAGAAACAAGATTAATAAACATGATTATAGTGTAAAACATGGTTGTAGAACAATTAAATATGTAGTAGAAGCGTCTCAAAGAGACTCCCCTTAGAGAAGATATCACCCCTCACAAGAACGGTGCGATGAGTATGGCGGTCTTCCCCCAGGATACGACTACTAACACAAGACCCTTAAGCGCACTCTTAAGAATCTAGTAAAAAATGCTATGCGAGAAACCTAGATCTCTTCTTAAAGGAAAAATATGTAGGTCGAAGAACATGCACCGATCACCGACGAAAGACAGCAGCGAACACCGACGAAGAAGACGTCGACGGCCGAACGATGTTGGTGATATGCAAGGGAGGCAGAGCAACGGAGCAGCGGCTGCAACCGACGGAGAGACGAGAGATAGAGAGCGGAGCGCGAGCGGTTCCTCGGGGAAGTAAAAAATAGCAGAACAGGATAACCCGTGATTAGGGTAATGCTAATCACTCCTGTTATACACACGCCCGCGACGGTCCGCCTCCAAACAAAAACCATTCGGAGACCCCTCTTTCTCTCCAAGAAAGGGCAAAACAGTAAAAAGAAATCCAAAAGAGTGCCAGGACAAGCCGGCTGGACCCGCACTTCACACACACACGCGCGCCCGCCCAGCCCCGCCCGGCCCGGCGCGTGCGTGCGTGTGATAGGTCCTAGCTTACCCCCACTATTGTCTATAAGACATAGTCCAGGGGGCCCTAGGAACTATAAGGTCCCCTCACCTCTTTGTGTTTTCCAATGTGGGATAAAAGTCCCCATACAAAACACAACACTTGAGGTAGCACCCTTTGGATAAACCTTTGAGTTTCCCTTTCTTAAGAACACTCTCAATCTAATCCACTTCAACCCAACATAGAGGGTTCCCCAAGTGCTTGCCATCAAAGGAAGCTCATATAGTAGATCAGAGACAGAGAGATTCCTTCACGATTCTTCTCTTTATATCTCTCTGAGCACTCCTTATCTTTTCCGAGCATCCTCCGAGCGCTCTCCACGCCCTCCTCAGACTCCAAAATGTAGGCTACTTCCTCCTCCTCTCTCTCTACTCACATGTTATTTGGTTCCCTCCTCTCGGATGGATCTTGTTTAAATATCGGAGGGTTGTCCCATGAAATCGCTCCCAGGGCTCTTTATGACGTCTCTTTTTAGTGCGCATGTTTCTTTTTTGTCATTGACTGCTCTTCTCCGTCCAATAAATCTTAAAGATGTAGTACGAGGCAAATGAGATACTTTTTAGCCTCTACATTATTTCAAAGAAATTATATGTATAGATCTTGATAAAACTTTAAAAAGAGACAATTTTCAAATATTTCAACAGCTCAAGAAGTTTGAATTTATTATGAAATATTTATACTTGAGGCAGTGGCGGAGCCAGGGGGGACAAGGGGGGGCAACCCTTGACCTCGATACAATTATTTTGAGAGCTTTAAATTTGCCCCCTTATATTATGGGATCATTACATTTTTACCCATTGCTAAAAGTGATCAAAACGTATCATTATGACCCACCATATTTCCTGTAGTTGTTTAACCGTACCATCAATTAAATCAACGATCAAGATTATATTTTGTAAGTTGGAAACCTAAAGGAGATATAAGGAGGACGAAGGCTGCACAACTAAAATTGTAAAAAGGTACGTATTGCGGCTGAGAAACTGTGTGTAGGTTGTTTTCACGGTTGAGCATAAAACAAAAAAAAAGGAGGGCCGTGGGACTATACATAGGGTCGATTTGTAGCAAGTCTCTCCGATCCGCACATCCAACAGGATCGACCCTCGACCCCACTCCACTCGGAAGAACTTCTCTGTCAATGCCGTGAGTTTTTTCCCTTGCTCGATTCTCTTGTTATCTATTTGATGGTAGAGTTTTACCATAGGGTTTTATGGAAAGTATTTCTTTGGGGGCTTTGATTTTGTCTTTCTGTTTAATTCTTACTTGGTGTATTCCTAATCACGGACATTTTACATACCTCAAATCCTCAATAGTTTAACCTGGTTCTTCCCCTCAGTTATGCTTATTTGTGATTCTTTATTTCAATAATATAATCCAGAGCCAGCTCCCGCTCGTCGAAAATCGTGTCCCTAATTTTGAAGGTGAAGTAATTTTTGACTAGGAGTTCATCAAGGTATATGAGTGGTCCGAGTGGATCTGATGTTTCTTTTATCTCCGAAGTTTTTTGGGAACAGCTTTTTATCTTGACGAATTCTATATTTTTTATACATTTTTCTATATGCAACATTTAGTTTATTCATGGCTAGTCCATCTGAATTGTTAAAAATAGAATTTTTTTTGAAAATATTCAACCAGAGTATTGACAATGAGGCAATAATCTGTTTTGGGAACATCTTTTTATCTTGAGTAATTCTATATTTTTTATATATTTTTCTATATGCAACATTTAGTTTATTCATGGCTAGTCCATCTGAATTGTTAAAAATAGAACTGTTTTTTTGGAAATCGTCAACCAGAGCATTGACAATGAGGCAATAATGTAACACTTTCAGAATATGAAGACCCGTTGTGGATAACTCACTTGTAAAATATCTTCTACTTGAATAAAAATGAATAATTTTTATTATATTAGTTTTATTTTACCCCCCCTTCTAAATATTCCTAGCTCCGCCACTGACTTGAGGAGCGGGAAAAATGCCAGGTCCATCCAGGCCCAGTAACGTCAGGCCCGAAGTAGTCCATTATCGTCAGGCCTAGTACAGTTATCACCAACCGGCCCCACCCCAAGAATGTTGTCCAATTGAGGTCCGCTTGGGACTGGCCGACTCGTGAGCTCAATCTCTACACATGTGCATCCCGGATGTCATGAAATTCGCTAACGGGTGAACGTTGAGGTAAGAGTTATGAGACTTATCTTGACGAACGTTGAATCTCACTCACGCCACCGAAATGTCTGTCATGATATATTTTCTCAAGAAACAGACGAGTGGACAACGAATGATCCTCACGATCGAATAAATCATCGCTCCACTAATCATGCCGTCGCTAAGTCAGGAAAGAGACGACGTCACGACAATCGACATAAATAGGGTTCCAGATGAACCTAAAACGGACACATTCTGACGTACAAGAGATCGCAACACGCATAGACACAGTCGCATTCTTACCTCTAGAGAGATACATAGAGAACTCTAATGCCTCCATGACTCCAACCTCGTTTCCGAGCACTCAATGTCCCACTTAGCACCCTCTCCATATCTAAAACTCTCGTTTTCCTCTCTCCCTGCTCTCTCGTGTACTTTTGAGTCCGTCTCTAAGTTAAGGATCATAGGACTATCTCTGGGAATGTAAATAATACCCAAGTATCTATTTATCCATATGTTTTTTAAGCTCAAGGGATACACATTTGTCGGGATTTGGGGATAGGGATGCGTTTCCAAATAGCTTTAGGCAGCAATCATGATTTACTGTTTTTTGTATCCGGTTAACCGTCCATTTCAGATTTGCGCACATTTTGGACAAATAAAAATTACGTCGACCGCGAGCTGTCAATAATTAACCTATGCCTCGTCATATCCAATTAGAATTCGGGTTTCTTTATCTTTCTCCTCTTAGAAGCAACGCAATAAGAACCGTTAAGTTCACCCGTTTGTCTTGTGTCTTGTCCAATAACTTATGTTTGCATGTGCATATGTATTGCCTAGGATATTTTTGAGGAAGATGAGGATACGTACAGATAAGGATATGCCCTCTTATATATTAAAGGACAAGAATAAGGACGAGGACTACTACTCGGCGATATTCCTAAAATAGATGTTAGTGATGAGTCTTGTAACATTGTGAACGTTAATGTACTAAAATTATCAGATTCTTTTTTAGATTGATATAAAAAGAATGCAAAATTCAAATTCTATCCCTTTAGATTGCCGGAAGATATTAATTTAAAATCTAAGATAAAGATGTGCTATTTTATTTTTTTACCATTTTATTTTAATAAAAACGATCATATGCAAATAACTCCACGAGTATCCTAACTAAATGCTTCGGGATTGAGGTGGATGGCAATTTCATCGTGGTAAAGAATCACTTGATTATATATTTTTTGAATTGATATTGTATTCTTTTATATTTTAATATATTTGATAGATATGAGATCCGAAACACAAGTATCCTCGATAAATTAGTGATCTTAATAAAAGATTGAGAAAAAATCAAAATCGATTAATTTTTATCTAACTAAAATGTCCGTAGAACATTGTCGTGTTGAAAAAAATATCAATTAATTGAAAGCACGAAACATGGTAATCAATGAGATCAGAATTTATCAATAAATTTAGTTTTAATGTTGTTACTAAACAATTAAAAATTCGAGTCAAGATGACGAAGAATGATTATGACATTTAATAATTTTAAAAAATAATGAAGAGACTAGTATCTGTCAAATAAATTTGCACAATTTTTAAAAAATATGACATTTATGTCAAATTGATATTGTCATTTTTATCAATTTTAAAATTTAATTAAAAAACATACACAAGATAATTTTTAAGATAGAAATAACTTTAAAAAATATTCATAAACACCCTATAAAAACTTCGTCTGTAAATTAATATTCTACAGTCATCTAAACAAAACACTCCCAGGTTTTAAGATAGATTTAGCATTACTTAATAATTTCAAAATCAAGACATTATTGAGGGCGTACGTACGTCGTCAGATGATCATCGTTCCCAAGTGGACGTGGACATATCCTATGAAAAACCTGATTGAGGCACGCGGGGGGGGAGGGTGTTGAAGACTACAATAAGAGCATGCAGCAGACTTTGGCCAGGTTACAGCAAACAAACAGCTCATCATCACACTTTTATATATAGAAGCAAGAGAAAGAACCAAAAGTACTCGATCCGTCACCTACATAAACCCTCCAATCCCTGGAAATCTAGGCACAAAGAAGAACAAATTTAACTGGTTATAATTAATGGAGTAAGTTCTGTCTGTGACAGCTAGCAGTACTAGAAACCGAAGACAACACCGGCAAGAGGCAAGGCACATATGCATACAGGGTACCCAGGGGTATATCACCTTCGCTACCTTGCTCGGGCGGGCTGCAGAACCTAACAGAAGAATGAGATATAGAAAACATCGCAGGGACAGCGGCATGCAAGGGGGGGCCTGCGGTGGGTTATTTCAGAAGCTCCATATTCTCACTAATTGCTGCCCCGGGTGTTGCTGGAGGGGGTGTTGTCTCCCATTCCGAGGGTGTTCTTCACAGTGTCCACTGCACCCTGAGCCATGCTCTTCACTTCCTCCCCAGTCTGCATTGACCCAAATTAAGAAACGTGTTACAGAGAGAGAGAGAGAGAGAGAGAGATGGGCTTCTTCTCGGGGTGGAACATTAATAAGGGGGAGGGGAGGGCGGATCGACCTGCTGGAAGAAGCCCGAAGCTTTCTCCGTGTTCTCCTGGGCAGACTGGGAGGCCCTGGAGGCAGTGTCCCTCGCAGAATCCATCATCTGTCCAGCCTTCGCCTGCGGAAGCCAAAATCAGAATCAAAGACAAGGGGACGGGAAGAGCAGAGCCAGAGCCGTCAGAGAAGCCATGACCATGCATGTATGCGGGGTGCACAGAACAAGACAAAGGAAACCCACCTCGCCTGTGCCACGGGCCTCGCCGCCCTTGAAGGTCTCCTGGATGCTCGACATCTTCTCTCTGAAGAACTGAGAACGAGATGGAACTGGAATGCCGGTGCTCTGTTCTGCTCTCTTCGTGCACGACGTGCAGTGCTTGCAGGAAACGGGGTTGGAATACGACCTCCATTTATAGGCCACGGAGGACCTGCGAGGGGAAGGGCACCTGGGCAGCCGTTCCCGTTTTAGACGGTGGGACGTGGTGGGTCGGGGGAGGCTACTGGAACGGGTTACCTTGCTGTTGACCAGGTAATTTTGACTTTCGGTTTTATCTCGTGGGTTTTTAAAAGTTTTTTTATAGGTAATTTAAGAACATAGGCAGATAAATTTACAGCTCTCACCGAGGATTGTACAAAGAGAGTGAAAAACTTTCTTGCTTATCTTCTTGTATATATATATATAATTATATATAAATAGTGAACGGGAGGTATGTGTCCTTTGATGATTGATTGGATCTATAGATTATATAAATCTTTAAAAATAAAAATAAAGATATTAATATATTTTATTAAAATTAATTATTATGCTAATTATTATTCTTTAATTAATATATTTTAATAAAATATTTAAATATATATCTATTAAAAGTAATATATATATATATATATATATATATCTCTCTCTCTCTCTCTCTCTCTCTCTCTCTCTCTCTCTCTCTCTCTCTATATATATATATATATATATATATATATACTTTAAAAGAAATGGGCGATTTTTTTCCGCCGGTTCAAAGATATGATTCCCAGCGGAGTCTCTTCCGGTTCAAAGGTTCAGAAGTCGAGTCTCTGCCGCCCATCCGCTCGGAGGTCTCGTGCAATACCTCCCAAGTTTTGACTCCGGGTGGTAAAAGAAAGATACATCTGTTTTCGTGCACACATATATATATACATATCTTATTTATCCGATTTTTTTTTGTTTTACCTCTATATTAGTCATTAGTCATAAAACCTATAGCTCTCATTAATTCCCCCGGAAAGCCTCGTGTGGCACATTAGTTTCTTGCGTCTTCTTAATAAAATCCTACTTCTTAATTAACCTTTTTTATGGATATCAAGACAAAATAAAATATACTTCCCTTCATGTTAAATATTTGGGAAGCGTACAGACACTTCTTTTAAATGTATATATAAATACAAATATAAGATAAATTTTGACGTGATTTCACAATTGATATGATTATATCATTCCTTACGCTTCCAAACAGTAGGGATAGTGTAAAACTTGTCCACGTATTCACTTAGATGTATGTTTTTGTTGGTTGGTTAAACATAAACTATTGTTAATCAAAAATGTGACATCCAACTAACTTGACCCTATGTATTTATGTAACTAAATCCGACAGATAAAAAATGAATGCCGGAGTGATGTTATTGGCAATGCGATAGCGCTTGGATTGAAGCAACAAAACATGTCACAAGAATCAAAAATTTATTTTCGTCCTCTCCTTCTAGTCCAAGTTACTGGCACATTTCTAAGAAGCAACAAAATATGTCACAAGAATTATTCAAATGCTAATAAAAGAACATATCACACGTGACGCAGTCCTGGATTGAAACAAGAACCGAAAATTTATTCCCGTGCCCTCCTTCCACGTCTCTCAAATTTACAATCCAGTCTAAGATAAAGTAGAATGAAACTCTCGACAGTGATATTGATACAGTGACGAAGATGATCTAATGTCTTGTTTGGTTGGAGTATTAATTTTAATATCGCGTGAGTTTTGATATTAATATTTTTGAAGTTTATAATATCAATATTGAAATTGGTACTAGAAGAATGTACAGAGGAAGATGGTTGATGGAAAAAGAAAGAGCTAGAGGTGGGAAAAAGAAAGTAAAGGAAATCTCTTTTTTTTTTAAGTGGATGGTACCACTAATTATATTAAAAGAAAAGAGAGAAGTAAAGAAAGTCGCGAGATTCTCCAAAATTAAATTGTAACATTTTTAATGGTTTGGACCTGTATTAGATTTGTTATAATAACAAACTTCAACAAAAGAGAGGTATCAAATTTGATAGAGCATGATCAAGCACCCCTTATTTTTTTTTAATTAGTAGTAATACCAACATTAATATTGATAGAATTACTTAATTGTAACCAAACACACTCCCCCGAGATGTTCCCTTTTCCTGTAAAGTGTCATGTGTCCTTTTCATTATTGGATTTTTTTCCCAATTACATGATCTATGTTGGTAACAGATGCAATCACATACATTTCAGCTCATTTATCTACTACTAATTCATCGGTTCACAAAATAAACACGTGCGGAACGCCTTTTTTTTGTTAGTGTAGAGAGAGAGAGATGGCCGGTCGTGGTGAGGCGGGAGGTCATGGAGGAGGCGAGGAGCCGTTCAAAGCCGGTTGCAGCTGTTTTAGATGGGACAGTCGGGAACTCATGGGTGCCGGCCATTGTGACGAGCGCCAGTGGACAGGAGACGGCTCAGATGCCATCCCCACTGAAGGATTTTCGTGGTGCCGGCACCAGATGATCGCCACCCTTAAATATGTGTGTGTTTTTTGTGTGTTTCCATTGTTGTTTGTGCAATATCATATCCCATGGGTGACGGATGGAGCTGAGGATCTTCAATATATATATTGGTGGAAGTATTTAGTTTTGTTAAAAGTCATAGCCCCCACTTTCGTTGGATTTTGTGAAAACAATATTATTCATACTTATGTCTAGTTTATAGCTGTCTTTATCTCATCTAAACTTTCTTGCTGATATATAGACCGTGATGAAATGTTTCAATTAGTCCGAGGCTTTGACTTGGACTTGAGCAAAATGGAAACCAAGGATAGGTAGCACAATATTTGAAAATAACGAGGATGCGGAGAGGGGAAGAGGGTGGGTACATGTATCTAAAGTTTATCAATTCAGTGAATCTTCTATGATCATCCGATATGATACGCTCGAGTCATAATTGATTTGACTCGTCGCTCGAGTCACAGTTGATTCAACCCATCTCAACGTATATCATCTCCTCCTCCTCCTCTCTCTCTCTCTCACTGTGACTTGACTAGACTCGATCGATCTTGAGAGTGATCTACACCGTATCAAATTTTTTCAAATATGATATGACAAACATAAATCGTCCCAAGTCAGATCGAGTAGATGAATCATGCATACATCTACATGCGGAAGAGGATGCCCCGCCTCGGACCACCCGTATTGGGGGCATCCATGTGACCCGCACTCCCCCACCTCTCGAGATGTGTGGGATTTGAAACTGAGAGCTCTCCCCTTTCTTTTGGGGGAGAGCCTTGACCGCTACACTACTGTGTGAGTGACCGTGTTTCCCGTTGTTTAACTCTCCGTCGACAACTGTATTGCAATCCGTGCACATGTAACATGACAATTAGAAATGACATAATGTCACTAAACTTAGGAGTGACATGTCACTCTTCATTTCAGAACACATTTTTTAAACAATTAAATTTAAGTTTAATGTTCTTAAGATGAGGACATTTTTAAAAAATATGTTTTATTTCAATTGTCTAATTTAAAGATCAAATTATTAAGATGAAGAGTGATCATACGTCAATGTTAAAATGAGATGACAAGGTAACTTTTTCTCCACAGTAAATGATGGGGACTCAAACTAAAGATGTATTGAGGTCGACCTAGAAAATGGGGTCAGATTGATCCAGATTATTTTGTTGCTCCTCCGTAATCGAGGAGTTGAAAGGTCGACGCACCATTACGCACGTACGTAACCATGAAGTTAATTATGCATGTGTAGTAGACACCCCTGTTCCTAATTAATGGACGTTTTAATAATTAATTAACTAGCCGAACATAAGGTAGACGTATCTGTGTACGTTTCCAATGCGACAAGTCTCGGACCGTCGTGACTCCAAGAGGATCGAGATGTGCCTCCCCATCCGATCGAAGAGCTCTGACCTACCACCAAAGCGCGCGGATGTTCCATGGCTGTTAATCCTCTCGAGTTATTGTCGGAGTCTCGGAATTGTTAAAGGGTGTGTTGGGAGTGGGGATGATCAGTAAAGATCCGCATCTGGGTTAGTTCCCAATTAATGTCTTGGTCAATAAATCCTCGATATATTACGCACCCGTACGTGCTATATATAATATAGCAGCACATACTCGAGAACAACATCGATCTGTGCTTAAAACATATTATCTCTGTTTTTTCGAAGCCTTCGTAGTCGTATTTTTCGAAGAAGCGATCTTCAGGTCTATAATTAAGGGCCTCGCCAAGAAAGAAGTACACAAACCCTTTAACTCTCTGGAAGTGCCCTCTGACTGCAAGTGTCCTCTGACTGCAATGCTCTGAGAGCTTCTCGATCCTAACTTGCGTACTGCTGTCACCGCGCGCGTTTGCAAGATGAAGGTAAGTTCCATCTATACGTACGTACGTGTTGCTCCATCAAGTACAATCTAATCCTAGTTTCTCCGGCCGGCCGGATTAGTTTCTGGTCTCATATATTCTGGTTTCGTCTGCTGCATGCTTGGTTACTGACAACAACAGTACTATCATACATGTATCCGCGCGCCTTACAGAATCGCTAGCTAACCAATTAATTACATGCATGGCCGGTTCAATTTGCGCATGCAGAAGAAGAGGATGGTCATGAAGGTCCAGATAAACTGCGACAAGTGCCGACGCAAGGCCATGGATGTGGCTGCGAAACATGGTGCGTACGTATATATATATATCTTCCCATGCATCCACCTCTCACCAACAGACGTATACGATTCATCCACCGCGCCCCATGTGAAGTCACAGGTGCTGAAAGTATCTGATTACGTACAGGGGCGGACTCGGTGGCTGTGGAAGGGGAGCAGAACGATCTCCTGGTGGTGAGGGGCGGCGATGGAGTCGACCCGGCGGAGCTGGCCATCGAGCTGAGGAAGAAGCTGGGGCACGCGAAGATAGTCTCGGTGGATGAAATCCGGGTGGTGGAGGCAGAGGAGAACGGAGGAGGGATCAGGAAGGGCGAGGCGCCGGCGCCGCCGCCGGCGCCGCCGCCGCGGCGGGATCCGGATTGCTGCTACTGCTGCTCTAATTACCTTTCACGCCCGCCGCCACCTGTCGTGATTGTTCATGGAGATTACGACGCCCCGCAACCCTGTTCCATCATGTAGTTTTTAATCACAAGGAGCTCTGGCATGCCTTGTTCAGAGAGAGTACTGCCCTCCGATATTTATATCATATACAGCTCGTGATAAAAGAATGTATATTGCTTCTTAATTTCATATATCACTTGTTTTATAGACGCATCATTTGATTATTAGTTTGACATGTTATTATGATTCGAGTTGTTATGCAATCTTAGATCACGGTGCTCGTGAACACATCCCCTATGATTTGGGTTTTGTCATTTTCTACGGTATATATCCTTGCCTCATATTCAGAAGGAGAGAAAACGACTTTGACTCTCTATTTACTAATTGATAAGACGAAATCATATATATATATATAAGATTTTTTAAAAATATATTTTCATTATTTTTAAATATATTTATTAAATGTCTTATTTTTATAATACTAATTAGCACAAAACGACTACAGGTTATTCTATCAGCATTGACATTCTCTTAATTTCCACCCAAAGTCCAATTCAATTCTAAGTTAAATTTGATGTCAACCTAATTACACGAGGCATGATGGCAATGGCAAAGACCAGCGAGCAAGCATGAAGGATTGGAACAACTTATGAATGGTATGGAATCAGTTCTAACTCGCTGGTAGTGACACAACCATGTGACGATCAAAGGAAGGCAAAAATAACATCACTCAAGGGACGCCAAAACCAATCTACGTACGTACAGTGCTTTTAGACTCTCTCTCTCTCTCTCTATATATATATATAACAATGACTTTGGTGAAAATATTTTCAGAAATAAAAATTATGAAAAATTGATTGCGAGATAAAATAACTGATCAATGGATGAATGATAATTTAGTAACATATTAAAAAATAGATATATGATAACATTGACAATGGTATAATAATGTAACATTTTCAAAATATAAAGATATGTTATAAGTAACTCACTTATAACAATTTTTTTATTTATATGAAAATAAATAATTTTTATTAGATTAATTTTATTTTATCTCGCTCTAAATATTTTTGACTCTGCCATTATATATATATTTATATATGTATATATACAAGAATATAAACAAAAAAGTTTTTCACTCTCTTTGAATGAGAGAGGTTATGGTTCAAATATTGCAATCATCATCGGTGAGGGCTGTAAATTTACCTGCCTATGTTCTAAAATTATTTATAAAAAAAACTTGAAAAACCCACGAGATAAAACAGAAAGTCAAAATTAACCTGGTCAACAGCAAGGTAACCCGTTCCAGTGGCCTCCCCCGACCCACCACGTCCCACCGTCTAAAACGGGAACGGCTGCCCAGGTGCCCTTCCCCTCGCAGGTCCTCCGTGGCCCATAATAAATGGAGGTCGTATTCCAACCCCGTTTCCTGCAAGCACTGCACGAAGAGAGCAGAACAGAGCACCGGCATTCCTGTGCCATCTCGTCCTCAGTTCTTCAGAGAGAAGATCTCGAGCATCCAGGAGACCTTCAAGGGCGGCGAGGCCCGTGGCACTGGCGAGGTGGGTTTCCTTTGTCTTGTTCTGTGCACCCCGCATACATGCATGGTCATGGCTTCTCTGACGGCTCTGGCTCTGCTCTTCCCGTCCCCTTGTCTTTGATTCTGATTTTGGCTTCCGCAGGCGAAGGCTGGACAGATGATGGATTCTGCGAGGGACACCGCCTCCAGGGCCTCCCAGTCTGCCCAGGAGAACACGGAGAAAGCTTCGGGCTTCTTCCAGCAGGTCGATCCGCCGTCCCCATATCTCTCTCTCTCTGTGTGTGTGTGTGTGTGTGTGTGTGTGTGTGTGTGTGTGTGTGTGTGACACGTACGTTTCTTAATTTGGGTCAATGCAGACTGGGGAGGAAGTGAAGAGCATGGCTCAGGGTGCAGTGGACACTGTGAAGAACACCCTCGGAATGGGAGACAACACCCCCTCAGGCAACACTCGGGGCAGCAATTAGTGAGAATATGGAGCTTCTGAAATAACCCACCGCAGGCCCTCCTTGCATGCCGCTGTCCCTGCGATGTTTCGCATTCTTCTGTTTGGTTCTGCAGACCTCCCGAGCAAGGTAGGGAAGGTGATATATATATATATATGTATACCCCTGGGTACCCTGTATGCATATGTGCCTAGCCTCTTGCTGGTGTCGTCTTCGGTTTCTATAGTACTGCTAGCTGTTACAGACAGAACTTACTACATTAATTATAACCAGTTAAATTTGTTCTTCGTTGTGCCTAGATTTCCAGGGATTGGAGGGTTTATGTAGGTGACGGATCGAGTACTTTTGGCTCTTTCTTTTGCTTCTATATATATAAAGGTGTTATGATGATGAGCTGTTTGTTTGCTGTAACCTGGCCGAAGTCTGCTGCATGGTCTTATTTTAGTCTTCAAACCCCCCCGCCCCCCTCCCCCGGCGTGCCTCAATCAGGTTTTCCGCAGGCTGTCCATGTCCATTTGGGAACGATGATCATCTGACGACGAACGTACACCCTCAATAATGTCTTGATTTTAAAATTATTAATTAATGCTAAATCTATCTTAAAACCTGGGAATGTTTTGTTCAGATAACTGTGAATATTAATTTACAGTCGAAATTTTTATAGGGTGTTTAGAAATATTTTTTTAAAGTTATTTCTATCTTAAAAATTATGTTGCGTAAGTTTTCGAATTAAATTTTAAAATTGATGAAAATTGACAATATTGATTTGACATAAATGTCGTATTTTTAAAAATCATGCAAATTTATTTGACAGACACTCTTCATTATTTTTTTAAATTTTAATGTCATAATCATTCTTCATCATCTCGACTCAAACTTTTAATTGTTTAATAATAATATTAAAACTAAATTTATTGATAAATTCTGACTCATTGATTACCGTGTTTCGTGTTTTCAATTAATTGATATCTTTTTCAACACGGTGATATTCTACCAAAATTTTAGTTAGATAAATTAATCAAGTTTGATCTCATCTCAATCTTTTATTAGGGTCACTTATCGAGGATACTTATGTTTCATATCTCATATCTATCGTATATTAAAATATAAAAAATAAAATATTAATTTAAAATTTATATAATCAAATGATTCTTTACAAGAATGAAATTGTCATCCACCTCTATCCCGAAACATTTAGGCCCACTTTGATAGCGGAGTGGTCGGTGAGTTGTCGGGAATCGGGGAGAGAGAAATCTCGGCAGGACCCGCCTCCCCCTCACACAAAAGGGGCTAACCGAGGGCGGTTACCGTGCTCGGTTAACAAACACGGCCTTAGTGAGGACACTTATGGAGTTATTTACGTATGATCATTTTTATTAAAATAAAATGGTAAAAAATATAAAATAGTACGTCTTTATCTTATATTTTAAATTAATATCCTCGGTCAATCAAAAGAGAAATAATCTGAAATTTTCATTCTGTCATTTTAATCTAAAAAAGAATCTAAAAATTTTAGTATACTTTCAGTCTTTAACCCAATCGTTCCAAATTCTAAAACAACGCATTGATGAAAAGGGAGGCATTACAAAAGCTGCAGAAGTACGCAGGCGAGAGCCAAGGGGTAATTGCGTTCCACATTTTCAGATGACTTTTGCGTCTTTAGGAACCTAATTCTAAGATATAACATGGTATAAGTTCATTGATCACAGCTCGTGGTCGACGTATGAGCTGTATTTACGGGATCACAGGCCCGGTCCTCGTCAGAGTAAGTTCCGTAGTGGCGGCCTCTATGTTCATTTGTTGGCGAATTAATTTTACGATGTCCAGAACACATGCACAAGGATGTCCCGCCCGTGGGCGGGCGAGATTTTCATAGGCTATGATCAGGCCTCATTTACGGGACCACCGGCCAGCCGTACATGGAAGAACCCCATGGGCTTGACTACCCTAAACCGCAATGGGCCTGACGTTACTAGGCCGCATTGGGCCTGGCGTCATTAGGCCACATTGGGCCTGGCGTCATTGGGCTACGTACGCTGGGCATGGCGAGTGTTCCCCTCCTCACTATCCCCCCACTCCCGTGCGTCAAGTGTGCTTGACACTTAGGAGGAGTCATACAAGGCCCGGTGAGGGGGAAAATTAGTGGAGCCTTCGCAAAACCTCTCATTCTTCTGACACAAGAAATCCTACCGTAGGCCGCCTTTCTTGGTGCGTAAGGCAGCCCCATACGCGTTGGGTGACGTTAGCGTCATCATAGTGGTGTCATTTTGCACTTGGAGAAATGGGACGTAGTAGGTGTCGGAGCGATGCTTAGGTTTGCAGTCGAGTGCACTAGCGGTGGCGGTTAAGTCCTCAACTGTTCGTCGGCTAGGGCAAGGCAGACACATTGCTCACGGTAGGCCTTATAAGAAGGACGAAACGAGTTTCCAATGGCAGCTCTCGTGCATTCCTTCTCCGGCGCTGGTGCTCGAGTCTTCCCTGCTGCTTGGCCTCTACACTTAGTGAGGCTTCTCTCCTTCTTCTCTACCTTTCCTAGAACTCATGGTGCCAAGCAGAAGACTCATCCTGACTGGCTCTGAATCCTCTGCTGAGGAGGAGAGCGGAAGTGGTAGTGGCCCGAGTACCTTTGAAGCCCTCCTGGTCCCTGTCCTCCCTACTTTAATGTCACTTACTGGGTAATCTATATCCATAGGGAGGCCTTTCAAATCCCGATAGACATTGACATCGTCTTCCCCACCAATGACGATTTCTTACAGGGTTTCTTCCCCAACGGGGGTCAACATTGTAAGGTTTCGCACAGCACCTACGGGCGACGCAGCGGATAACAAAAATTCATTTGTCCGATCCCGGTGTTGTGGAAAGCTTAATCTATGCTCTAATCGGTGTTTCTAAGACCCTAATTACGGGTTGCGTGTTTCACCTTGCGCAGAACGACGCTGTCTGCGATGCCCGATGCAGGATATCGAGCCGCACAGCTGTACGGCCTTTAGAGCAGATCCACACGGACCCTTGCGCAGCGACGGTACCTCCTCGGCGCAACTTTCCCCGACTCTATCACCTTCTGGAGAGAGAGAGAGCAAAGGGGAGAAAGGGGGGAGGCTAATCCTCCTCTTAAGCTTATGTGCTTGCTTAAGCTTAAGAGGTTGGAAGAAGTGAAGGCTCGAATGAGCATCACGTAGGTGGCTATATATAGAGTTTAGGTTTATTAGAAAATGGTTCTAAAAGACCGAAACTGTATATATGTCCTATCCACTATTATACATATGTATTAAGCTCCATTTACACTCCTTTCCAAAAGGAATTAAAAGGAATTAATACATACACTTGTATAATAATAATCCGTCACCCAAGAATCCATTGTGTGTGATCCTCTAGGCCCACAGTCACTCTAGTTTAAGGTCCATTAACTTCTAATTCCCAATTAGAAGTAAATTAAACGTATTCTTCGCTTCTACTAGAGCCGAACAATAGTTTAATTTATTCCGAACCTTTGATCACGTAGGGTCAAGCAAATCCGCGTGATCCTAGAGGACACCGGGTTTAAACCAGCCTGTCTGGTACCTGTAAGTCCACAGTTACCGTATCGATATAATCCCTCGCTCATTCTATGAGTCTGGTACGATCGAGGGTACGGTTTCTGTCAAACCCCATGATCGTGCCATTTGACTATGACCTCCTTAAAGTGTATGACGTCCGTCCTAAACGAACTCATACGACCCTGGCCAGGGATTTAACAGAGCGTCAATGTCATGACCCATTAACTGTCTGATATATACCCGACAGTGAGCGATTCCTTCTTGACCATTGACGATCTTCACACGTATCATGGAGTGGTTAACGACTCGGCAACTCATGACTTATGGTTAAAGTCACTTAGCCAAGTAATTAAACCATTCCAGTCCTCGTGTAAGATCCGATCAATGCCTCAGGTCAAAGGACCAACGATGCTACTGAGACAGTTGGATCTTCAGTTGACATTAGATATAATCAACCATCTGAAGATCCAATAGCGGATCAGTTCAGTGTACATCCTCCAAGGACATACACCTACACATATGTGTTGGTGCCCCGCACCATTGACCATGAGACTGGTCACTGACACATCATGTGTACTGGTTTAATAGGTAATCAAAGTCCCCGAGTGATTGTCCTCCAACCAGGAACAGTTTAAGGTATGTGTACATGTAAAGTCAATCTCATGTTCGAGATCTCATCTCGAGCTGACTTTACAACCACATATCCTAGGGACAACGTAAAGTAACACAATCGCATATTTACGCTCAAACACTACTTTATTAATAATGAACAAGATCGTACAACTATTGGGCCTACCCGACCCGAAATTGGCATGTAGCACACCAACACTAACAATCTCCCACTTGAACTACAACCAATTACCCACAACTTTGAGGCCCATCTTATCCCGATGACGCTCAAACACAGTCTGTGTCAAAGGCTTAGTCAGTGGATCTGCTATGTTGTCTTCTGACGGTACACGCTCTACCGCCACATCTCCACGATCAACAATCTACCGAATAAGGTGAAAACGCCTGAGAACATGCTTTGACATTTGGTGAGATCTCGATTCCTTCGCCTGGGCGATGGCCTCATTATTATCACAAAATAATGGGATGGGAGCTGTTATCTCCGGAACTACGCCAAGTTCCAAGATGAATTTCTTCATCCAGATGGCTTCTCCAACTGACTACCCCTCCATTCAACATGAATACAAATACAGACATGGATTTGCAGTTATTTGTATCTGATTGGAAACTAGAATCTGAGTAAGCTCTAAGCTATAGGTCATATCCTCCATAAATCAGAAAAAGATCCTTAGCCCTTCGCAGGTACTTAAGGATGCCCTTTACTGCCTTCCAGTGCTCTTCGCCTGGATTTGCCTGATATCTACTGACAATGCTTAAAGCATTGGCAACATCAGGCCATGTACATAGCATTGCATACATGATTGACCCTATCGCCGAAGCATAGGGTACCTTATTCATGTGTGCCACCTCCTCAGAAGTTTTAGAACTCATCCCCTTGGATAGGTAAATTCCATGTCTCATGGGAATGAGACCTCTCTTGGAATTTTTCATCCTAAACCTTTTGAGGATAGTGTCTATGTACATGGATTGGGATAATCCTAGCATCCTTTTAGATCTATCTCGATAGATCCCTATGCCCAGCACATAAGATGCTTCTCCCAAATCCTTCATGGAGAAGGTCTTGGACAACCAAGACTTGGTTGATGTCAACATCTCTACATCATTCCCAATGAGTAAGATGTCATCAACATAAAGGACCAAGAAGGTCACTGAGCTCCCACTGACCTTCTTGTAAACACATGGTTCATCTTCATTCTGAATGAAGTTGAAAGATTTGACAGCATCGTCAAATCTTAAGTTCCAGCTTCTAGATACCTGCTTTAATCCATAAATGGACCTTTAAAGTTTGCATACCTTATTAGGATGTAGCTTGGAGGTGAATCCTTCAGGCTGTACCATGTACACCTCTTCTGACAGATTTTCAAAAAGCTGTCTTCACATCCATTTGTCAGATCTCATAATCCAGGTATGCAGCAATGGCAAGGAGGATTCTGATTGACTCGGCAAAAACGTCTCATCATAGTCAATGCCTTGCCTTTGACGATATCCTTTCGCCACTAGTCTAGCCTTGTATGTGTCAATCTGTCCATCTGTACCGATTTTCCTTTTGAAAATCCATTTACAGCGGATAGGGACATTCCCTTCGGGTACATCAACTAAGTTCCAAACTTTGTTGGTGTATATGGACTGGATCTCTGAATCCATTACCTCTTACCATTTCTCAGAGTCTACACTACAGATCACCTCCTGGTACGACTGAGGATCATCATCCTCATTGATACATACCTTAGAGGACCCTTCTGAGATATGTCCAACATATCTCTCAGGTTCTCTCAGTAGTCTACCAGATCTCCGCAGTGTCAGTGTTTCACTTTGAATAGGATCAACCGATATAGTCTCATCTAATGAGCTTGTGTCTATGGGTTGTGGTTTTTGGACCTCGTCCAATTCTATCTGGCTCCCACTGTTTTTCTGGAGTAGATATTCTCTTTCCAGAAACACAGCTCTCTTGGCCACCAAGACCCTTTGCTCAGAAGGGTGATAGAAATAATATCCAAACGTCTCCTTTGGATATCCCACAAACCTACACTTATCGGTCCTCGACTCAAGCTTATCACACTCGTTCTTCTTTACATGAGCAGGACACCCCCAAATTTTAATGTGATTAAAATTTGGTTTCCTGCCCTTCCATATCTCATATGGTATAGAAGGAACTGATTTACTTGAGATCCTATTCAATAAATATGCTGTAGTCTCTAATGCATAGCCCCAGAGAGACAAGGGTAGTCCTGACATAGACATCATGGATCAGACCATGTCTAACAAGGTCCTGTTTCTCCTCTCGGATACATCATTGTGTTGTGGTGTATACAGTGGAGTCCACTGAGAAACTATTCCATAGTCTTTAAGATAAGAAGTGATCTCATGGCTTAAGTATTCACCTCCTCGATCCGATCGAAGAGCCTTAATACTTTTACCTGTCTATTTCTCTACTTCATTCTTGTATTCCTTAAACTTCTCAAAGGCTTGTGACTTATGTCTCATTAAATACACATAGCCATATCTAGAGAAGTCATTAATAAAAGAAATGAAATAGAGATAACCTCATTTTGCTTCTATGGATATGGGTCCACACACATCCGAGTGTATGAGCTCGAGAAGGTCAACAGCCCTCTCACCATGTCCACCAAAGGGAGCCTTGGTCATTTTTCCCATGAGACACGACTCACAGATATCAAATGGCTTGTATTCGAACGAATTCAAATACCCATTTGAGTGTAAGTGAGAGACTCTTTTCTCACCTACATGACCAAGTCTGCAATGCCATACATATACAGAATTCACTTCATCAGCATTGGAAACTTGCATAACATCAGAACGTGTATTTAATACATAAAGACCATTGACTAATGAACCATTGGCTATAATCAAACCATTATTCATTATAGAGCACCCAGTGCTATTAAAAGCCAATGTATATCCAATGTTATACAAGCCAGATATTGAAATAATGTTCTTAATAATATTAGGAACATAATAACAGTCATTCAACTCTAGAATGACTCCTGAAGGTAAACTGAGGCGTGCAGTCCCGACAGCTTTGGCAGCAACTAAAGCTCCATTGCCCATCCTCAGTTCAATCTCCTTTTTGCCTAGTCGCCTTCTATTTGCCAGCATCTGCACAGAATTACAGATATGAGATACACATCCAGTATCCAATACCCATGATGTGGATTTCATATATGACAAATTAAGGTCTATGATAAAAATACCTTCATTTAGAATTACCTTGCAATTCCTTTTCCAATGCCCAGTTTCCCCGCATCGAAAATATTTGTCTTCATTTTTATTCTTCTTGCCCTTCCCTTTGTCAACTTTGGCGAGTTGCTTATGTAACACCCGAATTCGTTCGAAATCTAAAGATAATTAAATATTTTATATTTAGAGTCCATATAAATTTTTGGTTCTCTTAATTAAAGTCTAATACCTTGAACGGTATTGTTTAACGAACCTTATTAAGTAAATTAAATAGTTATCTTACTTTAATAATGTATAACTTTTTATAAGAATGTTATAATATGATTAATATTAGGCCCGTTGGATAGAGAATTCAAAAATCTACAAGTTTCATGTTGAACACTTTTTCAAATTTTGACGTTTGATAGGTCAAATATATGATAGAATGAATTAGTACTTTTAGATTTTGTTATTGATAAACTTTTAGTGAGTTTTCATATAAAAATCCATTTCTTAAAAAAAATCACTTAACCCTCCCTTACGTAATACCTCCCCATGTATTCCCCCCTCCACCCAAAATATCTCCCCCCCCCCTCCACGTCATCCCCCTCCATCCTTATCTCCCTCCTCCTTATCCTCACCTCCTCTTCCTCCCATCCTTCTTATCTTCTCCTCCCATGCCCCTATAAATACCCCCCCTCTCCCCCTCTTTCTCTCCCACTCCAGCACTCCCCCTCTCCCCTCTCCACACGTAATACCCCCCTCCCCCCATCCCTCTTTCTCATTCTCTCACTCTCTCTCTCTCTCTCACACACACACACACTCTCTCTCTCCCATCTCTCTTTCTCTCTTTTTATTTTTATTTTCTCTTTCTTTTACTCTCTCTCTCTCTACTCTCTCTACTCTTTTTACTTTCTCTCTATTTTCTCTCTCTAAAGTTTCTCTCTACTTTTTCTCTTTAAATATCTTTCTCTCTACTTCTTTCTCTACTCTCTCTCTACTTTATCTCTCTACTCTTTCTTTACTTCCTCTCTCTATTTTCTCTCTCTACACCCTCTTTATTATCTCTCTATTTTATCGCTCTACTTTCTCTCTCTAATCTCTTTATTTTCTCTCTTTCTATCTACTTTCTCTCTCTATTCTCTCTACTTTCTACTTTCTCTCTCTAAATTCTCTCTCTACTTTCTCTATCTAGTTTTTCTCTTTAAATATCTCTCTACTTCTCTCCATACTCTCTCTCTACTTTCTCTCTCTAACTTTCTCTCTCTAATTTTTCTCTTTAAATATCTCTCTACTCTGCTCCCTCTTTACTTTCTCTCTCTACTTTCTTTCTCTACTCTCTCTACTTTCTCTCTCTACTTTCTCTCTCATCTCTCTTCCCACTCTCATTCTCTTATTAATAAACGGAGAAGATAATACAGCATCAGAATAATATAAATAATTAATAAACACTTGGGCGGAGGATTTGAAGCTATTTTGGACAATTTCACCATTCTTTACGTATCTGGGACGGGAAAATTATCTTTTCCCACGCAAGGACTTCTACGGGAGGTCGGGTGAGATACTAAGTCAATTCAGAAGTCTATTCTAAAGGTAGGCATGATAAACCGAGTGCATGTTATTTGTTATTTACATTTATTTGATTTGATTTTATTTGAAATATGATTTAAGTCATTGATTTATTTAACCTAATGATCTATGTTTAGAATCAGTTATTTATTTAGTTACCATTCTGTAAAAATATTATTTTCCTCTCTAATCTCTCTTTATTTTCTCTCTAATCTCTTTCTACTTTCTCCCTCTACTTTCTCTCTCTACTCTAATCTCTTCGAATGTTATATAATAGTAATTTATTTAGTTAATAAATTTGACCCACTACCCTTTGATTAAAATCTAATTCTTGATATTAAAATACGATCCAGTTATTTTGTAAGGTTCAATGACAAGTTTTAAGTATTGAGACGACTATGTAATAAGCATCATAATAAGAATAAAAATTTGATTAAGTATATGGACTGTGTCACTTTAAGGAGGTGTGGGGCGACAAACCGTAGTTAGCTTACGCTACGAGATTAGGCCTATTTTCAAGGACAATCGGACTTCTGAAAAATCCGGAACCCAGAATAAGAAAATTATCTGGGGAATGGTGGAGTATTAACTCCCAATCCTGCGTGGTTGATCAAGGCCGACAGGCTCCAGCGTTTAGACTATTTATCTTTATGTCGACGTATGGATGCCTAGATATGTGTTTGCTACTGCTTTTAGTGACGGGATGCATGTCCAACATATACTGCCAAATAATATGAAGCTCAGATTTGATATATGACTTTGATATGATCTGAAAATAAGTTCATCTGTATAAGCTCTGATTTAGCTAAGATATGTATTATGTCATTTATATGTAAGTCAGATAAGATTTGTTATACGCATTCGCTTATAAATATAAAAATTATTTTGCTCTATTATATTTCCTTCGCATTCATAGTATATGTACAATCCAGTGAAATTGTGATTAGCTTTATATCATGGATTTACACAGTTTAGTATATGATAAGCATGTGATTGGTTTTAATGCCTACTGAGTCTTTGGACTCACTTTCGTTGCCTAACCATTTCAGGAAATTGACCAGTGTGCGTCTTGACTCCGACGGGCGGTAGGTCGGAGGATGATCCCGGGTTTAGTTTGGATTCTGCTGCGTAGAATAAGTAGATTTAGTTTTATTTTGAATAATGAATGTAAATATGACTTTTGGGTAGCAATATATAGTACTATGTACACGATGTAAACTATGAGTGTTTATGGTATAGAAATGGTATGGTTTTATCTTTTGAAGTATGTGATGATTTGGCCTTTAGCGCCTTGCAAATATTCGGCCCACAATACCTCCGTACATCCGCTGTGACATCCCCGGACACGATACGGGATCGCGGGAAGGGGGCACCACAGCTTACCCGTGGCCTTTTTCTTTCCCTTCCCTTTGTTACTCGTGGTGGATATTTGAGAGGCCTTCCTTTTCTTGTTGGCCCGGCCAACAATCATTACAGACGAAGATGATTTATCTTTCTACATGGTTCCTTCAACACTCTTTAATATATTGAGCAGCTCTGGGAGAGTTGCTTCAATCCTGTTCATGTTAAAGTTCATGATGAAGGAAGAAAAGGAATCGGGCAATGACTGGAGTATAAGATCAGTGCATAGTTCAAGATCCAACTTAAACCCCAATGCATTGAGTCTTTCAACCCACTCCATCATTTTCAGTACATGGGCCTGTACTGATGAACCCTCAGACATCTGTGTCCTGAAAAGCCTTTTGGAGATGTCATACCTCTCAATCCTACCCTGCTCCCCGAAGAGCTGGCGTAGATTGAGAAGTATACTTCTACTATCAGTCTTTTCGAATTGCCTCTGCAGCTCGGGAGCCATAGAGGCCAACATGTAACATTGGACAAGGGAGGAGTCCTCAGACCACTTGGCATAAGCCAGTAACTCGCCCTCGTCGGCATCAGGAGCCGGCTCAGAATGAACCGTGTCCAACACGTATGTAATCTTTTCGGCGGTAAGGACTACGCGTAGGTTACGCAGCCAATCCGAGTAGTTCGGTCCAGTTAAGCGATTTGCATCCAAGATGCCGCGGAGGGGGTTGGACGACGACATTGTAATCTGGATAAGAAATAAAAGATAACTTAGCATGTGTTCAAATTCTAACTTAGATGTGGCTTTCTATCTTAGTTAGTCCCACTATTTTTCGATCGAACTATATAACCCTCAGTATATAGAACGGGAGATCAACGAGATCAACCTAGTGGGTCGGAATCCCAACGAGACTGATGTACGACCTTGTGGAAAGCACAACAAGCCATACACCATCTCAAGGGCAGTCAACAAGCACTTGCATCTAATGCAATATCCGATATTCGGCCCCCGAGAAATCATCCCCTTGTGGAAAGCACAACAAATGATATTCTTGGTTAGATCTAACCGTCATTACTACATAGCAATGAGTTCATGACCCGACCCTTGTGGAAAGCACAACAAAGCCGAGTTCAATTCCTCACCCCATTGAGGTCGAGCCTTGGAGTTTAATCCCGCCCCCAAATTTATGGACCTTGTGGAAAGCACAACAAATCCATGAAATGAAGACGTTCATTCACTTCATAATGATGGAGGGCCACGATGACTCCTAGAGCCACGCTTACCAGATCTAAAATTTAATCGCGAGGGAATTTTATTTTATCTTGATCTCACCCTAGGTGGTAATATAAATATATCCAATATATTTACCGTACCTAGTAGTTTGCACAAAATAAATGCATTCAATACAAAAATAAACGCAAGTGATCATGGACTTTAACCCTAATGTAACTAAGACATCCGGCCCACTTCCGAAGCAGCTAGATCGTCCTCGTCGGGTGTGCTCCACGCTTTCAAACTTCGACGCCGCATTAATTACAACTTTTACGCGGCACGCAGGCCAAAAAAATTAAATTACATGTGACTCAAATTCCAACAGCCCTTAGGGCGAGTACAACAATGGAGGAAGATAGAAGTACATTGGAATTTTAATAGAGAGAGAAAGGAGGTTCGCAGACCCCAATTAATTACATTAATCCAAGTCCATGATCACTTGCCAACCAATTCAAATAAAATCAATCAAGGGTTATTTTCTGAAAATAATCCTTACTTTTTGAATTTAAAAATGGGATGTGCAAATAAAAATAGGCTAGCTTTGTTTAATTTTAAAAATCAAAGCATGGTTAACTAAAATTAAACACATAAGCAGGCCAATACAAGGTAAATAAAGTAAAGCACGTAAAGAAGCATCATTTTCTACAGGGGCATCTAATTGAGATAATTAATTAAATTTAAATTTAAATTTAGTTATCTAATAATCAAATTTAAATTCAAAATTTAAACATGTCAATAATTTAAATTTAAATTCAAACTAACTATCCAATAATTTTTTTTGAAAGTAAATTTAGAATAATACAATTATCCTCAATTAGTAATTTTCTAAAATTTAAAATTTGAATTTAACAATTATCTAATAATTAAAAATTCAAATAATTGAAATTTTCACATTTAACTTCAAGAAAATTTAAAATTTAAAATTTCTAATTATCTAATAATTAAAAATTCAAAAATTAAAAATTACTGAAGTAACTTCAATTATTACCATTTTATCTCAAGGTAAATAGTGACTATCTCACCTCGCTAAATTCAAATCGATTAAATAAAATTTAACATTTGACATTTACTTTTGAGATAACACTATTTAACTTACTCGATAGAATTCTATTTAATTTACTGTGCATTTTGATATATATATATCATATATGTATATGCACATAATAAATTAAATAAGGTTAAAAATGAAAGATTTTTTTTAATTTAAAAAAAATTTGGCGGCGCGGGCCCGCCCCGCGCGCCGGCTGCGCTCGCGCGCGCGGGCGTTGACTCGCGCGCCCGCGTTGCGGGCGCCGGCCGCGGTGCCGGCGCCCACAACGCGGTGCGACCGCGTTGCGGGCGGCGCCCGCCATGCGCGTGCCGCGTGGGCGGCGCCCGCCACGCGTGCGCCGTGTGGGCAGCACCCGCCCCCCCGGGTCAGTGCCCGCGGGCGCTGACCCGAGGGCGCCTCGTGCGCCGCCCACGAGGCGGGCGCAGTGCGCCCAAAACGGGCAAGCAAAATTTTTTTTTTAAAAAAAAAAAATTTACCGCTAGGATGCCCAGCATCCAAGAAGAGTAGAGATGCCCAGCATCCCATTCTTCTAATAATAATTGAGGATTTTAATGTCCCTGAAATATGATTCTAAACGGCGATAAAAACACCGACCAGAGCACGAACCTGGCTCTGATACCACTGTAAGGTTTCGCACAGTACCTACGGGCGACGCAGCGGATAACAAAAATTCATTTGCCCGATCCCGGTGTTGTGGAAAGCTTAATCTATGCTCTAATCGGTGTTTCTAAGACCCTAATTACGGGTTGCGTGTTTCACCTTGCGCGGAACGACGCTGTCCGTGATGCCTGATGCAGAATATCGAGTCGCACAGCTGTACGGCCTCTAGAGCAGATCCACACGGACCCTTACGCAGCGACGGTACCTCCCCGGCGTAACTTTTCCCGACTCTATCACCTTCTGGAGAGAGAGAGAGAGAGAGCAAAGGGGAGAAAGGGGGGAGGCTAATCCTCCTCTTAAGCTTATGTGCTTGCTTAAGCTTAAGAGGTTGGAAGAAGTGAAGGCTCGAATGAGCATCACGTAGGTGGCTATATATAGAGTTTAGGTTTATTAGAAAAGGGTTCTAAAAGACCGAAGCTGTATATATGTCCTATCCACTATTATACATATGTATTAAGTTCCATTTACACTCCTTTCCAAAAGGACTTAAAAGGGATTAATACATACACCTGTATAATAATAATCCGTCACCCAAGAATCTATTGTGTGTGATCCTCTAGGTCCACAGTCACTCTAGTTTAAGGTCCATTAACTTCTAATTCCCAATTAGAAGTAAATTAAACGTATTCTTCGCTTCTACTAGAGCCGAACAATAGTTTAATTTATTCCGAACCTTTGATCACGTAGGGTCAAGCAAATCCACGTGATCCTAGAGGACACCGGGTTTAAACCAGCCTGTCTGGTACCTGTAAGTCCACAGTTACTGTATCGATATAATCCCTCGCTCATTCTATGAGTCTGGTACGATCGAGGGTACAGTTTCTGTCAAACCCCATGATCGTGCCATTTGACTATGACCTCCTTAAAGTGTATGACGTCCGTCTTAAACGAACTCATACGACCCTGGCCAGGGATTTAACGGAGCGTCAATGTCATGACCCATTAACTGTCTGATATATACCCGACAGTGAGCGATCCCTTCTTGACCATTGACGATCTTCACACGTATCCTGGAGTGGTTAACGACTCGGCAACTCATGACTTATGGTTAAAGTCACTTAGCCAAGTAATTAAACTATTCCAGTCCTCGTGTAAGATCCGATCAATGCCTCAGGTCAAAGGACCAACGATGATACTGAGACAGTTGGATCTTCAGTTGACATTAGGTATAATCAACCATCTGAAGATCCAATAGCGGATCAGTTCAGTGTACATCCTCCAAGGACATACACCTACACATATGTGTTGGTGCCCCGCACCATTGACCATGAGACTGGTCACTGACACATCATGTGTACTGGTTTAATAGGTAATCAAAGTCCCCGAGTGATTACCCTCCAACCATGAACAGTTTAAGGTATGTGTACATGTAAAGTCAATCTCATGTTCGAGATCCCATCTCGAGCTGACTTTACAACCACATATCCTAGGGACAACGTAAAGTAACACAATCGCATATTTACGCTCAAACACCACTTTATTAATAATGAACAAGATCGTACAACTATTGGGCCTACCCGACCCGAAATTGGCCTGTAGCACACCAACACTAACAAGTATTTCTCTGGAGGTCTTTAGGGCTGGCTTCCCCATCCCGGTCCCCACTTTCTTCGAGTCGGTCCCCCACTTCTATGGCCTAAACCTAGGGTAGTTGTCGCCCAACTCCTGGCGCATCCTTTGCGCTTTTGCTTTTATCTATCGCCAAGTAGGTGTCACTCCTACTCTCTGGCTCTTCCACTAATTCTTCGGCGCTCATCGCTATCTTAGTTCAGACGTCTCTGCTTACTACTTCTGTGGTCAGAATAGGAGGGCCTTTGTAACGACCCGAGAATCCAATTACCGGGAAGGCCCGATAAACCGAAACTTGCACCGCCACCCACGAGCCCGAAGACTCGGAAGGGTTTAAAGGATGGTGTGGAGACTACACAAGTATCACAAATAATTACAGAAATTAAGCAGTTTATATAATTAAGCAGGAAATAAATTAACATTTTACATGATACATGGTCCACAAGATAATAATAGAATAACAGCAGTAGTCCACAACTAGCACAGAGATGAGAAAGAAAAGTACAGCTACACGGGACATACCCCGGCTCTGACCTCTGGCACTAACGCTGGGCACCTGAACCACGCTGAACCTCAGACGCGCTCCCCTGAAGCCGCGCCTCACCTGAAACACGGTGAAAACACGCAGGGAATGAGTCTCAGAACAAGACTCAATAGGGATCACTCGAACCCTACCTCGTAAACGGAGAAACCGCTACACTAGCAGTAAGCGAGTACCTTGGAAAGGGAAGCCCTGCCATCTACAAAACACCGGTCTCACGGCACGAAAACCGACACGCGTGCCACGGTGAAACGACCGGAACACCACGGCCAACACGACAAAAACCCGAAGGTCGAAGGCGCAACGACTGATAGTCTGTCACTCCCGACTCGACATGAGTACCTCCCACTAGAAGTAAGGCCGGTTGCGTCCCCTGACGACTTTCACCGCACCGAAGGTGAACTGCCTAAGGTGGTAGCGCCTACCAGAGGCACGGACACCGAACAAGTAATCACAAACAAGTGACTAGCTTGGGTCACGCCTGTCGGCATGGGTCCAACTGCCCCGAACCACGTGTGCACACACAGACCATACGTCCTAGGTCTGGCCTCTATTGGTTTTCCCCTGGAGCCGGACTCTGGCTACCGACGAGGGGCCCGACGGAAACCAGTCTAAAAACCATCCTCAGGGTAGCCTCTCCACCACTCCCTGGTGGGTCCACTCGCGTGCAGGCAGGCTACGACTAGTGGAGGGTCACTCAAGGAGTAGACTCTCAGGTCAACGGAAAACAACGTCCGCATCCGACGACATACGGGGACCGTCCCACGTACCAGCACCGTCGCACGGCGACCACGGTTGGAAAAGAAACGAGACTGTGAACCACCCGGTGTAGCCCTGAGCCTGGCGGTCTACTCTAGACGCGCCACAGGCTCTGACGGTCTAAGGCTGGAACATCACAGCCATCTGACGGCCCAACATAGAGGCGTCAGACCCTCAGTGCAAAAATGACTGTGACGCGCCTACCCTGGTGCGTCACAGGCCTGACGCACTCAGCATGGTGCATCACAAGGCACGAAGGAACAAACTGTGACGCGTGCCACTCGGTGCATCGCAGAATGTAACGGACCAACTCTAGTGCGTTACAGTGTGGGAATGCATCCGCTCAGACGCACCCACACAGGGGCGTCACAAGGCTGTGACGCGCCAGTCCTGGTGCGTCACAGGCCTTGACCCCCAACGGTCAAAACCAACGGTCATGCCAACGGTCAGATCGTCCCTAACGGTCCAACCCAGGCGCGTCACAACGCCCAGGCACTCTATCGTGGGACCGTCACAGCCCACAGACCCCCAGTTGGCTAAAACAGGGCTGTAACGCACCCATCTGGGCACGTCACATGGTGTGACGGTCACCGGAAGGACCGTCACACCGACCCGACGGTGAAAGGGTGTGAAATGCCCAAAAATTTCAACCACGTCTCCATGCCTCCATAGGAGAGGGGGAAATCAAAGGGGAAGACCCCTGGGGACCCCTAGCATGATTCTAGGCCATCAAAACGCTGAATCGAGACTCCAATCCATAGATCGGGCGAACTCTCCCCAAAGCATGATTTTGCCCTAACCCGCTCAAAAATACCCCTCTCGGCTCTCATTCGGCCTACAAATCGTGGGGGATGACGGGATGAACATAGGGATTCGTCCCCCTACCTCAATGGAGCGAAAGCTTCGCCGAATCGAGCTTAAACCACGAAGAACACTTTTAGAAACCCCGCTCCTTCACGCTTCCCACGAACACCGCACGCCCACGAGCTCGCCTCGCAGCCGCCCACGTCACCGCGCCGTCGCCCCGCCGCCGTCTGCAGTCGGAGAGAGGCCCGCCGCGTCGAAATGGGAGAGAGAGAGGAAGAGGGGGGGCTCACGGTGGGAGGAAGAAGAAGAAGAAGAAAGAGAAGGGTGGGGAGAGAGAAAAATGAGAGATATTTATAGAAAATCCAGAAATTCTGGAAAATACCAAAAAATTAAAAATTATATTTTCAGGATCCTTGGAATGCACCGATCGCAACGGTACCACTCTCGCCTAGGTGAACGACCCGGTTCACCCGCAACGAGGTTCCGTAGGAATTGTTGAAACACACACCCGAAATCAGAAAACACGCGCGGAAAACCCGCGGACGCACTCCGGGCCTCCGAAACAACCCCGGATCGCACCGATCCGAACACGAAAGATGTCCGAAATGAAATTTTGGACACAACAGAGTTAGACACTCCGAGAAAGCAGATCTGGAACCCGAAAATAAGGATCCGAAAGATCCGAGATATTACAGCCTTCATCTTCTTCTCCCCCGCAGTCTCCAACATCAAGCGTTGGTCAGAGCGCTTTGTTATTCTAACCAAGGTCGCTGATACCAGGTGTGCTAGTGATTAGGGTTTTACCACTCTTCGCCAGATTCACACGACCAACACACTACCGACCCCGACTAAGGAGGAGGTAGCAGCAATCGAGGTGATTCTTCGCCACCCCCTTCATGACGCAGACCTGAAGTTGACCCCTACGTTCATCAGATGCCTGGGGGCTAAACCCCTCACAGCTACCACATGCTAGGACCTTTGCTATTGACACTATCTTCTTTAGTCTGGCGTCTAACCTTATTTTTGTCGCTTGTAGGGACTTTGGAACCTCCTCCGAGTGCTCAAAGGGTGGAGCTGGAGCTAAAGTTCAAGACTATCATGCTGTGGTCATCCGTTCAACGCCCATGCGACCGCGTCTCCTCGCTCGTGGTGGCCCAAGTGAGGGTCACCTCCCTCTAGTCCACCTCGCCGGCAGTTGCATTCGAGCTGGCGCATCTCACCTATCACCCCCTACGAGTGGAAGCGAGGGAGGGGGCGTCACACCATCCATTGCCATTGTCACCCCCGACGCCCATCCTCGTCCCCAGCATTGGGACGGATACATCGGGTGCCACTCCTCAGGCGGGCATCAGCCCTCTAAGTGTCTCCTAGAGCATCCCGAGCGAGTCTTCCGCCATGGTGTGGGACAAGCGCAAGGGAATAAATCTAGAGGCCGTGACGGCGTTGGATCGCCAACGTCGCCAAGAGAAGAAAAATAGGAAGGCTGCGACGTCAACTGCAGTTGAGCCGTCGAGGGCTATGACATCACCTTCACCGCCACTGACCTCGGATGCCGGGCCGTCAGCTCCCACCTCGGCACCGAGTCAGGAGGCCGATGTGTCACAGCCCACCATCCCTGTTAGCTCTCCTCCACCAGAGGACGCTCTAGGGGTCCTGGGCCCCCCTTTCCCATAGCCTTTGATCTAATGAAGTAGGCATTAACACCGAGAGATATTTTGGTGAGCCTTTCCCCCAGTGCCGGCAAGAGCATGATGTGACTCGCGGTGAAGAACCTATCGTCGATGGGACGGGTGTTTGGCCTATGGGGTGTCCACTTTTGGAAGGCTGAGAAACAATTGGTCCTTTGCCAGATGCAAGAGGTCCTGATGTCCTGACTCTAGGTGCTAGAGGGAGAACACGCTGGCATCCAAGCCCTCCTAGAGTCTTAGGGGGGTTCCTTGTCGGAGGCCGAGCGGGATCGGGATGCCTTTAGGGTGCAACTGAGGACGTCTAAGGTTGCCTGGCAGCAAATGAGGGCATGGGCGAAGGCGGCTAAGGTGAGGGTGGCGGAGTTAGAGACTGCCTTGGTAGTGGCCAAGGCGGAGGTGGCGTCGGTGGCGTAGGAGGTGATTAAGCGCTTCAGGGAGTCCTTCAAATACGGGGAGGCGCTACGCCATCAGGTCATCTCCATCTAGTGGCCAGCTAAGGATGCTGGCTTTAGAGATGGATGGGCAGAAGCCTTAAAGGTCGTTGCTGACTCCACCAGTGCCCCGGTGCTTGATTTGCAGCCTCCTTCCTCCCCGTACGAGATCAAAGATGACCGATGGGAGGCGGCTCAGAATGTAGAGACCGAGCAGACAGGGGGTCCGCCAGAGGGGAGCCAAGAGCTAATCACCCTGGCAGACAACCCCCCACCGTCTGGAGCCATTCCCATAGAGCTCGTCACCGAGCAAGGTGCCTCCGCCGAGCACAATGTTATTGAGAAGGACATTGTCAAGGGGAGTGCACCAACTGCCTGAAGTCCTTTATCTCTGTCTTTTCTTTTTCTTTTGTAACCTCTCCGAGCACGCCCAAAAAGGGGTAGTCTTTTGGTAATTTCACATGTTTCCAAAGTAGGGAAGTTTTGTTTCCTTCCCATCCTCTTGGCGATAGGCTTGACTACCTAATTCTCTTCTTGTTGGTGTATCCTCGATGGAGATTTGAACAACTTTTTGACGTTGGGTCTCCTTTGGAAATGTGGAAAGTCGGTTGGATCTTCTGGGAAAGTAGTAGGTGGTGGCTGGCGCGATTCTAGAGATCTTTACCTCGTCTTCAGGGACTTGATAATGGGGAGTAACTCCCGTGACCTTCTGGAGAAGTCATTTCCACTATAAATAGGAGTCCCTCGGGGAACCCTTGAGCACACATTTCTCCTCGCACCTTTGAGTCTGTCTTCCTTGAACAATGTCTCAGTAGAGTGCTGACTCTTCTTCGGTGGAGAAATCCCCCAAATGTCCCTGCTTCCAAAAGGAGGCCTTGCCAGGAGGTAGCAAGCCCTTGGCAGAGGGTAGCGGGAAAGGAGGTGCTTCTACAGACTACAAGAGGGGATACCTCCAAGTCTGGAAGGACGCGCTTATGAAGGTCCATCTCTTCTACGCCATTAAGGGGGTGTTGAATCTTACTAGTCAAGTCCTATAATGAGCGAAACCCTCGTTTTGTGCTACTGAGACATGCGTCTAAGGATAAAGTCTTTACAACCGAAGTGAGCCGAGGAGCCGAGTGAGGTGCCAACGCTATTACTTGAGTGTCAGCACGTAGTTGTGCATGTCGCCCACTAGCCTGCTACCGGAGGGAAGATCTTATGGCGAGAATATCGACGACGTGTGTAATATCCCGGACCTTTCGGATTCTTCTTCGTGGGTCCTGGATCTGGTTTCTCGGAGTATCAGGCTCCGTTGTGTTCGAAATTCTATTTCGGACATCTTTCGTGTTCGGATCGGCGCGATCTGGAGTTGTTTCGGAGGCCCGGAAGCGTTCTGCGGCTTTTCCGCGCGTGTTTTTCAATTTTTGGTGTGTGTTTCGGTAATTCCTTCGGAACCTCGCTGCGGTCGAACCGAGTCGTTCACCTAGGCACGAGTGGTACCGTTGTGATCGGTGCGTTCCGAGGATCCTGGAAATGTAATTTTTAATTTTTTGGTATTTTTCGGATTTTCCTATAAATACCCCCCCCTATTTTCCTTCTCTCCCCCACCTTCTCTTTCCTCTTCTTCTTCCTCCTCCGTTTCTCCCCACCGCGACCCCCTCTCTCCCTCTCTTCCTCCCGTTCGAGCGCGGCGAGCTCCCTTCCGGCTGCAGACGGCGGTGGGGCGACGACGCGACGACGTGGGTGGTGGCGAGGCGATCTCGTGGGCGTGCGGCGAGCGTGGGAAGCGTGAAGAGGCGAGGTTTTCTAAAGCGTTCTTCGCGGTTCACGGACCATTCGGGGGAGCATTCGCTCCATTGAGGTAGGGTGACGTTCCCTAGCTCTTTGCCGTTCTTTTTTGTGGTTTATAGGCCGTGGGGAGGCCTAGAGGGGCTTGATTGAGCGAGTTTGGGGTTTTCCATGATTTGGGGAGAGCTCGCCCGATCTATGATTTTAGACCGCTATTTTGTATTTTGATGGCCTAGTATCATGCTAGGGGTCCCCAGGGGTCTTCCCCTTTGATTTTCCCCTGTCCGGTGGAGGCATGGGGGCGTGGTTGGTTTTTTTGGGCTTTCCCGCCGTTTCGCCGTCGGGCGGGTGTGACGATCCTTCCAGGGACCATCACACCGCGTGACGCGCCTGGGAGGGTGCGTCACGGCCCTTGTTAGCCAGCTGGGGGTCAAGGGCTGTGACGGTCCCGCGATAGACCGCCACAGGCGTGTGACGCGCCTGGGTTGGGCCGTCAGAGGCATCCGACCGTTGGCATGTGACCGTTGTTTTGACCGTTGGGGGTCAAGGCATGTGACGCACCAGGCCTGGCGCGTCACATCCGTGTGACGGCCCAGGGTGGGCGCGTCAGAGCGCTTTTGAGCGTTTGAACCCCTAGGCGGTGTAACGCTCCTGGTGTGGACCGTCACACCCCGTGACGCGCCTGCGTGGGGGCGTCACAGCCTGTAACGCGCCAAGGCAGGCACGTTACACTTTGCTTTGCGCTGGGAGCGTGACGGCCGGAGTCGGACCATCAGGTGTCTGTGACGGTCCAGCCAAGGACCGTCAGGCTTCCTGTGATTGTCCCGCCTAGACCGTCAGAGGCATGTGACGCGTCTAGAGTAGACCGTCAGGCTTGGACTGCCCCGAGCGGTTCGCAGTCCTGTTTTCTTGTCCGACCGTGGTCGCCGTGCGACGGTGCCAGTACTTGGGGTGGTGGTCCCCGTACGTCGTCGGATATGGATGTGATTTTCCGTTGACTTGAGAGTCTACTCCTTCAGTGACCCTCCACTAGTCGTAGTCGGCTTACACGCGTGTGGTCTCACCAGGGAGTGGTGGAGAGGCTACCCTTAGAGACAGTTTGTGGACCGGTTTTCGTTGGGCCCCACGTCCTGTAGCCAGAGTCCGGCTGAGGGGAAAACCGGTTAGAGGGCCAGACCTAGGACGCATGGTCTGTGTGTGCACACATGGTTGGGGGCAGTTGGACACACGCTGATGAGCGTGACCCCAGCTAGTCACTTGTTTGTGGTACTTGTTCGGTGTCCGTGCCTCTGGTAGGCGCTATCACGTCAGGCAATTCACCTGCGGTGCGGTGTAAGTCGTCAGGGGACGCTACCGACTGTGCTTCTAGTGGGAGGTACTCCTGTCGAGTCGGGAGTGTTAGGCTGTCAGTCGTTGCGACTTCGACCTTCGGGTTTCTACCGTGTTGGCCGTTGGGTTCCGGTTGTTTCGCGTTGGCATGTGTGTCGGTTTTCGTGCCGTGAGACCGGTGCTTTGTAGATGGCAGGGTTTCCCTTTTGAGGTACTCGCTTACTGCTAGCGTAGCGGTTTCTCCGTTTGCGAGGTAGGGTTCGAGTGATCTCTACTGAGTCTTGTTCCGAGACTCATTCCCTGCGTGTTTTCACCGTGTTTCAGGCGAGGCAAGGCTTCAGGGGAGTTCGTCTGAGGCTCAGCGCGGTTCAGGTGCCCAGCGTTAGTGCCAGAGGTCAGAGCCGGGGTATGTCCCGTGTAGCTGTACTTTCCTTTCTTGTCTTTGTACTAGTTGTGGACTATTGTCGTTATTTTGTTGTTATATTGTGGACCATGTAAAATGTTAATTCATTTCCTACTTATTTATATAACTGTTTAATTCTGTAATTATTTGTGATACTTGTGTAGTTTTCACACCATCCTTCTAACCCTTCCGAGTCTTCGGACTCGTGGGTGGCGGTGCGAGTCTCGGGTAATCGGGCCTTCCCGGTAATCGGATTCTCGGGTCGTTACAGCTGGTATCAGAGCGCGGTTGTGGAATTATACGAGAATCACATATGGTTGTAGTGGTCCACTAGTCCACAGCGATGATGTACAGTTGACTCTGGCATTGGGCATCGTGTGTTTTCCTTAACCTTGATGTTCCGTGTTTTCTGTCTTCGCTTTAGGTGCGAGTATGGCGCCGAGGCGGGCGACTCGCTCTCAGCAGGGGCAGTTGGCTGGAGGTCAGGAGATCCAGCAGGAGGTTCAGCAGGAGCAGGAGGAGCAGAGCAGAGCAGAGTGCCACCTACGGCCACCAAGGCAGTGGATACTGCGAGGTTTCTGGGGGCCGAGGATTTCTTTCATGGTATGTACCAGCTTATGTCGCAGCAGTTCGGCGGAGAGGCTGGTGAGGGCTCGTCGACCAAGGGTGGGCCGGGCCGAGCGGTGAGGGATTTCATGCAGTTCCACCGTCCTTACTATGGCGGTCAGCCAGACCCCGATGCGGCTCGTGATTGGCTCGACGAGATGGAGCGGGTGTTCAGTTCTGCGCGGTGTGCTGCAGAGGATAGGGTGACATTGGCCTGTAACCAGTTGCAGGGTACGGTTCGAGCATGGTGGTCTTCCGAGTGGAAGACGTCTTTTCAGTCGCGTCCCCTTGAGCAGATTGCGTGGAGCGACTTCGTTAGTGCTTTTGAGCGTACATACTGTCCAGAGTACATTGCTACGTAGCGGATGCGTGAGTTCTTGGAGCTGGTTCAGGGCGACATGTCCGTGTTGCAGTACATGGCCCGGTTGGTTGAGCTGGGTCGGTATGCACCTCACATCATGGAGCATGAGAAGGTGAAGACCGCACAGTTCGTTCAGGGCTTGAGGCTGGAGCTGAGACACCATTTGATCGCGAATGCTGCCACCGATTTGGAGACAGCGTCTCACGTTGCGGCTTCTTTGGAGATGGATATGCAGAGGACTCGAGGACCGATTAGCTAGGGACAGTGTAATATCCCGGACCTTTCGGATCCTTCTTCGTGGGTCCCGGATCTGGTTTTCGGAGCGTTCGGCGCTGTTCTGTCCGAAATTTTATTTCGGACATCTTTCGTGTTCGGATCGGTGCGATTCAGAGTCATTTCGGAGGCCCGGAGGCGTTCCGTGGCTTTTCTGTGTGTGTTTTCCGATTCCCGGTGTGTATTTCGGCTTTTTCTTCGGAAGCTCGCTGCGGGCGAACCGGGCGGTTCCCCCAGGCACGAGTGGTACCGTTGCGATCGGTGCGTTCCGAGGATTCCGGAAATGCATTTTTCTATTTTTCGGTATTTTTCCAAAAAATCGGATTTTCTATATATTCTCATTTCCTTTTCCTTTTCCTTTTCTTTTCCTTTTCTCTTTCCTCTTCTTCTTCTTCTTCCTCCCTTCTCTCCCATACGTTTCCACCGTGACCGCCCCCTCTCCCAGTGCTAGCCCCGGCGCCACCCTGTTCGGCTGCGGTTGCGGCGAGGCGACGACGTCGTGGCGTAGGCGGCGGTGTGACGATCGCGGCGGTGTTCGGTGCTCGGTGAGGGCGTGGGGAGTTCGTGAAGCTTCAAGCGTTCTTCGCGATTCGCGGGTGATTCGGCGGAGCATTCGCTCCATTAAGGTAGGGTGACGTTCCTTAGCCTCTTGCCGATCTTTTCCGTGATTTATAGGCCGAGGGGAGGCCGAGAGGGGCTTGTTTGAGCATGCTTGGGGTTTTTCCATGTTTTGGGGAGAGTTGCCCGATCTTTGGATTTGATGCATGAATTCGCGTTTTCATGGCCTAGAATCATGCTAGGGGTCCCCAGGGGCCTTCCCCTTTGATTTCCCCCTCTCCGGTGGTGGTATGGGGGTGTGAGCGACGTCACGCGGTTCGGAGAAGAGCTGGATGCGGGGAAGAGGAAGAGAGCGGAGAGCGCGCGGGCTCCTTCTTTTTTGTTTGTTTTGTTTGCTGCAACACAGAAATGAGAGGAAAGAGAGAAGGGGCCACCACGGGAGATTGCTCCAGCGGGGCGAGCGGGACAAGTATGATATAGCAAAATATGGGGATTAAACGGCCATAGCGGGAAGTGACTCGCCGCGACCTCGGGGGGACGGGAATGATGCAAAAATTAAATAACAAGAATTGAAACGGCCATTGGGGAAGTTACTCGCCGCGGCCTCGAGAATATGAATAGAATATAACAGAATATGGAGAAAATATGAGAACAGAAATTTAAACGGCCATTGGGGAAGTGACTCGCCGCGGCCTCGATGATATGAGCAGAATATAACAGAATATAAAGAGAATATAAGAACGGAAATTTAAACGGCCATTGGGGATATGACTCGCCGCGGCCTCGATGATATAAGCAGAATATAACAAAGCATAAAGAGATTTATAGGAATAGAAAATTAAACGGCCATTGGGGAAGTGACTCGCCGCGGCCTCGATGATATAAGCAGAATATATAACAAAATATAAAGAGAATATAGGAAACAGAAATTTAAACGGCCATTGGGGAAGTGACTCGCCGCGGCCTCGATGATAAGATGTGATCGCCAGGGGCCAAAAGACCCCAAAATAAGAAGGTGATCGCGCCTACCTCAAGAGCGGGAGATGGCGGGTTGCTTCTTCCTCTCCTTCCGGCCGGCCGACGGAGAGGGCTTTCCTCGGGTACCCTTGCAAGACAACGACAAATAAATGACAAGTGGATTAGAAAGATGGAGGTGTAGTATTCGAATCCTTGCGATAAAAATAACGAAATGATGGCAAGACCCACACCTGGTTGGTGTTATCTTTTAAACCCCTCTCGGACTCGAGTAGGAGGAAAATGAGATGATGGATGTAAGAAGTATAAGAGAAGAGGCCCCCTTGTGAAGGGGGATAGATGATGCAATATGATGAATGTAAAGGACTATGGAGAAAAGGGGGAAGAAAAGGCTTATTGGATGAGCCGAGGGTGAAATCCGGCGGAGCTCCGGCAGCGTGGGGACGACGTGGAAGCGCGGTGGATGAAGACGACCTTCCTCTCGCGAGCGTGAGCACCCGAGAAGCCGGCAGAACCTCCACCTACAAAAGAACCCACGGGTTAGAAAAATGACTCCGTAGCCTCTGGGCTGCGGCAGCCTATCGGATCACTGCTTAGCTCCCCTAGAACTGAGGGGGTGGGCCTCTATTTATAGAGTTCCGGAAGGTGGAGGCGTCCAGGACTCTGGACACCTCCATCAGGGCCGAAATAATATTTTATTCTATTTTTATTGATTTTTTTAGAATACTTTTATGGGGGCGTCCAGGGTCCCGGACGCCTCTAACAGGTCCACCGAAAACCGACGACGGCCGCACGCGGTTTGGCACAACGCGTGGTTTTGTGAGCGGCGCCTCGTGATTCAGAAATGGGCGCGTCCAGTCAGATGGACGTCTCTAAATTTGGCTTTTTTCACACACGACAAACCGTCGTTCGGTGGCCGGTGCCCGTGAGTGAGTTAATGGAGGCGTCCGGGGGCCTGGACGCCTCCAAAAGTTTATTATTTTTTATTATTTTTGTCTTTTATGCCAAGGCTGGCATTTTATATATATTTTTTTTTTACATGTTTTTATGGAGGCGTCCAGGGGCCTGGACGCCTCCATTAATATATAACATTTTTTTTAATTTTTTTATTTTTATATGCCAACTGGCAATATATATATTTTTTTATATTTTCTCTTTATGGAGGCGTCCAAATGCCTGGACGCCTCCATTAATTTATTATTTTTTATTATTTTTTTTATTTTTTTTATTTAATTTTGGGCCCTGAAGAAAAAAAATAAAATAAATCAAAAAATCATGGGGGCGTCCAGGGGCCTGGACGCCCCCATTAAGACCCACCCGGGTCCTTGGATCAGGCGTCGGCGGCCGCCTGGCAGACCCCCTTCTTGATTCCGGAACCTCTTGATGCGTTCGACTGGTGTTGATGCCGTCCGAATGCCGTGACGGGACGATTCCGGATGCCGAAAAGGGCGGAAGAAGACTCAGGAAAAGGAAGCACTCGAGCGATTCGAAATGCGTAGGCCATCGCGGGGCGTCGTATAGTAATATGAGACTTTCTATGAGACGTCAAGAATGGCGTGTCTACAGCTGCCCCGCCTTGGCGTCTGCTTTGCAAGGGAGCGACACGTAGTGGAATGGTATCGAAGTGGACTGAAATGAAGTGGGAGCGGACTGATAAGTTGATGCCAAGGTGTGATGAGACACGCTTGTGACGTTACTGTTTGGAATTTTTTCTGAAGTTTCAATGAGGCGACCTTGAAGGAGGTCTTTCAAATATTGACGATCGCTTGGACGGAGATCAAATAAGGGAGGGTGAGATGTGCACTCAGGCACGAAACAAAAGAAGACCAACTTCTCGGTGTGGAAGTACCTGGGTCATAAACCGGAGGTTTCACCTTTGGGGAGCGGTTACCAGCCAATGTGGAAGTGCTGCGGCCAAGGTGGGTCAAAAATGTAAAGGAATATCTGAGGGTCTGTCCAAACAAGGGTCTCCTTTGGAAGAGCAGCGTAGGGCTGTCTCAAAGAAACTCAGTATTTCATTCAGAGTGGAATATCTCATATTTGTAGGAATTGAAACACAACGGCTTTCACAATCGAATCGCTTGAATGATCTTCCGCAATAAATCAAAGTCCTATATGAATGCATGCTGGGTTTAAAGAAAAATTTAAAACAAACAAAAATAGAAAATAGCCAAGGATAATATTGTCAACTTGTGAAGAACGGGTCAGGATACCGACCCGGTGAGCTGATACTGGGCTGGGGCCCGTTTATCCGCGCACCAACTCACTGAATGGAACCGTCGTCCCCATTCTATCACAGATTGACGGCCTATCCGTACAACCCAAACTCTTCCGGGATCATCACCGTTTTTGTTGAAGGGGAACTCAAATCCCAGATTCGTTCGGGCCGCAAGGTCCTTGACATGCTCTAGTAGCGTAGGTATCGTATACTATGATGCATGACATGGTGGGACCAACCAATGAAAGGTGGGACAGGAGATAGGACAAAGACGTCCGTTAGTAAAACCTGCACAGGCCAGCAAAGGTTAGCAACATCAAAAGGTAGCAGAATCGCACCACAGTTCGAAGGAGATCCAGACAAAATCTTGACAATGACCACTGATGTGACATGTTCTGTCCTGTAGCACCCTTCCCTTCCTATAAGAACTCCCCTTAGGCTAGTTCATTCAAATGCACCAAGGTGGGTTTTGGAAGCTCAGGAGAGGAAGGAGAGGAGAATCTAGAGATCTTCAGGATGGAAGGAGAGTCTTCCCGCGTTATGAAGAGGAGCAAGCCTAGCAGCGAGATTAGGCGACTTTCCGACCTCGAGGGTCATCTGAGTGGGACGATCATGTCGCATATGGTAAGCCGACTCTTTTCAAACTTCTGCACGTGAACCTTCTTCTTACTTCCTTCATTTCTTCTTCCTTCCTCTCCCAGCCATATCCACTCTTCCCAGGCCCGAGGAAGTTTTCCAAGCTGCCATGGCTTTCAAAGCTGACTTCCAATATCTCCATTGGCATGAGGGCCGTACTCTCGAAGTGGCATCTGCAAGGGCTCCTTATTCACGCCAAGCATTACGAGAAGATTCGTATGGACTGGGCGGCTATGGGCGCGCTAGTGGAGGTCTGGCATCCCCAGACCCACACTTTTGTCTTCCCGACCTTCGAGGTGACCATCCTCCTCGAGGAGGTGGAACTTCTGCTTGGTTTGAAGAAATTCAAGAGCGACGGGAAGGTGAAGGCTATGCGGATGCTGACACGGGGTACTTCTGAAAGCGTCCTTGGAAGCTTCATGCCGCCCGACGCAGCTAGAAAGGTCCGTACTCA
>JAHNEJ010001964.1:0-203281 GCA_022559845.1 Amorphophallus konjac | reverse complement strand
ACACAATGTGTGATGGGATCTACTCCTGCCGGATTGGGACCACCTTTGCCCGCATGACACAATGAGGATGGCAGCGCCGACTTATAGCGAGGGGCCCTTATCTGTTTGCTGGCAACTGGACCCAGGGAAGGAAAGTCTGCATACTTCAGGGGACCGTCAAAGAAATACTGGATCCACTGTCCTATCCGGACCCTCAGTTTGCTGCCTTTCTCTCGGGGATGATAGCCTTTGGAGGACCCTCTGTTGTACGCCAGACAGATGGAGCGGTATACCTTCATCAAATACCGATATGAGAAGCCGATGGAATACTTGCCCTCGCCATCAGAGCTATCCTTCTCGGAATCTGTCAAGCAAACTTCCTCATACGGCTCGCCATCAATGGGCAGACCGGAGAGCTGTGATAAACTCCAGAGGTCCAGGGATGTCTCACCCTCCGCTGTATAAAAAGTGTTGAATAAAGGGCAGAACACTTCGAACATCCCGCAGCACAACCCTCTGGATATGGGATATCGAAATCTAGAAGCGAAAATGCTGTGATATACCCCGGCTCTGATCAGCAGAGGGGCATACTCCTTCAGAACAAACTCTGTGAACTCCACTGCCCCTACTCAGAATAAGTGCGCGTCAGTGATTTTGGTATCCCCGAACCAACCAGCGGCCAGATGGTACTTGAACTGAACGGCCGAACAATTCAGCACGAAGGGCTCTTCGCGATATCCCCACTTCAATGGTGCCAAGAACATGCCATAGCCGGGCTTCTCCCTATGAACTCGGCCGCTAGCATTATCCCACCGGGCAGGTGTGAATTCCGGGGCCCGGGCCAGCATCTTCTTCTCTGGTTCCAGCTCCGATATGCCGAGGACTGCATCCCAGTCGCGCTTTTCCCCAGGAAGATAGATGGCCTTGCTGCGATACACTGATTCCTTCAGGCTATCTCGCTCAGCAAGGATGGCAGCTTCAACTACGCGAGCTATCCGGTAGTCTCGCATGCCGCCTACTGTGAAAGTCCGGATGAACGGCATCAAATGTCGGTCCTTCGGGTGGTCTGGCCGATAGCCACCATCCCACCTGAAGCATGTCTCGGTCGCCGTGGAGTACACCCGGGCCGTCGACACTGTGTCAGTCTCAGAGTCAGACGATTCATCGACTGAAGCAATCCTGTCATATCCGAAATCCAGACTGTGCACGTTCAGCCAGTTTACTTTGGCCCGTGATATGTCGGGCTGGGCCGAGGAGCTAGCACCAACAGCTCCGGAAGATGCATCATCAGAACGGGAAGCCATTGCAGTGCCTGCAATCGGAGAAAAAGTGTGAATTAGAAGCCAGTCTTATAAAGATTGTAACATGAGACTCTATGAAAATTTCGACAGCATCTCCCCTTATTCGGGGCCTGCCCAAAGAGAATAGGGAGTCACCAACTAAGAGGGGGTGATCCCGCAATCAAAAGAGATTAAATCCCCGTCCTGACGGGCGAAGAAAATGAGACGGCCGAGAGGAGAAGAAGCCCCCGCCGATGAAAGAAAGCAGAAGAAGGAGAAAGAAGATGAAGAAAGAGAAAAAGAAGTTGAGAATGAGAAAAACAGGAGTCTCGGCGCCTCAAATAGAGGCCCGAGCGCCGAGAGCCCCCGTCACCCAAAAGGGCGCGCTGAGAGCCCCCTTCGGCCAAGGGCGCGCCGAGAGCCCCCAGGCCGAGAAGCCCTCCTTCGGCCGCGCCGAGAGCCTCAGGCCGAGAAGCCCTCCTTCGGCCACGCCGAGAGGCCCCTCACGCCGAGAAGCTTCGCGCCGGAAGGTCCTGCGTGCCGAGAAGCCTTGCGCCGAGAGGGTCCTGCCGAGAAGCCTATGGCCCCGTGCCGAGAAGCTCCGAAATGTTGAAAATAAAGAAAATATGAAGATGAAAAATATGAAAATGAAAGATCCGTGCGCAGAATATTGTTGCAACGAGATGATCAGGTCTGAGAACCGGATTGAAGACAAATTGAGGAAGATACCCTCGAATGACAAAAGACACCTGCAAACCCCGTGCCGCTTATTCTGCGCTTACGCCGCCCGCAGGTGGGGGGCATTTGTTGACGCCTTGAAAATGAACAAAGGTCGAAGCATGATTGAAAAGAGGGTCGGACCAACAGTGAAAGACCATTGATGAAGCTCGTCAACCATTCACCCGGCTAAAGCCCTTGTCGGCCAAGCTGATGCCCGGTGCCGATGTCACTCAGACAGCAGCACTGGTTAAGCAGCAGTCACTCGACTAATGAGACCTCCTGGCACACTTTAATGAAAGCCGCACTACTGTTTCGTCCAAGAATCCACGGATGATATGTCAGGGTAAGTCAGATGTCGGCTTAATGACAGATGTAACATGAGATAAAGATGAAGCCGGTACCGGCAGATGAAGATTGTAAAGGCTTTTACAAAGTCAAAACAGAAGAGGAATCGTCTCCACAGAATATATATACCCGGCTGAGGTCTTCCCAGACTAAAGCTGATGTCCGAGCTCGTCACCATTCAAGTGACGATATCGATAAGATGATACCCGGTCTTGTCACCGTTCAGATGGCAATACTGATGAAACCCCTGTCTACGGACTGATGAAAACCGTAATAATGATCTCGATACAAGTTGTGTCACCAATGGAAGACCCTTTTGGGTGATGACGCCCTTGAAAGACCCAAATGGGCCTGTGTGAAGGTGGCGCCGAGAGTCAATTGCCAAACCCAAAAGAGGGCGCCGAGAAGCTAAAGGCAGGCGCGCCGGGAAGCTTCAGGTGGGGCGCGCCGTGATGAAGTCTGCCGAGAAGGAGGAAATGGCTATAAAAACCCCCTCCCTTCGAACAGATAAAAGGGACAGAATGGAAAAAAGAAACAAAAGAGAGAACAGAGAAAAAAAGAGGGAGAACCGATCAAAAAAGGAAGAAGAAGAGACATCAAGAAAGAAAGAGAAGAAGTCTGAGAGAAGAAGAAGAAGAAAAACCCCAGGTGGGCTGCTCGGGGGAGGGAGAGGAGTCAATGCTCCACCCTCCCCCCCCCCCCCCCCCATGTTTGTTGTTTTCTTGATCTGCCTCCGTATGTAATAGTCTATATCTTCGTGTTTGATTATTCATACGATGTCGAGAGTTATCTTTTCGCTTCTCCCTGTTCCCCTCCTCTTCTGTTCTTTGGCTTTTGCCTTGCAGATGATGTAAACAATGCTTATGAGATGAAATGAAATGGGCAATTGAAAGCCCTTCCCTTCGTCCCCCTGTGTATATATATACGTCCTCTATCTGAAATGTCCGATGGTTCATACGCTCTCAGTTTCAGAGTTTCCCTATGAACCTGTTCTTCAGAGGAGCGTAGATAGGATCCCTGTCCATATCCAATGGGCTACTGGGTTCTGTCTTCTTCCCCCCTCCTGTCTCGATGGCAGATTCATCGCATATGTGTGAGTCCCTCTCAAGGCCCTCAATGCCCCTTGTGTTGTTCAGGAACCAGAGACATTAATCTCTTGGTTCCCTGAACTGCTGACTACACAAGGATATGTTTTCTCTGCAGACAGATGCTATTCCACGGATTCTAGCGAATGACGATCTCGATCTCTCGACCCTCCATTCTAACCCCTTGGATGACTAGGGTCTGGAGTTTCGATGCCAAAGGTTCCTCAGTCCCCGGTTTTTTGATGCTATTGGGTTTGTCTAGGGGATCAGAGACAGTCATCTCTTGATCCCCAGACGGCCGGCGGCAGAAATACATGAAGTCTTCAGAAATCCAGATGATGGTCTCGTTCCCCGTCGATTCTGCCCTCCAGATCCCCCTTGGCCCTTTCTCAGGGAAGCATCCATGAAATCCCCCCTCCTGCACTTCAAATTCGACTTCGATCGCAGCCAGAAAGCTCAGGAATCCCAGAAGTAGAGCATCGTTTGAGCTCTGTAAACCCTGAAACCCTGTAGCAATTCCACCTTCTCGGCGTACAAAATTCCCCGCCGAGAACTATCCTGCCGAGAGGCCTCCCTCTTCAGCAAACCGACAAAAGCCATCTAAACCCTTCATGCCCAGCCCATAGGCTCTCGGCGCCAGGCTCCCGGCGCGGCCAGGAGCGCGCCGGGAAGCCACCCGCCGAGATCCCCCTTTCTTTTGCTAAGGAGGCCGCGCCGAGACCCCCTTTTTAAGCCAATAGACCCATGCCGAGAAACCCCCCCCCCCCCTTTTTTTGGCCAACTAAAACCATGCCGAGAAGCCCCCTTTTTGGCCAACTAAAGCCACGCCGAGACCCCCTTTGTTTGGTTAAGAAGCCACCGCCGAGACCCTCATTCGGCCAGCTAAACCCATGCCGAGAACCTTATTTTTTTGTCAATATAAAACCATGCCGAGAGCCCCTCCTTCTTCGGCCGATGAAACCCAGTCCGAGACCCTCTTCTGCACTGACATCCTTCAATCTTTTAGTCTCCCTACACATATGTCCCGGGGATGTTCAGAGACCGTCATTGATGTCTTGAGAAGACACATTATTGGGGAAGACCTCCCCTACAGTCTTCATTCTCGATCCGGATTTCACCCTCATGAACCCAGAGGGCCATGTCATTGCATGAGTTCTGAGGGGTTTCGAGGGGATATTAATCGATTGTATAAAGGCAAGCGATGTCCCGGGGCCCGGTGCCCATCCTTGTTCGGTTGTCATCCCGGCATTCTGTGGATGATGACCTATCTTCTCTCGGCATAATCCAAGTTGAGGGGACATGCTGCCGAAATTCACACACACCTTGCCAAGTAAATGTGATGCTTTCTATCTCAACCCCACCAGCCTGTGGAGTCATGTCCTTGCATGCTCTCCGATGGCCCTTTGAAGGGGGATATAGATGCAACATCGCGTCTGCACGGAGCGCATCATGTTACGCCAGTACTTACTCGGATTCCGGGTCAATTATGCCCGATCTTTTACGGATCCCACCCTGCCACTGCATGGGTGGTTTCCTATTCCCCACTTGGCATGGTCCAAGATGGTGGGAATATGCCGTCGGTTTTATCCCAGAAATAACCAACCCCTGCTTCGTCTAATCCATTTAACGTCTTGCAAGTGAACGAATTCCGTCTCTTTTGAGCATGCGACTTTACCGCTGTCATCCTCCTACCTTTAGCGTTTAATCAAGGGTTATCCTTCCTTGGAAGGGCGTAATTAACGTCATAACCTTTATGGTATGACGGACTTCTGGTCCAGGCACGATCACTCACAATCGACTGATCAAGTCAGATCGAGCGCAAAATAAAATCGTCACTCCGGTGACTGGCACGCCAATAAATCAATAAATAATCAATCAATCAATATATAAAATAATAGACAAAATAAATAAATAAATAAAAATCCCGCGTCCACAACTTCCGACCAACGGAAGAACTCCACGCTCGACCAACCTCGAACCTCGCGCATGCCGGAAACAGCACCATCCGGCACCAAGGAAAACCATCGCTTCCATCAGGTCAGCGCCTCCGACACACTCGACGAGTGTCACGTCGGACCACAATCACAGCATCTCTCGATGCATCAACGCTGCAATTCCTCGAACTGCAACACGGCATGCCAAGAGCCGCAACACGAGCCGTAACAACAACCGCCGACGCTCATCCTCGGGTCCCGAAACTCACCGCGGAGCCTTCACACCTCAGACCAAATCCAAAGCGAACACACCCCTTCGCATACGAGAGCGCATGAGCAAGACTTACTGGGACACCACAGCCCAATCCTGCCTCGAAATCCATAAAACAATCGGGACCGACACGTCATTTCTGACGCCACAGAGCACGACAAGGACATCAGGCTCGACAAATCAGCAGCTCACCGAGAAGGCATTCCACTCACCGGAGCACACTTCTCGATCAGAACACCCGCTCTGCCACCTTAAACCACGACCTGAACACCTCAGGGGCTGGACAAACCTCAAACTGGAGTGGCCAAAATCGACAGCAGCTCCCTCAGAGCGCGCTCACGGCCACTTAACCACAAACAGTCCTCCCCAGCCACCTAACCATGCTGCAGGTTCCTCGAACGCAGCACCACGAGCTCGCGCCTGCCAGCAACCTCTGCCCAACGCAGCACAACCAGGGCCATCACCGATGAGGGAGAAGGCTCTCGACCTCGATCCTTAGACCCCATGCCGGCATGAAAGCCGCGTACAGTAACCACCTTCACAGCGCCGCACAGCGCACCCAAGCTCTCAAGCGAGAAACAAAGCGGAAAAACAAGCACAAAACCCTATGCCAGGTGCCGACTGTACTGGACCTTACGGACTCTGATCACTGTAATATTTCGAATTCCTATGTACGTCCACAACCACCGCTCTGATACCAGCTGTAACGACCCGAGAATCCGATTACCGGGAAGGCCCGATAACCCGAGACTCGCACCGCCGCCCACGAGCCGGGAGGGCTCGGAAGGGCTAAAAGGAGTATGGAGGCACAAAGAAATAGGAAATAAAACAGGACAATTCAATAATTAACAGAAATAAATAAACAACTATAACAGAGTCCAGTCCAACAGAAAGTACAGTCTAAAGCAGTAAAACGTACCACATGCCAAGTGAACACTCGGCCCGGTAAGTTGGCAACTGAGAACCTCCGCTCCGCACCCTCGAACTGCGAGGAAGAACCGCTACACCTGAAAAGCAGGGAATGAGTCTCCAAAACAGAGACTCAGCAGGGATCCCGCGGAACCCCAACCGGAAACAACGGCGGTAGCGGAAAGGAAGGCTACAAGAGCAACCGCAACAGTAGGAACAGTAAACCCGGTGGCCGGTCGAAACCCGGCACTATAACTACTCCTACTGTACCAGAAACACACCCCGATCTCGCAGTCGAGACTACCGAACTGCACTAGTATCGCTTACCGAAGTAAAAACACACGGCAACCATGCCGTAGAGGCCTGTCCCCCGGACACAGCTAACCTGGACACGCTGTCCAAGGTGCAGCCCCGACCGTCCGATCGCGGGTACCGCACAACAAGACATAACCTCGGTAGAGCCACTAGCACTAGTCCCACGGCGCGAAAATTAGCACACGGTCGACACAACCGAAAACACAACGGTCGACACGATCGAAAACCCGAAGGTCAAAGTCACGGAAACTGACAGTCTGTCACTCCCAACTCGACAGGAGTACCACCCACTAGAATCACAGCCGGTAGCGTCCCCTGACGTCTTACACCGCACCGCAGGTGAACCGCCTGACGTGGTAGGTCCTACCCGAGGCGCGAACACCGTACAAGTAACCACAAACAAGTGACTAGCTGGGGTCACGCCCGTCGACGTGGGTCCAACCGCCTCCAACCACGTGTGCACACACAGACCGCGCGTCCCTGGTCTGGCCCTCTGACCGGTTTTCCCCTCAGCTGGACTCTGGCTGCAAGACGTGGGGCCCGACGGCAACCGGTCCACAAACCGCCTCTAAGGGTAAGCCCGTACACTACTCCCTGGTGCGACCAGCACACACATACTGGTAGGCTACGACTAGTGGAGGGTCACTAAAGGAGTAGACTCTCAAGACAACGGAAAATAACGTCCGCATCCGACGACATACGGGGACCACCCCACGTACCAGCACCGTCGCACGGCAACCACAGTCGGAGAAGAAACATGACTCGCAGTCCACGGCCACGCCCGCACCGTGCGCGAGAGTCGAGAAAACTCAAGTGACATTAAGCCACTAGACTCTGGACAGTCCTCTAGACGCACTACACCCAACGGTCCTTGAGTCACAAGACTCGGGGTCAAGACCGTTGCACGTGACAGCACAAGGCCGTCAATCTAGTCCAATCTCTAGGTCTAAAATCACGGTAGCACAAGTACCGAGACAACTCACGAGTCGCCAAGACCACTCCCTCAGGAAGGGAACGCAAGGGACTAAGGCCACCCACACGGGCCACACGGAAAACACAGAAGCACGATTCCCCGGACAGCACACAAGCCGCCATGTCGATTTCCCATCTTGAAGTAAGCGGGAAACCTCCAGCCCCAGGCCGGATAACTGGACTCGCAGTCCAAGGCCAAGCACATGGCCCACATGGGAATCGCCTTCTAAAGGAAACCCACGACATGCAGGGGAGACCCCACCGCACACCCACCGATGCATGGTGACTCGATCATGCGTAACACGAAAGCCCGGAACACGTGGGGTCACCCGGACCCACCACACCTACAGGCACGCTAATCGAGATAACACGGTCCCTCCTGACACTCCAAAAACATGGACACAGAACCCATGGGGTGTCCGAGATACTCACAAGGCCGGAGGTCGACCACTGGGTCACAACCGAGTCGACCGGAGACCAACACAACACAATCGGAGCGCTAAAAGGTCACATGGACCCTTAAGCTCGCGGCACGCAAAACAAGGTAAGTGGAACAACCTCTGGACACCCAAAGACACGGTCACGGAACTCCACGGGGTGTCCGAGACGCTCACGAGACCTAAAGTCAACTATTGGGTCACAACCGGGTTGCCCGGAGGTCAAAACAGTGCAAACAGGAACCAGAACATGGTAGTGGTCACTTGGTGACCGCGACCAGATGGTAGCGGTCGACCGGCGACCGCGACCATGCTGTCACGGTCGCCTCACGACCGCGACCAGCCACGCTCAACCCCGCTGGTAGCAGTCGCCCGAGGACCGCGACCAGGTGGTAGCGGTCATCCCCTGACCGCGACCAGACAAAAGCGATCTATCGCACGACCGCGACGCTCGAAGGCCTTCCGACCCAAACACAAGGGTGAAAGCAGTTCTCCCAGGACCGCGACCATATGGTAGCGGTTTCTGGTGGACCGCGACCATTTCGAAAAACTGGGAACGGCGGGAAAACCCCAAAAATCCACTCCACGCCCCCAAACATCCACGGATGAGGGGGAAAACATAGGGGAAGCTCCCCAACAACCCCTAGCATGCATCTATGGCCTCGGATCGGCCTAAAACGCAACGAATCGCTAGATCGGGCGATCACTCCCCAAAACCTGATTTTTCCCAAAACGCCCCAAACGGCCCGCTCAGCTCACCACGGCCTACCAAACTCACGGGAATTGAAGCGCACGAGCTGGGGGTCCATCACCCTACCTCCACCGAAGATTTCGCGCACCGTGGACGCCGATCCATGAAGAAAACGCCGTTGAAGCCTCGCCGTTCTACGAACTCACGGCCGAGCTTCCACGCGCCTCCACCGCCTCGATCCTCATCCATCCTCGCCCGTGCCTCGCCTGCGCCGTCCCCGCCTCGCCCATGCTCCGCCCCGTCGGCCGCCGGAGAGAGAGGGAGAGAGGAGAGAGCGTGAGAAGAGAGAGGGAGAGAAATGAGAAATGAGAGGGGGAGAGAGAGAAAAAGCTATTTATAGGAAAATCCGGAAAATCGGAAAAATCCAAAAAAATAGAAAATTATGCCCTCGCGATCCTCGGAGCGCACCGATCGCAACGGTACCACTCGCGCCCAGGTGAACGGCCCGGTTCACCCGCAACGAGGTTCCGAAGGGAAAGCCGAAACCCACGTCGGGAATCGGAAAACACACGAGGAAAAAGCCGCGGAACGCCTCCGGACCTCCGAAACGACTCCGGATCGTGCCGATCCGAACACGAAAGATGTCCGAAACGAAATTTCAGACACAACGGAGTCAGATACTCCGGGAAACCAGATCCGGAACCCATGAACGAGGATCCAAAAAATCCGGGACATTACAGATTTGAAATGCTATTCGAATAAATATATTAATTTTCAATTCAAAGCATGCAGCATAAAATGATATTACACACTTTTGTAACGTGTGAATATCTCAACCGATATTGAGCAATAAATGTAGTCATGAGCTTAAATATATGTACATCTGCTCGAAGGCGTATCTCTAAACATATGAGGCATTAAATATAAGTTACAGGGTTGACCAAACAGTCAATAGTGCTTTCTACGTAGGACTAGAGCCCTTATGCATAACTGTAATTCTTTAAGATATTTCTCATGCTTTACGAGGTGATTGGTCAATTATCACACAAGCATGTGAGAACACGTGTCATTTAAATAGTGAGAGGCTAAAGATAGACACATGTTGTTTTAGCTAAGATAGATGTAAAATTGCCGATCAACAAGTGTTCTACACTTTCTAACTTTTTATCGTTTTCTTAAAGTAGGGACAATATTGCCTACCTCCGCCTACATGTTTTGTCTCCGCCTAACTCCTTCCTATTTCCGATATAACATAAGACATTTTTGCCTATTTGCTTTATATCTTTGACATAGTAGGAATTTCGCCTATCTATTTTATCTTCTTGACATAGCAGGATGACTTTCCGCCTAACTCCTTTCTATTTTTTAGATAGTAGATGATTTTTTCGCCTATCTGCTTTATGGGGTGTTTGAGAACGTTTTTTCCTCATTTTTCTCTCTTAAATTTAAAAAAAGAAGTAGAATCAACTAACAACGTTTGATGGTAACTTCCCCAATTTTTAGGGAAGTGTCCTACTCTATTAAAATCTCTTTCTAAAAAAAAATAAGCCCGTACTAATTTTTCTTTTTAGGAAGCCGCCGCGCCTTGCATTCACGCACCCCGCGGGCCGCGATCGTCCGTCTCCCCTCCTTGCATCGTCCTCTAGTGTTCCTCACCGGCGGTCTTTCTCTCTGGGCGACGGTGCCTTCCTCATCGGCGACGACGTCTTCGTCACCCGGCAGCGGCGTCTTCCTCACCGGTGATCTTCCTCACCCGGCGGTGACATCTTCCTCACCCGGCCCAAGGTATGCAAACCTGACGCACCGCCCTCTCCTCTCCTCTTTCTGGCGGGCTTGCACCTATGCCGGCGGCCCTGCACCCATGGCGGCTCCCCTGCACCGCCCTCAGCCCCCCCACTCCTCTACCTTCATCCCTGCACTGCCCTCCGCCGGTCCTGCACCCATGGCGGCCCTGCACCTCTGTCGGCGCCCTTGTACAGCTCTCCGCAGTCCCTCTCGCCCGTGCCCCACGTCCCCCTCTACATATGTGGCCCTGCGAAGTTAGAGTTAATTCTTGAGTAGAGTACTATACTGTTTCTGTTCCATCATGTCTTCTGATTGGTGGGGTTTATTTGTCTGTCAACATGCGAAGTTACAGTTAATTGTAACTAGTGATATTATGTGCTACCTAACAAAAAAAGAGGAAACATATAGTGTCAACCATTTTTGTATTATGATTACAAGACAATCCACTGTTACGCTGCCCCTCTAAACTGAGTGTTAATAGTTTTTCCATAGTAACTCAGTGTAAATTGAGAAGTAGAACGAAGACGTCAAGAAAGAATCGAATTTGAAGAACAACAGAGTTTGACAACACAAAATATACAACGTCATCTTGATAAACAACTTCGGAATAGAATAACATTGGAAATATGGGAGGATTATGTGAACAGAAGACACTGATGTTGATGATTATAATTTTGTAAACATCATGTTCGAAATCTCATGTTATAATTTTTTTATTATTTTTTAATGACAGCAATCTCTATTGAAATGTTACTTTAATAATTTTTAATTTATGGAGAGTTATCTGTCAAACAGGTCCACACAAATTTTAAAGTTTATGACGTTGCTGTCAAATAGGAAGTGTCAGCTTTCATCAATTTTAAATTTTAAGTTAAAAATTATGTTGACACAATTTTTTAGATAGAAATAGCTTTTAAAAAAAATTGTTCCCAAACACCCTATTATATCTTTGACGTCGCAAGAATTTTGCCTATCTATTTAGAAGATCTTATCGCTTACTTGTTTCATAGCTACGATATAGCAGATGTTCCGCCCATCTATTTAGAAAGTCGTATCGCCTATGTTTCGGGACTTAATCGTTATGCGTGTAGACGATATATCTTTTATTAAGTACTTTGTGTACTTTAGATGATATTCTTTTTATTTTATCTCAGAAATATATGGAGACCTAAATTCTAGTTAAACCTGTAGTCTTTAATTATTGGTATAAATAATTACTTATTTTGTGATAATTCAAAATATTAAGTTTGTAAAAAAGATAATTTTCCAACATAGTTTTTAATTTAAATGTATGTCATTTATTTTCATAAAAATTTACAAAAAAATCGCTCTTAGACAATTTTACACGGTATTCATGTACTATTTGATTTTAAGTAGTCACGTATTTGTTAATATATTTTTAAAAATAATTTTTTTATAAATTCACTAATAACAATGATTTATTTACAAAAATATCCAACATTAAACTTTGGGTAATAAAGTCTAAAGACTAAAAAATGGTCCTCTCTCAAAATCATCTGTCATTAATTTTCCCTATTTGCTAAAGTAGGCTGACAACGAATTTTCCTCTCGTAGGAAATATTTCAGATTCAACTCTCACTTCACATATTTGTTTGAGGAGGTAAAATGGTTGTGATTATATAAAAATAAAACTCATCCAGTTAAGAGGGTGAAAATATGAATGCTAAAATTTAAAATTTCTCCATTGAAGAAAATTAATTCTGCCATTTGATCCAAAAAGGAAAAATGTCCATTTCAAACTTCAAATATATATATAAATATATGTAAAATAGCAAAATTACCATCCTTAGATATTAATATCATATACATCATCATATTAATTGCAATTTTTAAAAATTCAATTAAATGTCGAAAATGCCCCCATCATTCGTATCAGCTCCAAACCTCCCACGCAGATTTTAAGAAAATTTATGTCATCTAGTGACATTTTTAACTTTTGATTAATAATAATAGTATATATGATATTTGATAATTCATAATAATATTTTTATTATAGAGTTTTTTTTGAAAAACCCCTATAATTGCATAATTAGTAAACTCTCCTCTAATTCATCTATTTCTTAAAAACCCCCAAAAATCTTCAAACCGTTGGAAAAAAACTATTAGGTTAACAAACTTATAAAAATAGAATATCTCATCTATTTTGGGGAATATTCCTTCCTATTAAATATCCTTAAATTTTTATTTTCAAAAATACACTCTCCAACTCTCTCTCCCGCTGTGAACCCAGGGTGCTGCCTCTCTCTCCATGTGTGTGAGAGAGAGAGACCCTCGCTGACGCTATTTCTACTATAGGTGAGGGATATTCAAAGAATTTTTTGATTATTTTATTATCCTAATTTAATATTAACCATAGTTAGGTCAAGTACCGTAGATATTCCTTTATGAACACCAACAAAGGGGGAATGGAGAAGATTTTGGATATTTTTTAAGAAATAGTTAGATTATAGGGTTTTTTTAATTATATAAATTTATATGGAGTTTTCTAAAAGACTATTTAATATATTTGATAAAAAGAAGGTATATATAAAAAGGGTTTTTACATATTAGTCCCTATAAACTTAGTGAATTGTCGATTAGTCCCTCCATTCTGAATATTATTTTAATAGTCCCTATAATCTTAGTCGTTACACGTTTAAGTCCCTACCGTTCGTTCAGTTAACTAACTTATAGTTACCTCGTACTAAAGGTAATGAAAATACTAACTTACCCCTGGGTTAAGTGTGAGAGTGTGAGAGAGAGATAGAGAGAGGGGTGCCTCCCCCCCTCCCCTGCGACCTCCCCCTCCACCGCCGGCCACCCTCCCCCTCCCCTGCGACCTCCCCCCTCCGCCTCCGGCCGCCCTCCCCCTCCGACCGACGTGACCTCCCCCCTCCCCCTCCGGCCTCCCTCCCTCTCCACCTCCGGCCTCCCTCCCCCCTCTCCTGTGACCTCTCCCCTCCCCCCCCCTCCGGCCTCCTCCTCCCGGCCTCCCCCTCCCGGCCTCTCTCCCCTCCAACCGCGGCCGCCTCCACGTCATCCTCTTCTCTTCCCCCTCCCTGGACTCCTTGCCGCCGTTGTTGATCCCCCATCCTAGACTCCTCCCTGTTGTAGTACCGCCGCCGTACGGAGAGGAGGCCCAGAAGCAGTCGCCGTGGTGGAGGTGGTCGGAGGTGTGTGGAGGTGGTGAGGGTGGCAGGGGGGCTGCCGCGGTGGCGTGTGCCACGTGGTGTTAGAGGAGGAGAAGGCTGCCGGGGGTGGGTTGGTGGCTATGTGGCCACGGCTGGTGGCGGAGTGGAGGCCGGAGGGGAGGCTGCGGGGTGGTAGCAGGAAGAGGAGAGGCGGGCGATCGGCGACGTGGTGTGGGGTGAGAGAACAGGGCGGATGGGTTGAGGTCCCGTCAGGGATGGTAGGGAGCACCAAAGGAGCAGCACAGGCGGAAGGAACAGCAGGAGGCAGTTGGACCTTGACGCCCGGGCAGCGAGCAGCAACGGTTGCAGGGGAGAGGGCGTCGACGCCCAGGGGGCAAGGGGCAACACCACCCCGACAGCGGTCACCAACGCCAGAAGGGAAGGCAGGCGAAAGATCCCCGAGCCCAAGCCCCACACAACCACTAGGATCACCAAGAAGGCCACAGGGCCCTCCAGGAGAGGCTGGCAGGGAGGCTGGTAGAGCGGTGACGGTAGGACCACTCACGGAGGGAGTGGCAGGAGCAACCGAGGAAGCACCAACGATGGAAGGAGCAGCAGCAGGACGCTGCGGGGCAACGGTAGAAGAGACAGCAGGTGGGGCAAGCACCACGGCTGGGGTCACTTCAGCCAGCCCCGAATGAACACCAAAAGAGCCGACGAGCACAGCTGGTGGAGAGGGGTCGACCCCTTGAGGGTGCAGGTCGACCCCACGAGGCAGCACCGCAGGCAGGGACACAGAGGAGACAAGGGCAGGGGGAACCACAGCTGGCGAGGCAGGGACCGATACAACGTCTGGAGGGGCAGCAGGCGTGACAACACCAACCGGAAGAATAGCAATGGCAGGCTCCAAAGGGCTATACTCCAGCACAGGGTCGAGGCCAACAACGACCCCAGGTTGCAACGAAAGGAGCTCAGCCACCGCAGGGGCAGGAGGAAGGGCAGCAGCACCAGCGGCCAAAGCTGGGGGGGGGGGGGGGCAGAACAGGAGGAGGGGGAGCCAAGGCATCCACCGCAGCACCACCAGAGATGGCCATGCCGTCGAGCTGGGGGAGCACAACCTGTAGGCCAGGAGGGCAACCGGACAGCAGGGTAGCAGCAACTGGTGGCTGGCAGGAGGAGGTGGGAGGATCGGCAGGAGCGCCAGCGCAGACGGGTCGCTAGACCTTGTCAGGCACAGGAGGGAGACGAGAAGCAGCAGATGGGGGAGCAGAACCAGCGGGCTACACGGTCGCTGCCGGAGAAGAAGACCCAACGAGGAGGCCCCCAACCGCAGGCAGGGGAGAGCACGAAAACAGAGTGCCGGATCCATCGGCTGTCCCATCACGGCCAGGGGAGGCCGGGACCAAAGGCGCAGTAGGGGATGGCGAGGTAGCAGGAGGCCGAAGGCCAGGGGGTGGCGCTGGGAAGCTGAAGGTATGGTCGGAGGAGGGCAGGTGACCGGAGCCAGCAGAGGGGAGGGGAGACGCAACATGGAATCCCGGGAAGGATTGCGAGCAAGAATGGAGGAGCAGACCAGTGGCAGGAGGAAGAGCACCGGCGCCTGCAGCCGGCGACGGCAGCAAACCAGAGGCTGACGGAGGAGACACCAAGGGAGCATCAACAACCATGGGTGAGCCAGCCGAGGAGACGGGACAGCTAGGGATCAACGCAGGGTCTCCCACGGAGGGTGGTGTGTGAAGTTGGCCAAAAATGTGTCGAGCAGAAGAGGACGAGGGCATCGCGGGAGGGGCAAATGCACCGTCGGGGGACCTCCAGGAGGAGGAAGGGGGGGCTGGAAGAGGCCCAAGGGCAGAGGGCGAAGCCCTGTCACCGTCCGCAGGCGCCGGAGAAGCTAGGGAGACCACGTCCGTACACCGTAGCCCAAGAACGGAAGAGGTGAACACGGCTGCAGGAACGAGCGCACCACCGGCGGCGAGGGGCAGCGGAGGGAACTCAGCACCAGTAAGGGAAGGGGGAGGGTTATGATAAGGGTAGTTTAGGATTTTCAACTTTTTTTAACGGAAGGATGGAATATTTCATCGAATATCCAACTATTTTAACGTCGATGAACTACGTGGACCTTTCTGTTAGAGTTATATGATTTTAAGAGTTTTTTAAATAATAGTAAGATTTTAGGGATTAAAAAATATTTCGTCTTATTTGTAGGGATTAATACGTAAAAAACCCATATAAAAATAACACACACACGGAAAAGAGCCTTTCTTTCGTTCCATCGCGTTGCGGAATTCCAACGCCATTCCTCCCCGCCGCTTCCACCCCCTATATATACAAACCACCATCCTCCTCCCCCACCCACTAATAATAGAGGGATCGTCGAGGTGCGGACGCAGAACGCAAAACGACCAAAGCAGAGGGCGAGAGAGAGAGCGCAGCGAAGCGCAGGAGCGGAAGAACACCCCCTCCCCTCCGAAGATGTCTTGGCAAACGTACGTCGACGACCACCTCATGTGCGATGTCGGCGACGGCCAGACCCTCACAGCCGCCGCCATCCTCGGCCACGACGGCAGCGTCTGGGCCCAGAACGCCTCGTTCCCCCAGGTATCACTCGGCCCATTCATCGCCTCAAATCCCTCCGTTTTGATCCCTCGTCCGCGTTCCTCCTGGATCGGGAAGATCCGCGTCCTGGATGCGCTCGTTTCGGCGGTCGTGGCGGAGCTCGTGTTGGCTGTTATTCTGAATTCGTTTTTGCCATTCTTCCTGTGACGTTTTGACGAGGGAATGTGGCTTGTAGATTGGATCCGGATCGGATTCCTTGGCTTCTGCATTGTTTCGTCGGGATTTGATTGCGAAACGCTAATTATTATAGCTCAGTTGCGGCAGACGGAGCTCTCTCGTTTGATGTTTTGACGGTTTGAGGAAGTTTGATTCGTTTGTTTTCTCTCGCATGCTTGTTCGAACGTTGTCTTTGATTGCATTGCGGATTACTTGAAGTCATTTGTGGTAATCCGGCGTCCCAATTCGTTCCATGCATCTGCTGCTATGAGGCTGCTTCTGCTCGGGTTTTGGGATTTTGTCTTTGCATTGGCATGTCATTTGTTAAATCGTGGTTCGATTGGCGGAGTCTTTCATCTATTGCATTGATATGCTTGTGCATTATATCTACTTTCTAGTATGTTTTCCGTATCTGATCTTTCGCTGCCTCTCTTTTTACAATCGTTAATGAGTGGTGGTAACTTTGTCACTCCCGGCGATCTTGTGGAGTTGTGCCTTTTGACGTTGGATCTGATGATTTTGAGTTATGTGATTTTGCATTATACTAATTTTGAAGGAGAGATTGTTATTTGCTAATATGGATCAATTTTATAGCAGTTTACGGCGGGGGACTCGGGTATGGATGCATGTCCAAAGATTAAGAGAGAGAAGTCTGAGAAAAGAGCATTTTGGATGTTATGCAGCCTTTCTATATTTTACATATTATTGCATCACCTAAATAGCATAATCAAGTTTCAGCTGATGGTTAATGCATCCATTTCTCATTCGCTTTTAGAGTTTAAACCACAGTTTAAAATGTTAGCAAGTGACATGTTTCTGCATGTATTCTTCTCAATTTCTCCAGTTTCTTATCTTTTTCAGTCGTGTACGCTGTCAAAAGCTGTTTGCCGTAAGTTGACAAGCATGTTGCTTTCGACAAGTGGACGTTGCTGTCTCAACTCAGGTGTCATATGTGGGATGTGATTATGCAACCATTAGAGGTCATTTGGTTGGATATTTTTAATGATCTTTTATAGGAAGATCAATTTCCTTGTGTAGCAATCTCGGGAAAGTTTCTTTTAGTTGGACCTTTAAGTGATAAGGATTAGCAAAATTCTGTTTCTCATAAAAGACAGTTCTTCTGCTGTCGGATTTCTGAGGTGTCATTTTTGTTGCATTGAGCTTCATAGAAAAGTTCAAATTATTCTGAAAAAACAATGGGGATACTATCAGCAAATTGCAGAAGTGGTTGCGGTAGGAACTGGAGTTTGGTACTGATCTTCTTCACCTACTCCCGGATAAAGCATGAAGTGCTGTAGGCAAAATAAAAATCTGTTTATATAATTAATGCACTCTTGTCTGATGTTATATTCTGATATTCTCCACAAGAACATGATAGGAGACAGTGATGGTCAAGAGATTGCAAAAGGTGCTAGTAGTAGATCCTGCTCTTCCCCAGTAGTCTTTAGCATCCTCAGGATAAAGATTAATATCTGTTTTGCTTGGTGTGGTCAACCTTGGAAACTACAAAATTTGTACCCTTTTTCCCTATACATCATCTTGTATGGCTTGGGGTATCCCTTGGTGTATGCTATTTGCAGACGATATTGTTTTAATTGATGAGAGTATTGATGCTCTAAATGCTAAGTTAGAGCGTTGGAGACTTGCCTTGGAGTCTAAAGGTTTTAAAATTAGTAGGAGTAAGTCAGAGTTTATGCACTGTAATTTTAGTAATGGGAGAGTGGTTCAGGAAGACATGGTTCTAATTGATGGACATAACATTCCGAAGAGTAGTAGCTTTCGATATTTAGGGTCTATCATATCATACAAGAGAATGGAGAGATTTATGATGACGTTACGCATAGGATTAAGGCAGGCTAGTTAAGATGGAGAAGTGCATCAGGTGTCCTTTGTGATCGTCGTATGCCTGTGAAACTCAAAGGGAGGTTTTATAGAACGGTTGTGAGACCTGCTTTGTTATATGGTACCGAGTGTTGGACAGTACGAAAGGAACACATCCACAAAATGTGTGTAGCAGAGACGAGGATGTTGAGATGGATATGTGACAAGACTAAGAAAGACAAAGATTAGGAATGAGCGCATCCGTAAGGACTTAGGGATAGCTCCAATTGATAGCAAAATGAGAGAAAATAGACTCAGGTGGTTTGGACATGTGTTTCGTCGTCCTAACTCAGCGCCAGTTAAAAGATGTGACCAAATCTTAGTGGATGCTAGTAAAATAGCTCGAGGAAGACCTAAAATGAGATGGTGCGATGTTATTAGGAAGGACATTAGTTCCTTGAGTTTAAATATGAATATTGCACTTGATAGAAATCTTTGGCGGAACAGGATTCATGTAGTCGACCCCAATTAATTGGGATAAGGCTCTGATGATGATGATGATGATGATGATGATGATGATGATGATGATGATGATGATGATCATCTTGTATGGCTAGGGATGTCAAAAATACCCGCAAATTCTGTTACTCGCATCACCCGACCCGTGATGGGTCGGGTAATACCCGAATAAATAGATATTTATTTGGGTTCGGATATATTTAGAATACCAATTTCATATTTGGATAGAGTATGGATTTAGTGCATCCAAACTCATACCCGATCCGAACCCGATGTTCTTAATAACTCATTGTGCATGCTAAGCTTATGATTTTGGTATGAACTCAATCGGTTGTCCTGCTTGTTGGATTTGTGGGTTTGGCCTTCTTGTTAAAATTGTAAGGATATTTTTATAAAACATAAAAATTACTTTGGAAAAGAAAGAATTGACCAAACTTCTCTTTTTTCACTTCCCATAAATCTCACATTCTTTTGGATGTGGATGTAAACTCATGTTTTATATATGGATATGGATATCCACGGATATATCTATACTCGTGACGGATATACCTGTATCCATACCCGCGAAAATAATATGGTACTATTCGGGTATGACATTTGTAAAATTTTCACGGATAAGATATTGTATTAGTCTACCGAAGCCAAACCCGATCCATTTACATCCCCATGTATGGCTTTGTAATATCACATACACGGACTGTCCAGTATGATATCCAATCTTTATCTTGATAAACAGATCTTCCGTTCTTTTACCAAATTTGAGAACTTTGTCATTACTATTGGGCATGATCATCATTGTCTCTTCCGTTTGTCCCCATTTGGCTTCATATTTCCACTGTTGCTTGGTGACCTTTTGCTTTAGCATGATATTAATAGTTTCTTACCCCTCTATGCAAATATTTTGTTTACCACCCACTTTGCTACTGAGTTGCGGCTTTTAAGTCATGTTCTTTACTAAAAGGCTTTTGACTTTGTTTCATTCATGCAGCTTAAACCTGAGGAAGTCTCAGGTATTATGAATGATTTTGCTGAACCAGGCTATCTTGCTCCTACTGGCTTATTCCTTGGGGGAGCGAAGTATATGGTCATTCAGGGAGAGTCTGGAGCAGTGATACGTGGAAAGAAGGTAAATTATTTTGTCCTGTAAATTTGCCTTCATAATACCCCCCCCCCGAAGAAAAGGGAAAAAAACACATTAATGAAATGGCAAATGCATTTCTACAAATCGCTGTGAAAGTTTTGAATATGCGTAGCCAATGTGTGCAGTTTGACGCAGTTTTCAGACTGTGTGACACACCTGCATCGAGTGGACTATGAAAATTAAACATTCTTTCCTATCATGAAAGTGGATTTGCCAACCCTTAACCGTGACTGATCCTCTCACAACAACCCAGATACTTAGTCTCGATGAAAAGTTGGCATATCATTTGAGGGGTTTCTTGACTGATCCTCTCACAACGGCTGGTCCTTCATGATCCGGTGAGAGCCCGTTGGGGTATTGTCAAGGTTTGCAAAACTGGTTCTGTTCTGGAACCAGTCAGGGCCGGTTCTGCTTCCAGAATGTGTACGAACCGGTGCCGGCCGGGTCAGGGATTTTGGGACCGGTTTTCCCATATACATTTACATATGAGTTTAAATTTAAAAAACATAAAAATAGAAAATATGAATAAAAATAATGGAATGCAAAATCATGCATGATTGAACACAACAATAATTTAACACACATATATGAAAATTTAGAATTTTAAAACACTTTATTTCTTCACTATTAATGCATTGAAATTTAAGTGCAACCCATAGTTGTCAAGATGACAAGGTGACCCAAAGTCTTGGTGGAGAGTTTAAGTGCTTAGGTGTTAAGGTGTCTGCCTAGGCGACATCTTGGTGTCTCTTTGAAAACCCCAAAAGATATATATCTCCAATTTAAAAATCAAGAATGATACATGAAAATAGTATAGCTTTTAATATTAAAATTGGGAGAGCGGGAGGGAGCAAAGAGGGAGGAGAGAGAGAGAGAGAGGTGTTGGAGGAATGTGTGGAGCCCGGTCTACCTATGACTTAGTTGGAGGAGTGTGTGGAGCTTGAACCCACCTATGACCCAGTCTTACATCGCAGATTGCCTATGAAGGAGGACGCCCTAAGGCCTTATCGGCTGGTCCTGATGGACGAACCCGAGTGGAACCGGCCGGTTCATTTGGGTCCACTCTGTTTCGTCTGGTTTTTTCTCCTTATTTATTTTTTTAATTATGTACTCGCTAGTTCCGAGATGAAATCGGCCAAACCGTCTTTGCACCGGCCGGTATCGATACGAAACCATCCGATAAGGTATGGTACCCACTTGGCAGTTTTGCATACCATGGGGTATTGTTCTCGTACGCTCAAATATGCTCCACAGGAAGCTGTTATTTCCTTATGTCATTTTTTCACAAGTAGAAAGATCGACTGCTGCGTTCTCTTTAAAAAGGGGGAAGGACGAAAGAGGAGGACACCGGTTGCAACTGTGACTGCTTACCCCAGCCCCAGGCACCTTAGAAACGTTCTCTTTTGAGAAAAAAATGACACTTGCTTTCTCCACCCCCCCCCCCCCCCCGACTTTTTTTTTTTAGTTGTTACAAACTCGTACCTTTTCTCCTCGTCCCAATTTGCAGGGTTCAGGTGGTGCCACTATTAAGAAGACCGGCCAGGCGCTTGTTATCGGCATCTACGACGAGCCCGTGACTCCCGGCCAGTGCAACATGGTTGTTGAGAGGCTTGGCGACTATCTTGTTGACCAGGGCCTCTAGACGACGGTCGTGTGCACCCTTTTCTCATTCTTTTTTGTTTCCTTGAATATATATGTATGGTCTTGGCTTTTCCTCAAGACCCCCTTCCCTGGTTTTTGATCACATCCCATGCTCTTGAAACTGGGAATTCCCCTGTTTGTCGAGCATAATAATCCTCCGAGTTCAGGTATGATTGCTTCTTCTTTCTTTTTTTTTCACCGTAGCGACAGTTTTTCACATCACTCAGTTTGAAATGTAGATCATTAAACCCTCCTTTTAAGTTCTCGGTGTTGGTTGGGGCCGACGAGGGCCCATCCCTGAATGCTCCGCGCGGATGCTGACATCCGTGGGGAAGTATATTTCTCAGTTCTCATTATGTGCGATGGACTCCGAATGAAGATAGTAATAAATTACAAGTATGGAGCGTGCTATTCCCAATTTATTTTTATATATATTTTCCTTTCTGTATAAAATGTACTGAATAAGGATGACTCGTGCAAAACAAGTCAATGACATCAAGCATGCTTGTCAAATGGAGATAATAAATTGTTTACTAAATAGCCATTAATTTCAACAAATGGAAAGAAATTCGTATAGCCCTTCGACTTCTTTACTCGAGTTTGTTTGCAAACACAAAATTGAGAGATTTATAATAACATGCACAAAATTAAAAGATCTGTAAGGTAAGCTTAAAGATAAAATGCAGAAAGATTTACAAGTCTAAATAATAATAATCCTTGCTTCCAGATTAAGGTGTCTACTCTAAACACGGGTAGTACACGTAAGAGTTATTTACACTTATGGACGTAAATGGATCAGGTTCGGCTCGAGTAGGTTAATATCATATCCTATCTGTGAAAATTTTGTAAATATCATATCTGGATAGTATCTGGTGGGGACACCGGGTCTACTATCGGGCCCACTAATCGGAGCCGACGTCGCACCGTCGCACCGCCACTGTACCGAGCTTATGACTCGGCAACTCGTTCGAAGATTCAGCGTCCTGAGCATAATATTTATTTGTGTGTATTTGTATCGTACGTGTGTGTATTTGTATCGTACGTATTTGTGTAACATACATGTATTAGTACATGTATTTTTCTTTCGTCTTATTAGGTTAGTGTAAGTCAAATAAACATGTGTATAATTTTTATATTTTAATTGGTTAAACCCACAAGTCAAATATTGGTTGGTGGGTTTGTCTTGTTAGGGTAGAGTATAAACATAATTAGTGAAAGTTAGATGGTATTATTGCTATGACCTTTTCTCTTATATGAGGAGGCCATTGTGTGTTACGTATGTTATGAACCATATGAATGAGAAAGCTTGAGCTTAAGGTGTTTTGTCTTATTCTTCCCTTCCCTCTCTTCTCCATTTGTGAGATCTGAGTGTCGTCAGACCGTCCGGCGTGAGACCGTCCGGCGTGAGGCCGAGCTGTGTGAGATAGTAGTTATCCGTCCCGTCCTGTTCGTGTCCCGGAGTGTCGTCGATCCGTCTTCCATGTCGTCGCCGCGTCAAATTGGTATCAAAGTCTAACACGGCGTCTCCCTCGATCCCGACGTCTCTCTCTTTCTCTCTCTAGATCGTTAGAAGTGAAAAAAGAAAGAAAGAAAGAATAGTTGAGTTCTCTGTTGGTCGAGAGAAAAGAGAAAAAAAAATTCCCTATTACGTTATTTCTTTCCTTCTCTCCCTGTTTCTCTCTCTCTCTCCCTCTCTCTCTCTCTCTCTGTGTGTGTGTAATCTCTCTGTTCTCTCTCTCTCTCTGGTCTCTCGGTTCTCAGAAAAAAAAAAGAGAAGAAAGAAAAGAAACGAAAAAAAAAATAGACAGAAAAGGCAGAAGAGTTAGTAATTTCAGGTGAGAGAGAAGAAAAAAAAAAGAGAAAAGAAAAAAAAAGGGGTTCACGCGGCTTCTGCATCGTCGCCCGTGCCCCTCGGTTCAAACGCCCCACCGCAACGGTCGCCCCCCTGCCGCCGCGCTCCGCCGCCAGCAGCGGCCCGCGACGTCACCCGGCCGCGCCGGCCTCCACCCCTCGCAACCGCCTGGCCTGGCCGTCGAGCCTTCCCGCGCCCAGGCGCGCACCCGCCCGAGTGCCCACGCCAGCCCGCGCTAGCAGGGGCCCCGCTTGCGCCCTCTTGGCCGATCGCGCCCAGCCCCCTGCGCACTGCGCGCCCGACCCCGCCGCCACCGTGCGCCCTGGCCCTGCCCTGCGCGACCGGCCCCGCTGCCCCTGCGCATCCGGCCCCTGCCTCACGCTACCGTCGTTGGTCGACGCCCCCGTCACCGGGGAGTCCGCCGGTGCGTCCGCAGCGGACGCAGCCATCCGCGGCCACCGTCGCTCGGCGCCTCCCGCCACCCTCTGCCGCCGCCTTCCGCACCCAGCAGGCGCCAGCCCCGCCCGCGCCTGAAGGGGTGCACGCGCCCGAGTCCACCTGCGCCACCTGCGCCCCTGCCGCTTGGCCGCCCGACAGAGCCGCGTGGCGCCCGCCTGTCGCGCCTGCTGCGTGCCGTCTCGGCACCAGCGCTCGCCGCCTGCGCCCGCAGGCGTGCCCGAGCCCACCCGCGACCAGGCCCGAGCCCTCCCGGCCAGCAGCCCCTCCTCGCCGGTGCCCGCCCCGCGCCACCCCGCCGCGTGCGCCAGCCCCTCCTCACGTGTGCGCCCGACTGCCGCGTGCCACGGCCGTCTCTGCACGCCAGTCCGTGAGCCATCGCGTGGCCACCCAACTTTGACCTGCCGTGGCTTGCGCCGAAAACAAAAAAAAAGGTGAAGGTTTGAAAAGAAAAAGAGGAAAAAGTTTGCAAAGAGAGGAGTTTGAAGAAAAAAAAAAGAGAAAAGTCAAAAAAGGAGGTTGAAAAAAAATGTGTTAAATATATAGGATATTTATACTGATATATATATATATATATATATATATATATATATATATATATATATATATATATATATATATATATATATATATATATATATATATTATTAGATTAAAAAAAAGAAGAGGTTTTTGAAAATAAGTTAAATTTATATAATATATATATTTACGATATATATAATCTTATATATCTCTATATATATATATATTATTATATATATGTTTAACTTATTATTTCTTGTGATACCCGAGTCCACTATTACGGCTCGACCTGTGTCTGCGTCGCCCGGATGCCGACAGAAGATCCGTAGATTACGGAACGTGCATACGCGAGAGTCTCCCTACGCGGAGAATATTTTAGATTGATTTGTTCCCCTGCGTGGGAAATTTTAAAGCGATTTTGTAATAATTGTAACCTCCCTGCGATGAGTGAATTCTTTGTAACTAGTGAAGCTTCTTCGACGCCGTGCGGGCACGCACGTCCCCGCTCGCCTTCGTCTCCGACCGGAGCTTGACTTCTCAGTCAGCTAGATACGTGCTCTAAACCACTTGCTTATTTAGTTTCCTTATCATTTGCCGCGCGACGAAGTGAGCGAGAGCCCGATCCATATAGTTAGTCTCCTGAGTGCATCGCTGTGGACGGAAAGAAAGAGCATGCCTGCGCCCATCCTTGGGCCATAGACTGCCGCATTAGAGCACCCTAATTGTCAGGAGATAGTTCCACAACTACTTCGCCTACGGGCGAGCATTTCGGTCTCAGGATTGCATTACCTAGGTCCAAGCTCGTGCATGCCACGTTGGTCTAGGAATTTATCAGGCCGTCTAGAACGCATGGAACAGGAAAGATATATGGCCGATCTTGACCTCATTGCCCAGTTTGAGGGAATGGATACAATATTTGATGACACGCATGTCGAGTACATACAGGTAGGAGGCATTTTCGAGAGTTCTAGCCAGAAAAGTTTGGGTGTAGTTCACTGTATCTTAACACCCCAAGAGGACGATTGGCGTCGAACCTCCATCTTCCAAACCTACATCATGGTGAACTCTCATCCTTGTAAGGTAATCATTGACAACGGGAGCTGTATCAATGCAGTCTCTTCAGACTTTGTCTCCCGTTTAGGTCTACCTACGCACCCTCATCCAAAGCCATACAACGTGGCTTGGGTCGATGACACTTCCATCCCAGTCACCACCACATGTGTCATTCCCATCCAATTCCAGTCCTACCAAGGACAAATCTTGTGTGACGTAATGCCTATGAAGGCCGGGAGCGTCATTTTAGGACGACCATGGATCTATGATGTAGACCTCGCTACCTTTGGTCGGTCCAATCAGTGTTCCTTCTCCCACAATGGGAAGAAGATTCAGTTGTACCCGGTACCCCCAAAGGTGACCCCGGGAAAGAGTTCCACCTCCACCCCCACCGGAACTCCCAAAATTCAGGAGAATCCCCAAACTCCCACTGAAGGGAAACCTCCCCTTCCCTCTTCTCCTACATCTATCACACCCGTTTCTGAGGCCCCTAAGGTTAGTCATGACCTAGTTAGGTGCCTTGACTCCATGAATGTTGGTAAGCTAGACATAGAGGTTGTTGAGGGTGCTCCTGTTTTGGCTGTTGACGTCACCATCACACCCGAGGAGTCTCGAGTCTTAGTCCCAACTGAAGACCCGGCCATACTGCAAGACTTCCAAGGCATCGTCCCCGAGGACTTGCCTTCTCGACTCCCTCCCATGTGTGATGTACAACACGCTATTGAGTTTGCCCCTGGGTCCACCCTACCCAACCTTCCCCTCGAGTCTAGACTGTCCAAGTCAGCCGAAGAGTTTGCACAACACGTCATTAGTCTGCATGAGTCAGCTGATTCGCATAGGCGTCACCATGAATCTCAAGAAGGTGACTTGGTTATGGTACGGGCCCGGCCCGAACGACTCCCCTCGGGAGCCGTTGAAAAGTTACAAGCCTGTAGTTCTGGTCCCTTCCCAATCATGCGGAAGATTGGCGCCAATGCCCATGTTGTGGACTTACCTCCCGAAGAGGGGATTAGCTCGACCTTTAATGTGGCAAACCTAGTGGCCTACAAGGAACCCACAGCGATTCCTAGTGACCCTTTCGAGCCTTCTCCTCCCCTTGAGAGTGAGCCCACCCCTGTGCGTCCCACATCCTTAAGAGCCCCGCGCGAGCATATTGAGAGGATACTGGATGAGCAGGTGACCACTACACGGAGCAGGGTGTACCAGCGCTACCTTGTCCGCTGGCGCGACCGTCCACCATCAGATGATTCCTGGATCAGCCGGGAAGATCTCTAGCGCCTCGATCCAGATCTGCTAGAGCACTACCACAGCCGTGTTCCCCCTTACTCGACGGAGTCGAGTTCCAGCCGTCCCGGGAGGGTTGGTGGGGACACCGGGTCCACTACCGGGCCCACTAATCGGAGCCGACGCCGCACCGCCACACCGCCACTGCACCGAGCTTATGACTCGGCAACTCGTTCGAAGACTCAGCGTCCTGAGCATAATATTTATTTGTGTGTATTTGTATCGTACGTGTGTGTATTTGTATCGTACGTATTTGTGTAACATACATGTATTAGTACATGTATTTTTCTTTCGTCTTATTAGGCTAGTCTAAGTCAAATAAACATGTGTGCAATTTTTATATTTTAATTGGTTAAACCCACAAGTCAAATATTGGTTGGTGGGTTTATCTTGTTAGGCTATAGTATAAATATAATTAGTGAAAGTTAGATGGTATTATTGCTATGGCCTTTTCTCCTATATAAGGAGGCCATTGTGTGTTACGTATGTTATGAACTATATGAATGAGAAAGCTTGAGCTTAAGGTGTTTTGCCTTATTCTTCCCTTCCCTCTCTTCTCCATTTGTGAGATCTGAGTGTCGCCCGGTGTGAGACCGTCCGGCGTGAGACCGAGCTGTGTGAGATAGCAGTTATCCGTCCCATCCTGTTCGTGTCCCGGAGTGCCGTCGATCCGTCTTCCACGTCGTTGCCGTGTCAGTATCCTATTATTTTCGCGGGTATGGATATGGGTATATCTGTCATAGATATGGATATATCCCCTGGTATCCGTATCCGTCTATAAATCATGAGTTCACGTCCACGTCTAAGGGAATATGAGATTTATGAGAAGTGAAAAAAGAGATGTCCGGTCAATAGTTTTCCTATCAAAATAAATTTTATGTTTTATAAAATGTCCTTATAATTTTAACAAGAAGGTGAAACTCATAAACCTAACAAGGAGGGCAATGAGTTGAGTTCATGCCAAAATTATAGGTCATGCACAATGAGTTATTAAAAACGGGTTCGGATCGGATATGGATTCGGGTGAACTAAAATTCATATACTATCCGAATATGTAATTGGTATTTTAAACATATCCGAATCCGAATCAATATTCGTTTATTCGGGTATTATCTGACTCATCATAGGTCGGGTGATACGGGTAATTAGATTTGCCGGTATTTTTGACATCCCTATTTACACCTCTACTTCAATTTCTTCCATAATTTCAATTACTTTAGATAGCAAAATCAAATAGATTATTGACATAATCTTTTAACTTCGCGTTGGAATATCAAGGTCGTAAATTTTCTATCAGGTATGTAGAGGCCGAAAACTGATCTTTCAAATTGTGTGTTACACTTCTTAGATTTATTTGTCAAGAAATAGAAATAATTTTTCGAAGAAAATATTTTCAAACAAAAGGAAGCATGTCATAAAAAATCTTGAGTGTGATCTCATATAACAATCATTCGATACTTAAGTTACACTAGTGCTAAGAGTGAGTGAGGGGTATTCGTAAGAAAAAATAGAGCGAGGAGTAGTGGGGGTGCAGTGAGCGTAGCATGCTTATCCTCTTATTTTTTGGTCAAAGCACTTACAGAGTTTTCCTCTTCAAGTATGTTTTCATCGTCTGCATCTTCTGATTTACTGGAATAATGGTTCTTCAAGACCGTGAGATCGTGAGACGCTTTACGATGCAAAATGGAGAGGCCGTGGATTATCCCTTGATACTCATTATTATGTCATTATTGTCATAATGATTATCACATCATGTGTCACGATCGTAGAGTAATTACGTGCACAAGACACGGACTTAGATTTTAGGCCGACCACTGCCGGACTTCAGTGGGGCCTCCACAGATTCTTCTCTGCTCAAGGCCCATCCTATAAAAATCAGATGATCTTAATTCTTAACCTTTCCCTTGCTATTGTTCGTCGAGGGAAACGTGGGGGTGATATGCCATCTAATAATACTCTCTACAACACCTAACACCATATAAAAAATTTGGGGGGGGGGGGGGTTCAGCAACGAGGGGAACTTGACAGTTCCTATCCGCGCGAATAAGTCTTGAAACTTCAATGGCAGTTACATCTTCTCCAGGGTTGATGCCAACGACATTTGAAATCAGAGCAGCTCTTCAGTATGCCGGTAATTTTTTTGGAATATATAGAGTCCAAGCGGAAGTAGCACAGCAACAGACGTCAAATTACTAAACAAAAAATCACGAAGGATTCTAACATCATCGGTATTCTATGATCTAATGGCGGTATAATTCTTCTCCAATGACAAAGTTCGTGCTGGGGCGTGCCGTTTTTGCCGGATTTATGAGAGTTTTGAAAATAAGGTACAAAACAGCTCATCTAGTGAGAAATCCCATCTGGTGCACACTTTTTTTTTCTTTTTCTGATAATAAAAGAGTGGGGTTGGGGGGGGGGGGAGTTATCTGATTACTGTAATATAGATAATCCGGTGTCATGTTAAAGTAAATAAAAATAAAAATAGATAAAGTATATTCACTTAATTTTAACCGAGTTATCTTTAATCCCAAATCAAAGAGGGGTTAAGGGCGTGTTTGGAAAGGACGTAGGAGAGGGATTTTAAACTCTCCGATCATTGAAATCTCTCTTTTTTCAAAATTTTTTCTAAATGTCTCGATGTCCCATCAACTTTTATTTATGATGAATTTCGAGGTTTAGAGAGAGATAAGGAGAAAGGAAAGAGAATTAGAAAATCTCCAAAAACTAACTAAAAGGTGATTCTTCTCTCTCTAAGGGGGCGTTTGGAACAGATTGAGAGTGGAGAGATTTTCTCAAAATCCCTTAAAGAGAGAAGAAACACTTTTTAGATAACTTTTACTGATTTTTTAATTCTCTTCTATTTCTCTCTCTCTCTCTCTCTAAACCTCGAAATCCGCTGTAAAATAAAAGTTGATAACCCATTGAGATATATTAAAATTATTATTTAAGATATATTAAAATTTTATCGATACATAATATTGATATGATAATTTTTAATATTACGAGTCCAAGATCAATTGAAACAGTTAAATCATTAACCCACGACCCACTAATCTATTCGGATCAAATTTTAAAACATTGACCTCAACAACCTTTACGAAGAACTCACCTCTGCCAGCTTATTTTCGAGCTAGCAAGAGCCGGTAATACTCGATCTGACGGCTCAAATCAACCGGGTCAGAGACTAGAAAATGAGACCAGCTGCAGTGAAGGTGACTTTTCCTCTTTCGCTGTCTCCAGTGTTCTAGTATTTACGTGTGTGTGTGTGTGAGAGAGAGAGAGAGAGAGAGAGAGAGAGAGTTTTATTTTGCATAAATTAAAAGTATTATTTATTCGAATATTTACAATGGCTTTCTTGATCTGCATTGTTAAGCTCTTCCATCAGGCGATTGGCATTCAATAGGCTAGATCGCCTAAAAAGTCAGATAAATGCATGTACACAAACTTCCATGGATGACGTAAAGATGAAACTCTCATATATACACTCAAGAGAGTTCTCCATTGAGAACCAGTGATGCCTGCAACACAGCTCTGGCACCCCTCCATACTTCGTGCTGCAAAGAACGCCACGACTCCGCTGTGTTCAATCTTCTGGCCTTCTCAATGGCATCATCAATCCCAGGAAATGACTTCGAACCATAGTTATCATACCTCGATGGTCCATAGACCTGTGAAATTACAGGAACAATCATATGTGGCAGAAAAGAGCGCATTGAAGTACGAGCAACAAGACAGGCTTGTCCCATATGGCAACAAATGAAGCTGAGGTGAAAACTAATTCGGTCATCCACGAGGAAACTTAACAGAGAGAAATGCCGCCAATGGGAGAATATCCAAGTTGTAGACATACCAAGTGCTTGTACCATGGGCGTTCAAAAAGCCCCTCCGGGCTCGTGAATGCTCTCTCTGCCATCATCAAGCGGTCATTCAGCTCCCTAACTTTCAGCAACCTCGTCTGGGATTTAGATGCCTCTAATTCCTGAACAAACTCTTCGGTCAGTGATTTATGTCTGCCTATCACCAACAATAGGTCTTTTGGAATCCTGTGAGATACCTTCTTTTGATTATTTATCTTGTCAGCTGCCTTGCTGAGTGCCTCAATGGACTCGTAGAGGGGAGTTAAGGTTATGGGCATGCCCACTACCAGATGTTCCAATTCCTTTGCGCTCACCTACCAAAGGGGGAAAAAGGTAATGACCTGTTTTATATGCCAGGCTCATGAAATTCCATGTTATCTTGCAATTGCTCACGATGCATGCCATAGTTTTGCTTTGAATATCATTAGGACATTTAGGGGCTGTTTGATAACCGAGCACGGTTAGTGCAAGCGACCCCCTGGTTAGTGCAAGCGACCCCAGGGGGTCGCTTGCGCTAATCGACCCCGGTTAACTCTCGTGTGTGAGGAGAGCAGTGGGGCCCACCGCTCTCTCTCTCATCTGCTCCCCCACCCTAATCGGTTATCAAACAGCCCCTTAGTGAATAAGATAACTTTTGTACATAAGAGAGAAGTACGAGTGAATTCAAATATGCATGTCTTTTCTTGAAAATAAATTCAAGCATGCATGCAGATGATGGAAATATCCGGCATAAGCTTAAAAAGATAAACATATGTACACGTGACAGAATATATATTTATGTCAATACCTTGAGTTCATAAGCATAGGAGACATAATTGAAGGGCAGGAACTCATCATCTGCAAGCCGCAGAGCAACTAACCCCCAAATGCTTGCAACTATTGGAGAAGGGGAAATGACAAATCAACATATATTTTGATCGAACTTCTACTACAAGGTTAATGCTCAACAAAATCTAGTGTGTGTTTCCTTGAAGCGAGCTCAAGCCATTATGATAGTGGAGTCTACATTGAGAATGATATCAAAAAATGTAATACTATGACCCTATGAGATACAGGTCCTTACAAGTGGAATGCACCAAGGGTATCAACGGCAAAAGCATTATGAATGAGTAGAGGCAAGTTCAAGTTCAGGCCACAGTGAGCTGTGCATGGAGGGGTATGCTCCATGCCAACTTCAACAATTCTTTACCTTTTTTCTTTTATATAATCAGTGGGACTATCCACTTAAAAAAAACAAACAATGTCAACCAATAAATTTGATAGCTATAAGACTAAACATTTTAAGGCCACCAGCACTTAACCAACAGCAGCTAGTGACATGGTATCAGGAAATTCTTTCCATATGATTAGAATGAATAATGGTAAATGACATGGATGGATTTGACTCACAGTAGCTATTTTGTTCAAACTACGCTTCCAGTATGCTAGATGAACATCATTGAATTATAATCATATAGACAAAGAATTTCATTATTCACCATCAGATCTGCCAAAGGATAACATGCAATCAAGATGAAGCCAATTCTGGATGAAAATATTTAACAGGATGTCTCAGAGACAAAGCAGAAACTGCATTATATACCTGCCACATGCCTGTGAAACATCGGATCCCCAAACTTCTGCATCCAAGTGAAATCATCATACAAAGAGTGATAAACTGGGTATCCTGCAAAACATAATAACATCTTAAACAGAATATTCTTCAATTGATAATTTACCATACGCTGAGTAGGTTTGCATATCAAAAAAGAGCACACACATTAAATATACTTAAATTAGAATCAAGAAGTAAAAGGGTAGATTCAAATACAGCCCTGTTCCACCTCTTCATAACAAAATCAGACAGACAATATAAATGTGGTCTTAAAGGTTAGACAAATGTTTCAACAAACTTTTGCAGAAAATGAAACTTGAAAAGGGTCAGATGGGTGGAACAGTTGGTTCCATGGCCCCAACAAAGCAATGGAATGGGCCATGGGATTGAACCTGCTCACCGACAAATGAAACATCAGTTACAGTTCATTGGGATGGCGATCAGCCCATGAAAACCTAGTGGCATCAAAAGCAGGCTCACACAGCTTACCCCTGCCCGTTCATTACCCAAGGTGTGGAACCTTGCTTCTCTACATCCGAGCCTATGCCATGGTCCTCATGAAATGAATAACTATCCTCTGGATGTTGTCAAAGAATTTTAAATTTAAGCCTTAAAAAGAGAGAGATTAACACAAGCTAGGAAGTTCTACTCTATGACTAGAACAAACTCTTCCCTTCCATTAAACCTGAAACTTTTTCACTTGACATTCACGGACATTTTTATCACTGGAGCTCACAGTTATAATGATTTACAAATTAGAACAACCAGCAACTGTGCTTTGTAAAAGAAACCTAAGTTGAACCATAAATCAAATTCTGGCCTGTGCAAACTCCAATTCTAAGCATAGCTCCACCAACCATTATTAACATCATGTAGTTTCCAGCAACTGAAATTGGACCAATATGAAAGCCTAAACATCTCAATACCATGACAGCGAGATGTACTTAAGCCATGTCAATGGCCAACCTTTTACATGAATTGGACGCTATGCCAAATCAAAGCTCAGTTCATCGATTCTTGCACTAGATCTCCCACCCCTAAAACAAATGACACTTTGAATGTAAGAACATATATACATCAGATTTGAGCCAGGAACAAAATCTTACTTTTGTCTAAGTTAGGCATGGATGGAAGTGATAAAATTTTCATATCCGACATGTATATCCTCTATGCCAGTTGAGGAGGCAACCTAACTAACAGAGACAAATTTAACATTTTGATACCATTTAGCTTGTAGTTAAGCCAAAGGCAAATTGAGAATCTGCGATCTTAATTTACCTAAGGTTGTTTATATAGAAAAATGCGATCAAATGAATAAAAGAAAAAGGTGTCTACCTCCTCCAAAGAACATGTCAACCGAAGGAATTCCAACATGCTGGACGAAAGGAGCAAAATCTGATCCACCCCCACCTAACCTCCCAATCTTCAGATTAGTTAAAAAAGAGAGAGATTCAGCTTATTAATTGATACTATTTGTTAGCCAAAAACAGGAAGCAAAATTAATGAAAAATAAGATAACAAAAGGTAGCATTTGAGCTTTTTTATTTCTTTGGAATGAGATCTAACACAATCAAAGCTTTCATCCCTTTAGAGATGGTAAGGGCAGAATGCAGACATGTTTGCAGTGTGGGAACAGTGAATTACCACTTACCAGGGGTGTGTCATTTGACGCAACCCATGAATCATATACGGTGGCTGGGGAATTGTCTGGGCTTTGAACCTTCAAAAATATAGTGTGACCTCAATGAACATCCGAGCTATAAAGCAGCAAAAAAAAAGATTGCATAAATGAATTCCATATACTCATATCACTTATGAGTTACGACCACTACCAGTAGAATTAGCATCATCATGACTATCCAAACTCCTAATACCTGAAATATCTACTATCGCCACATCCAATTATTTTTTTCCCTCTGCTGAAAGTGGATAGTACCACAAGCTTTAAAAACAACAGAAATAAAAATATGCACTAGAAAACTAGTAGAAATACTGCAGCTGTTTCTCTTGATGGTTAACAGTTTCTCTTCAAGTGATAGAAAGGAGCCTAGGTCAATGTGGACAATGAAAGTTCATGAAAGATCAAGCGTCTGAAATAGCCTACAGATCCCATAACAGCTTGAAAACCTTGCCCAAGATTGTTTCGAACAGGATAGTAAGCATGATGGATGCCATACATCTTTAGTTGCTTGCTTGAGCAGCTCATCAATCTGAGGGGTTGCAGAGGCATGGAATCCTGGCCCGCTAACTGCACAGTCAGCATTCAAGTATGCTACTACTTTTGAAGCCAACATCTCTCTGTTTTCCTCAACCCATTCTGTGGATCCTATCTGCAAAATATGACTAAATTATGACAATGCTGGAAGAAGTAATTTAACAAGGAGGGAGGGAGACAGTTCTAGGGAAGACCAGCCCATACTCCTCTGCATCCCAGTTGCACAAGATGATTGTCCTCCGAGGCTTCCAACCTCTCTTTTGCAGCATTTTCAGCCTTCGAGCAACCTTGTTGGTTGAAGAAAAATAAAGAAAATGAAAAATGAATCAACGGAAAATGATAATGGAAAAATAGAATGAGAGGCCAAGAACTAAAAAATTGGAAGTGAAATGTCCAACTATGAGTGAGGAACAAAAGCCTAACATGATAAAAGTAATGTCAAAACTGGATCTCAGCTTCAGCATCCAGCGAGCAATCCAAAGGCCAGAGAACTATCTGATCAGTAGCTCAACCTATCAAAAATCTTTTGTAACGTGGTACTGAATTCCTTATGGCAAGAAACAGGAATATTATAACTAGTTCAACCAGTTTTGAACTGGGGATTTCTAATCTGGAGTGAACAGTAAAAGCTTCATAATCTCGGAAGTCTAGAAAGGAAGGTGAGGTTGGATACTAAAGGGCAAAGACATGAAGCAAAGATAACAAAAGTCAAATAGCGACAAATGCTTGTTGTATCTGAGAAACAAGAAGACTTCAACTCCCCCTGAAGTTCAGTACATCAAAACAATATTTTAGATAAACTCTGCCCACTGTTACCTCAAGTAAAGCAGCAGTACCACTGTTGGGGTCCACTGCACCAAATGTCCACGCATCACGGTGGTTACCAAGAAGAACATATCTGTATAAATTCATAAACAAATTTAATGTTGTTCCTGTTGATTTCATATGAGGCTTTTGTTTCTACATGTAGATGAACTAGTATGCAGGTCTATATACATCGAGCTTGCTTTGGATACCACATCAAGAAAGTCATTATGCATGTTTATGCATCAGATGACAAAATTAACTCGGATGACTCTTCCTACAATCAGTCCATTTTCATCATTGGGTAGTTAGGCCCCAAGAGGACACAATAAATATTCCATTCAGAAAATGGCATAATGAGATAAGAAATAAAATCACCTTCACATAATTGTGACAGTGGATATTCTCTTAATGCAGTAAGTGAATGTATTAGACACTGTTTTCTTAGTCTGAAGCTTAAGGTAGTCAAGAGTGATTAACCTTCCTGTAACCAAATCATCCGGGAACATGAAAAGTAAATGTAGTTACATATCTATGGCAATGGTCTGTGACAAAAGATTGGTTCTTTTTGAACTCACCCCTCCAGGTAACAATTGTCATGTCCCTCAATCCTCCAGATAACAAGTCTCGTACCCCTGAATGACTCCATTGACGTTCTTTCTTATCAATCCTTTATTATTTTAGAAAATGTGATGGAGTACTGAAACCCCCCTTGCAGCCATGCAGCCATGCATGGCTTAGATCACAAATGTCCAGATCACCTCAACTGACTGCTCACAGTCTGATATAGTCATATAAGACATGATCACTCCACTTCTTTTTCAAGTTTTCTCTTCCTTTAGTTCTAGGCTTCTAGCTTGATGAAAAGGGACGGGGGTGGAGTCAGTGGACTATGGATCTCCAGGTTTTTGGATGTTTATCACTGCTGGCTGCAGCTGAAGTATGAAACCGGTGAATGACAAATAAGACAGGGAAATGAACATGGCACTACAGAGTTTAACTTCTTTCCTAGCTATCAAAAAGCCAATGTACAAATTGGTTCAGTTCATATGCTGGGTTCAGATTTGGTATTGTCCTGGATACCATGAAAAGGAAAAGGACGTTCTCTCTTAAGATTACTCGACCAGTTTTAACATAAGGAATGGAGTACAGGCATGGGCTCAGAAGAAGCTCATGTTGGAAAAAGCATGTGCAAGAACCAATCAGGATACAAATCCTGAGGAATCAGGATATCAGTGATTGATTGGCAGCTGTTAGGGCAAGGAACGTGGTACGTTAAAAGAGGAAAGAGTAGAACACTGGAATGGTACATTATTAGCAGGCAATCTATGGAAAAAAGGCCCATTGGTGATTGAATTGATCAATAATTGATGGGCTCCCGTGTACCTCATGGCAGTGTTTCAGCATGCAGCAATAAGGACGACAGTTCCTGAGAAAACTTGGGTTCAACTTCTTCGTGTCTATGAAGAGATGTGTCTATCTAGGTGTGTACAGTAAGTGGGGGGCCACTGCCCACTGGACTTCAACATCACAGGACACGGGCGTGACGGCAAATGTTCTTCAAAGGTAATACCTGTCAGGCTCCTCTTCTCCTTCGATGACTCCAAGCACATTCTGAATTGTTGCCATGGTCTGATTACCCTGTCAGCATTTAGCAGCCAATTGTCTTGTTCAAATCCCAGAATTACATATGATCACAAGAGTTCTTCAAAGGTAACTAGAAAAGGAACTCTCCACAGGTGTGTCCATAGTTCAGAGCCATGGTGGACGGTGGGGGAAGGAATCATGGTGACAGACGTCTTCTTACCTCATATGTTAGGTTGAGGAGGCTGGGGCCTGGTCCTACGCGGTACACCGGGCCGCCTTCGACGCCCTGCCAGTCCTCCGCTGCCACCGGCCCGCCCACCGACCGCAGGATCTCCTCCCCGTCCCTCGCCGACACCGGCAGCGACGGTATCATCGGCAGTACCCCCGCAGCCTCCACCTGCTCCTGGCTCAGCCTCTCGCACTTGCCCGCGCTTGCCCACCCGGGCGTCGTCGGGTCCCCCACCTCCCTGTACAGGGTCCCAATTTGCACCCCGCTCGGCGGCATCCACCGGTCCTCCGGGAAACCCTTCCCCTCCGCACCCCCGCCGTAGTCCTTCCGGTCCGTGTACAGCACCGCCGCCGCCGCCCCCGCCTCCTGCGCGTTCCTCACGATGTCCCCGCGGAACAACTTGCCGTACTTCGCCAGCACCACCGCCCCCTTCACCCCGACCCCCATCGCCCGCAGCGCGGCGTAGTCCTCCACGCGGCCGTAGTTGGCGTACACCACGGGTCCCGCCGCCGTGCCGGACCTGGCGTAGGCGTGGAAGGTGGGGATCACCTCCCCGGCGGTCGCCGCCGATGGGTCCTCGGGGTAGACCTCCTGGGCAAGCTCGAAGGCGACCGGCGGCTCCCCCGGGGAACGGGCGAGCGTAAGGGAGCGGCGGACGGGGTACGACAGGAGCACCTCGTAGGAGGTGACCCGCGCGCGGAGGGAGTAGGAGGAGAAGGCTGCGGCGACGTAGGCGGCAGTCTCGGCATCGGCCGGGGTCCCGGCGACGTGGGGGCGGCGGGTGATGGCTTGGAGGTGGCGGGCGACAGTGGCGTTGTCGGAGAGAGAGACGAAGAGGGCGTGGTAAGCGGATTTGGTTGGGACTGGGACGTCGAGGGAGACAAGGATGGCGAGCCCGGCGACCAGAGCAGCGGCGGTGGTGGAGGCGTTCTTGGGCGCCATGCGGACGATGGAGAAGGCGCTAGCCGTGGCGGTGGCGTCCGGCGAAGAGGAAGAAGATGAAGAAAGTTGGAGAGGATGTGGAGGGAATCTATCCACGTTTTTACTATGCAGTGCGTGGGAGGTCGTTATCACCGACGAAGGCTGCAAGTGGTTTTTATTTTGAGAATATTATCTGTATACTATACACTCAAAAGTCTTTTAAATTACTCTGATATCACTATCTTTATGTTATTTAACTCGATACCCCCTCAAATCTCCTTACTCAACTTGCCATGCCCACGAGATTACCTCATGTGCCAAGGGCGGCAACTTGCTCGTGTAAAATTATCATTTTACCCCAATTTTATTGAGAGAGAGAGAGAGAGAGAGAGAGAGAGAGAGAGAGAGAGAGAGAGAGAGAGAGAGGACCCCCTCCGACACTGGTTCTAGTAGGACAGGAGAGAGTGAGAGAGAGAGGGGGGGATGGAGTTGTTGCGGTGGAGGGGCGATAGGAGAGGGGGATTGGAGAGGGAAATCGGAGAGGGGTGGGGGAGGGAGGGTGGTAGGAGGGGAGGGGAGGAGAGTGAGAGGGAAGCCTAATGATGACACCCCTCCGTGCACATACACATAGACACAAAGAGAGAGAGGGAGGGGAGGGGAGGGGACAGTGGCAGTGGAGGGGTGACAGGAGAGGGGGGAGAGGTCTCGCCCTGACCTTGGCACCCGGCCCGATCCACACATTGCCCAAAATTTACATACCGAAGCCCATTAAGACATCGTCACTGATCTCAGGGTGGCATCACCTTGTAAAGTATAGACATGTTGTCACAGATTGTGAAAGTCTCCTTAACCATCAGTGGTGGGGACACCGAGCCCACTGTCGGGCCCACTACTCAGAGCTGGCGTCGCATTGCCCCGACATCGAGCTTGTGGCTTAGAGACTCACTCGAAGACTCGGCGTCCTGAGTAGATACTTGTGTATTTGTTCGTATTTATGTATTGAGTATGTACGCGTGTAAAATACATGTATTTACTACATGTATTATTTCCTTTTTATTTTATTAGGCAAGGTTGGTCAAAAGTTATTGTATTTTAATTTTATTAAACCCACAAAGTCAATAGTGGGTTGGTGGGCTTTGTTTTATTAGACTATGATATATATGCAAATATTAGAGGTTTGAAGGTAAGGATGTAATGGGCTTTCCGTATATAAAGGGGGGCTTACGAAGGATTGTAACATGAATGATATGAATGAAAAGCTTGAAACCTAAGGTGCTTTGCCTTTGTGTTTTCCCCCTTCCCTCTTTCTCATTTTATGAGTTTGAGTGTCGTCCGATGTGAGACAGTCCGGCGTGAGGCCGAGCTGCGCGAGGTAGCAAGTTATCCGTCTTGTTCGTGTTATCGGAGTTACCGTCGATCCTTCCCCTGATGCCATCCGCATCAGATTTGGTATCAGAGACTAACAACGGCGCCTCCTTCGACTCCCACGCCCGCATCATCTTCTTCCCACAATTTCTGTTAGTGAAAACAAAACAAAAAGAGTAGCAGAAAGATCTCGAGAGAAAGAAAAAAAATAGAGAAATTTTTTTCCCCTCCCGTGAATCTCTCTCTCTCTCTCTCTTTCTCTGTTTCTCTCTCTTTTCCTCTCTCTGTTTCTCTCTCTCTCTCGATCGACGCACAGTAGAAGAAGAAAGAAAAAAAAAGAAAAAAAGACAGAGCAGAAGCTCTCGGTTGAGAGAAAAGAAAAAAGTAGTTGGAAAAAAAAGAGGTGTTCGCGGGTAGGGCATCGTCGCCCGTGCCCGGTTTGAAAGTATGCTTGGCCACAACGGCCATCCGCTTCGCCGCGGCCACCCGCAGGCGCCACCGCCCGCGAACGTAGGCGCGCCCCCGCCCGACCGACCCACCCGCGCCTCCTAGCGCTCGGCCCTGCGCCAGCCTGCGCCCGCCGCGCGACTGCTGCCGCGTGGCCACCCGCTGGCCGCCGCACCGGCCCCGTGCGCCCGCTGGCGCCTCGACGCCAGCGCCCGCCTTCGCTGTCGCCCGTGCGCCTGCCCCGTCGAGTCTGTGCCCCGACGCCTAGTCTGCCCGCGCGTGCTCGGACACACCGCGCCCGCGCCCACCAGCAGGCGCCTGCAGCCACCGGTGCACCGCTCGCGCCCTACTCCCTGGCCCGCCAGCCCGCGGCGACCGTAGGGTCACCAACCCAGCCGCCCGCGTGCCTCTTGACGTGCCAATCGCGTGGTTGACTAGCTAAAAAGTTTGAAAAAGAGTGGTTGAAAAGAAAAAAAAAGGGGGAGTTTGAAAAGTCATAAAGAGAGGGTTGAAAAAAAAGGTTGAAAGTTGAAAAAAAAATGTGTGTTAAATATATATAATATATATATATATGGGATATATATAATATTATATATCTATATCTATATATATTATTTGAAAAAGGGATTTTGAAAAAAAAATTATATATATATATATGAGATATATATAATCTTATATATATATATCTATATATATATATATTTATATATATCTTTTAACTTATTGATTATGGCATCCAAGTCTGCAACAACGACGGCTGAAGCAGCGCCTGGGTCGACCGGTCGTCGACAGACGTTCCGCACTTTAGGGGTGGGAGCCTCCTTAAGTCTCCCTGCGAGGAGAAAGTCTGATCTAATTTATTTCCATGCGTGGAAATTTTTAAAGCGGTTTTGTAATAAATTAAATCCTCCATGCGTGGAGTGAATTCATTGTAACCGTGAAGCTTCATCGACGCCGTGCGGGCATGCACGTCCCCGCTCGCCTTCGTCTCCGGTCGGAGCTAGACTTTTCAGTCTAGCTAGGTACGTGCTCCCCTCGTTTGCTTATTTAATATCCTTTTAAATTGCAGCGCGACGAAGTGAGAGAGAGCCCAATCCATGCAGCCATTCTCCTGAGTGTATCGTTGTGGGCAGAAAGAGAGAGTTTGCTTGCGCCCATCCTTTGGCCCTAGACTATCACATTAGGGCACCCTAATTGTTAGGAGGTAGTTCCACAACTACTTCGCCTACGGGCGAGCAACTCTCCTTGATCGGCCCCTTCAAGTTGACCCTTTACCTATTAGCCAATAAAATTCGGGTCTATAGCTTGTTAATTTTCGGTCCCAGGACTGCATCATTTAGGTCCGAGGTCGTGCATGCCACGTTGGTCTAGGAATTCATCCGGCCGTCTAGAGCGCCCCTCAACGCTACCCATGGATCAAAAGAGCGTGACTGCTATGCTAGTCCAGCTCGAGTACAATCTCGTGGCCCACTTTGAAGAATCCATAGGCCAACTACGAGCGGAACTAGATGAGAGGATCTGATCCTTAGAGGATCGACTGAAGGGAGAGGAAGGACGAGTGAATAGCCACGGCGATCCCGTAGCCAATCCTAGGGAGGAAAGAGAGCAAGTCCGCCCGAATTAGGCTCCCCAAGGTAGAGAGCAAGAGGCCCGTGCGCCTTGAGAGAGAGACCACGACGATGAGGATATCATCCTCCGGAACGTCAAAATTGACGCTCCGAGTTTTGATGGGTCCCTAAACCCCGCTACATACCTTGATTGGCAGACCAGGATGGATCAATATTTTGACTGGCATCGCCGCATGACCCTTGCTACAAGGGTGAGGTTTACCAAAATGAAACTCCTAGGTCAAGCCAAAATCTACTGGTGTAACGTTGAGAATCTTCTAGCAAGGAGACGAGAGGAGCCTATAAGCTCGTGGGAAGAAATGAAGGAGAAATTAAGGGAGAAGTATCTGCCACCCTCCTACCATCAGCGTCTTTTAGACCAATGGCAGAAACTCACTCAAGATGGAAGATCCGTGGACGAGTACATCGCCAAATTTGATGACTTCTTCCTTCGGAGTCGAGTCATGAAGGATGCCTCCGTCACCCTCTCACGGTTTAGGGCTGGCTTACACGAGAGCATACAGCGGGAGCTGTTCCTACGAGAAGTTAACACTCTCGAGCATGCCTATCAGGTTGCTCGGGACGTCGAGCGGTTTCAAAAGGTGGTCCCACCTCGGGTCCCCACCTACCGTCAACCCGAGTCCCGAAACCCCATGGTCCGCTACTCTGAGAGGCCTGGCCCCTCCACTTCCTATGTCCCTACTGCTACCCCACTCCGGACCGTTGCCCCTATGGCTCCTTTCCCACGGAACCCCTTACCTGCACTCGCTGCTGTGCCCAGGCTGGAGTACACTCTGCGAACTGATAGGAGAGATGACAATGGAAAGTGAGTCATCCCTAGTACCTCCCAGCCAGTCCCTGTCTCGGGAGTTCGTTGCTTTAGGTGCCATAACCTAGGGCATATTGCCTTCAACTTTCTCACCCGAGCCTTAGTCGTCACCGATCCCCAGCCTGTGGAGTTTTCACCTCAGGAAGGAGAAGCCATTGAGAGGTATGAGGCCGATCCTGACCTCATCGCCCAGTTTGAGGAAATGGATGCTGGGTATGATGGAACGCATGTTGAGTACATGCAAGTGAGAGATATTACCGAGAGTTCAAACCAGGGAAGACTGGGTGTAGTTCGCTGCATCCTAACACACCCCCAGGAGGATGACTGGCGTCGAACCTCCATCTTCCAAACCTATATCATGGTGAAATCTCAACCATGCAAGGTGATTTTTGACAACGGGAGCTGGATCAATGCAGTCTCTTCAAACTTTGTCTCCCGTCTAGGTTTACTTACCTATCCTCATCCAAGGCCGTACAACGTGACTTGGGTTGATGACACGTCTATCCCAGTCACCACTACATGTGTCATTCCTATCAAATTACAGTCCTACCAAGGACAGATTTTGTGCGATGTAGTGCCTATGAAGGTCGGTAGCATCATTCTAGGACGACCGTGGATCTATGATGTAGATCTTACTACATTTGGTCGGTCCAATCAATGTTCCTTCTCACATAATGGGAAGAAGATACAGCTGTACCCGGCACCTCTAAAGGTGACCCCAGGAAAGAGTTCCACCTCCACCCCCATTGGAATCCCAAAGGTTCAAGAGAGTCCTCGGACTCCTACTGAAGGGAAACTTCTCATTCCCTCTCCTCCTGCACCTCTCACACCCATTCCTAAGGCCCCTAAGGTTGGTTATGACCCGATTAGGCGCCTTAACTTCATAGGTGTCCGTGAGCTGAATAGGGAGGTTGCCGAGGGTGCCCCTGTCTGGGCTGTTGTTGTCACCATCACCCCCGAGGAGTCCCGAGTCTCAGTCCCACCAGAGGTCCAGGCAATTCTACAGGACTTCCAAGATATTTTCCCAGAGGACTTGCCCTCTAGACTCCCTCCCATGCGTGACGTTCAACACGCTATTGATCTTGTCCCTGGGTCCACCCTACCCAACTCTCCCCATTACAGACTGAACCCCAAGGAGCACGCTGAGCTCCAAAGGATTGTCGAGGACCTTATCCAAAAGGGTTTCCTCAGGGTGAGTAAGAGTCCATGTGCTGTCTCTGCCTTGCTCACACCCAAGAAGGATGGCACCTGGTGGATGTGTGTTGACAGCCGCGCCATCAATAAGATCACTGTCAAGTATATGTTTCCCATTCCCCGTATTGATGACATGCTTGACATAATGAGTGGAGCCACCATCTTTTCTAAGATTGACTTAAAAAGTGGCTACCACCAGGTCCGGATTCGACCAGGGGATGAGTGGAAGACAGCCTTCAAAATAAAAGAAGGTCTGTATGAGTGGCTCGTCATGCCGTTTGGGCTATCCAATGCCCCCAACACATTCATGCGGCTTATGACGGAAATCCTTCGACCCCTCATTGGTCGCTTTGTTGTCGTCTACTTTGACGATATTCTCATCTATAGCCACAACCCCCATGACCACATCCATCATTTGAGGGAAGTCTGCGAGACTTTGAGGAGAGAAACCATGTTTGCCAATCTCAAGAAATGTGAATTCATGACAGACCGGGTCGCTTTCCTTGGATTTATGGTATCGAGTCAAGGAGTGTCTGTGGACCAATCCAAGGTCCAAGTCTTAGTAGACTGGACAGAGCCCCAGAATGTCCATGACGTTCGAAGTTTTCATGGGCTAGTCACTTTCTACAGACGCTTCATTTAGAGTTTCAGCACCGTTATGGCACCCATTACAAATTGTATCTGTAAAGGGAATTTTGAGTGGACTAAAGCCGCATCTCAGGCTTTTATTGCCATAAAGGAGCTTATGACTAAAGCCACCGTTCTTCGCCTGCCAGACTTTTCCAAAGTCTTTGAGGTTTCCTGTGATACATCTGGCGTAAGAATAGGTGGAGTGCTTAGTCAGGAGAGCCACCTTGTGACTTATTTCAGTGAGAAGCTTTCTGATGCCAAGCTTCGTTACTCCACCTATGATAAGGAGTTTTATGCCATGGTCCAAGCCCTCAAACACTGGAGACACTATCTCTTACCACAAGAGTTTGTCTTATACTCGGACCATGAGGCTTTGAAATTCCTTAGCTCACAGAAGGGCTTAAACCCGAGACATGGTCGGTGGGTAGAATTCCTCCAGTCTTTCACGTTTGTCCTAAAACATAAGACTGGAAAGGAAAATAAGGTGACCGACGTCTTGAGTCGAAGGGTCTCCCTTCTTTCCACTGTTCGGGTAGAGGTCACCGGATTTGACCGCATGAAGGAACTCTATGGAGAGTGTCCTGATTTTGGCCCTGCCTACTCTGCTCTGTCTGCTAGGCCCTCGACAGTCTTTTCTGACTATCTACTCCATGATGGTTTTCTATTTCGAGGGCAGCAACTCTGTGTCCCAAGGACTTATGTTCGGGACTTCCTGATTTGAGAAATGCATGCTGGAGGTCTTGCTGGTCACTTTGGCCACAACAAGACCATCCATTCTGTGGAGGAGCACTTCTATTAGCCTGGCCTGAAGAGGGATATGGCCAAGATTGTAGCACAATGTAGGACATGCATAATGGCCAAACAGGTCAAACAGAACACTGGTCTCTACACTCCTCTCCCCATTCCTGATCGACCATGGGTTGATGTGAGTATGGATTTTATCCTTGGTTTACCTCGCATTGCTGCATGATTCCATCTTTATTGTCGTTAATAGGTTCTCTAAGATGGCCCACTTCATTGCATATTCCAAAACATCTGATGCATCTAGAGTAGCCCACTTATTCTTTGATGAAGTCGTACGTCTGCATGGTCTCCCCCAAATCATCGTGTCTGACCGAGATGTCCGGTTCACTAGTTACTTCTGGAAGACACTTTGGCACCTAGTTGGCACCAAACTCAAATTCTCCACTGCCTATCACCCACAAATCGATGGGCAAACAGAGGTCATCAATAGGAGTTTAGAGAATCTCTTGAGGTGTCTCGTAGGGGATCATTCGGGCACCTGGGATCTTCTCTTGCCCAGAGCCAAGTTTGCATACAACAGCTCTGTCAATAGGTCCATAGGTATGAGTCCATTTGAGGTCGTGCATGGATACAAACCTAGGAAACATGTGGATCTCATTCCCCTTCCCCTCGAGTTTAGGACATCCAAGTCAGCTGAGGAATTTACACAGCATGTCAAAAGTCTACATGAGTCAATTAGCAAGCAAATAAATCTCAGCAATGAAACTTACAAGCACTTGGCTGATTCGCATAGGTGTCACCATGAATTCCAATAAGGTGACATGGTTATGGTACGGGTTCGACCCGAACGACTCCCTTCGGGAGCCATTAAGAAGTTGCAAGCCCGTAGTGATGGTCCCTTCCCAATTCTGCGGAAGATTGGCTCCAATGCGTATGTTGTGGACTTACCTCCCGAATATGAAATTAGCTCTACTTTTAATGTGGCAGACCTAGTGGCCTACAAGGAACCCACAACGATTCCTAGTGACCCTTTCGAGCCTTCTCCTCCCATTGCGAGTGAGCCCACCCCTGTGCGTCCCACAGCCTCGAGAGTACCGCGCGAGCACATTGAGAGGATACTGGATGAACATGTGACCACTATATGGAGCAGGATGTACCAGCGCTACCTTGTCCACTGGCGGGACCGTCCACCTTCCGATGATTCCTGGCTCAACCGGGAAGATCTCCAGCATCTCGATCCAGATCTGCTGGAACACTACCACAGCAGTGTCCCCCCTTACTCGACGGAGTCGAGTTCCAGTCGTCCCGGGAGGGTTGGTGGGGACACCGAGCCCACTGCCGGACCCACTACTCGGAGCCGATACCGCATTGCCCCGACACCGAGCTTGTGGCTTGGAGACTCACTCGAAGACTCGACGTCCTGAGTAGATATTGTGTATTTGTGCGTATTTATGTATTGAGTACGTACGCGTATAAAATACATATATTTACTACATGTATTATTATTTTTTATTTTATTAGGCAAGGTTGGTCATGTAACACCCGAATCCGTTCGAAACTTAAAAATAATTAAGCACTTTACTTCTGAAACCCATACAGATTACAGATTCTCTAAATCAAACCCCAATGCCTTGAACTGTATAGAAAATACGGGTTTAACGGATGTTAGTATACAAATTCAATAGACATCTTCTTTATTAATATGTAACTTCTCATAGGAATGTCAGAATAAGTCAATATTAGACTCGTTGAAAAGATAACTGAGAAATCTACAAGTTTCATGTTGAACACTTTTTCAAATTTTGATGTTTTGAAGGATAAAAATGAGATAGAGTGAGCTAATTCTTAAAAATCATATTATTAAGAATTTTTTTTAAAAAATAAAAAAATAAATAAAATCCTAAAATATCTACCCCCACCCCCCACGTGGCTCCCTCCCTCACTCCCCACCTTCCCCACTCCCCTCTTCCCCCTCTTACTACCTCCCCCTCTTACCACCTCCCCCTCCCTCTTATCTCCTCTCCCCTCCCCCTATATAAAGCCCCCCTCTCCCCCTCTCTTTCCCATATATCCACCCCCCTCTCCCCCTCCAACTCTCTCTCTCTCTCTCTCTCTCTCTCTCTTTCTATTTTTATTTTCTCTTTTTTTACTCTCTATTATCTCTTTACTCTCTCCAATCTCTCTCCACTTTCTCTCTCTACTCTTTTTTACTTTCTCTCTCTACTTTCTCTCTCTAAATTCTCTCTCTAAATTCTCTCTCTACTTTTTCTCTTTAAATATCTCTCTATACTTCTTTCTCTACTCTCTCTTCACTTTCTCTCTCTATCTTCTCTATATATTTTCTCTCTCTATTTTCTCTCTCTACTTTCTCTCTCTACTTTCTCTCTCTAAATTCTCTCTCTAAATTCTCTCTCTAATTTTCTCTTTTATATCTTTTCTACCTTCCTTCTCTACTCTCTCTTTACTTTCTCTCTCTATTTCCTCTCTCTCTAATTTCTCTCTCTACTTTCTCTCTCTACTTTTTCTCTTTACTTCCCACTCTCATTCTCTTATTAATAAACGGAAAATAGAAGATAATACAGCATCAGAATAATATAAATAATTAATAAACACTTGGACGGATGATTTGAAACTATTTTGGACAATTTCACCATTCTTTACGCATCTCGGATTGGGAAATTATATTTTCCTACGCAATGACTTTTACGGGAGCTCTGGTGCGATACTAAAATCTATTCAGAAGTCCGTTCTAAAGATATGCACATGATAAACCAAGTGCATGTTATTTGGTATTTATATTTCTTTGATTTGATTTTATTTGAAATGTAATTATTCTGGCGTAAGTTAGTGATTTATTTAACCCGATGATCTATGCTTAGAATCAGTTATTTATTTAGTTACCATTCTGTTAAAATATTATTTTTCTCTCTAATCTCTTTCTAATTTCTCTCTAATCTCTTTCTACTTTCTCTCTCTACTCTCTCTCTACTCTAATCTCTTCGAATGTTATATATATTTAGTTAATAATATTAAAATACGATCTATTTATTTTGTAAAAGTTCAATGGCAAGTTTTGAGTATTGACGACTACGTAATAAGTATTATAATAAGAATAAAAATTTGATTAAGCATATGGACTGTGTCACTTTAAGGAGGTGTGGGGCGACAAACCGTAGTTAGCTTCCGCTACGGGATTAGACCCATTTCCGAGGACAAACGAACTTCTGAAAAATCCGGAACCCAGAATAAGAAAATTATCTGGGGAATAGTGGAGTATTAACTCCCGATCCTGCGTAGTTGATCAAGGCCGACAGGCTCCAGCGTTTAGACCTTTTGTCTTTATGTCGACGTATGGATGCCTAGGTATGTGTTTGCTACTGCTTTTAGTGACGAGATGTCTGTCCAATATATGCTGTCAAATAATATGAAGTTCAGATTTGATATATGCCTTTGATATGATATGAAAATAAGTTCATCTGTATAAGCTCTGATTTAGCTAAGATATGTATTATGCCATATATATAAGTCAGATAAGATTTGTTATACGTATTTGTTTATAAATCTGAAAATTACTTTGCTCTCTATATTTCCTTCGCATTCATAGTATATGTACAATTCAGTGAAATTGTGACTAGCTTTATATATATCATGGATTTGCACAGTTTAGTATATGATAAGCATGTGATTGGTTTTAATGCCTACTGAGTTTTTGGACTCATATCTGTTGCCTAACCATTTCAAGAAATTGACCAGTGTGTGTCTTGGCTCCTTCGGGCAGTAGGTCGGAAGTTGATCCCGGATTTAATTTGGATTCCGCCGCGCAGAATAAATAGATTTAGTTTTCCTTTGAATAATGAATGTAAATATGACTTTTGGATAGAGATATATAGTACTCTGTATACGATGTAAATTATGAGTGTTTTATTTTATGGAAATGGTATGGTTATATTTCTTTTGGAATATGTGATGGTTTGGCCTTTAGTGCCTTGCAAATATTCGGCTCACAACACTTCCGTACATCCGCTGTGACGTCCCCGGACACGATACGGGATCGCGGGAAGGGGGCGTCACAGAGAGTGGTATCAGAGCAAGTTGTGAGGCTTGAAATTATTTGCAGCCATATGAATTTATATACCATACCATAAGATCGTAGGAATTTATTTTAGAAAGAATCATATTAATTCAGATTAGTTCTCCCTCGCAGGAGATGGCAGAGAGTGATAGGGTTGAGGTTAATACTTCTCCCGAGGAGTCTGCGCCCTCAAATAGGACATCACAAGGAGTTGTCGGGGAAACAACTCATGGCGAGCTTGTTCCCGGTGGGTAAGGTGCGTTACCTATTCAGGGTGTGCCAGATTTAGGAGGCTTCACACAAGCTTTTCAAGGGTTAGTGCAGACTATGCAGTTACAAGCCCAAACTCATGCAATGATGCAAGCCCAGTTACAAACCCGTGTGCAAGAACAACCGAATAAGGCAGCAGGCGCTACCCTAATAGAGAAATTCAGACATATGAGTCCTCCTTCTTTTAAGGGGGAGAGTCACCCGGAGATTGTGGAAAACTGGGTGAGAGAGATTGAGAAGATTTTTACGGCCATTAGATGTGCAGAGCAGGATAAGGTGATATTAGCTACATTTATGCTAAAGGACCGTGCAGACGAGTGGTGGAGGTCTGCACTTAGAACCACTTTCAGAAATAGAGAGACGGAGATTGGCTGGAATGAATTTCTTGATATCTTCCATGTAAAATTTCTCCCTCAGCATTTGAAAGATAGGAAAGAAGTTGAATTTTTAAATTTGACTCAAGGAGGTATGTCAGTTGCCGATTATGAAGTAAAATTTACTGAATTAGAAAAGTATGCCCCTCATATTTATTCTGATGAGCTTAGAAGGGTGAAGAAATTTGTTAGAGGTTTGAGAAGCAACATTAGGAGTAGAGTTGTAATCCTTGAGCCTCAGACTATGGCAGCAGCTTTGAGGACTGCTTTTATTGTAGAAACTGAATATGATGAATTCTTAGTAGAAAGACAAAGGGATATTGCAAAAAGGGGTAATCTTGGTTCAATTGTGAGGAAAGATAAGATGCCAAAGATGACTTTTCCAGAGAGAGTTCAACCAATTAGGAGAGATAATATGCCAGCTTGTCAACAGTGCGGGATGCAGCATAGAGGTAATGAATGTTGGCGGGCTGCAGGTAAATATTTTTTATGTGGTCAGACAGGGCATATGATAAGGGATTGTCCCACAAGACCAAGACAAGATCAGCAACCACAACAGCAGCGGAGAGTTCAAGCCAGAGTATATGCACTAACAAGGGAAGACACCCGAGATGCCAATGCAGTAGCTGAAGGTACTCTTCTTATCGATGATATGCATGCAAAAGTTTTATTTGATCCGGGTGCTACACATTCCTTTATTTCTCTGAGATTTGCTGAATTATTGAAAGATAAACAAATTGTGAACACTGATGAGATGTCCATTAACACACCAACTGGGGAGATAGCTAGAACGACTTCTGTTATTCCTAGCATTGATGTGGTGATTCAGGGGAGGATTATGCCAGCATGTGTATATCTGTTGGAAATGACTGATTTTGATGTCATCTTGGGAATGGATTGGTTAGATACAAATTTTGCCCTTCTAGATTGTCATGGAAAGAAAGTAATTTTTTAAAAACCTGGGGAGCAGACATTTCGCTATCAATGTCCGAGGCACCGTTCTAGTAAAATACTAGTTTCAGCACTTAAAGCTTTGAAATTGCTTAGAAGTGGATGTCAAGGTTATTTGGCTAGTATAGTGGCTATTCCTCCTAATGAAAATAAGAAAACCACCTCAGATATTGATGTTGTCAGGCAATTTCCAGATGTGTTTCCTGATGAACTTCCGGGTTTGCCACCACACCGAGAGGTGGAGTTCACTATTGAACTCTCACCGGGTACTTTACCCATTTCCATTCCTCCCTACAGAATGGTACCAGCCGAATTGGCAGAGTTGAAGAAACAATTGTAAGAACTACTAGATAAGGGGTTTATTCGACCAAGTGTATCTCCTTGGGGTGCACCTGTTCTGTTTGTTAGAAAGAAAGATGGGTCGCTTAGACTATGCATGGACTATAGGAAGTTGAATCAAGTGACCATTAAGAATAAGTACCATTTGCCAAGGATTGATGATTTATTTGATCAGCTACGAACTGCCACAGTATTTTTAAAGATTGATCTCAGATCTGGATACCATCAACTAAGGATAAGAGAAGAACATATCTCAAAAACTGCTTTCAGAACACGATATGGGCATTATGAATTTTTGGTTATGCCATTTGGGTTAACTAATGCACCAGCAGCATTTATGGATTTGATGAACAGAGTTTTTCAAACATATCTGGATACATTTGTAGTGGTGTTTATTGATGATGTGTTGATCTATTCTTCTACTATTGAAACTCATCCAGAACATTTGAGAATTGTGTTGGAAACTTTAAGGAAACATCAACTCTATGCGAAATTCAGTAAATGTGAATTCTGGTTGGATAAGGTTCAATTCTTAGGGCATATCATCTCTGGTGATGGAGTGTCTGTTAATCCAGCTAAGGTTGACGCAGTTTTGCATTGGGAAAGACCGAAGAATGTCAGTGAGATTAGGAGCTTTTTAGGTCTTGCGGGTTACTATCGCAGGTTTATTGAAGGTTTTTCTTCTATTGCAGCTCCTATGACCAAATTGACTAGGAAAGGAGTTCCTTTTGAATGGTCAGATAAATGTGAAATGAGTTTTCAGGAATTAAAAATAAGGTTAACAACAGCCCCAGTGCTTACTTTACCTTGTGGGTCAGGAGGATTTGTGATATATACAGATGCCTCTAGAAAAGGACTAGGATGTGTCCTGATGCAGAATGGCAAAGTAGTAGCTTATGCATCCAGACAATTAAAGACCCATGAGATGAATTATCCAACACATGATTTGGAGTTGGCAGTAGTGGTACATGCTCTGAAGATTTGCCGCCATTATTTGTATGGTGAGCAGTTTGAAGTATTTACAGACCATCAGAGTTTAAAATATATTTTCTCTCAGAAAGAATTAAATGTAAGGCAATGACGGTGGATTGAATTTTTGAAGGATTATGATTTCACCTTGAATTACCACCTAGGAAAAGCAAATGTGGTAGCAGATGCACTCAGCAGGAAGAGGCTAATGGCAATCCAGTTGCGCCAAACTTGGAGAATGACATCTGATGTAGTGGAGTATTCTCCGATATGCAAAGGGAGAAACTTATTTCTGGCCCAACTAACTATTCAGTCTGCAATGGTTGAGAGAATTGTGCAAGCACAACTGAATGATCAACAGTTACAAAAATTGATTGGCACACCGAGATTTACTCAAAGTGTAGACGGGGCAATCATGTTTCAGGGAAGATTGTGTGTACCTCAGAATGAAGAAATAAAGAAAGACCTGTTAAATGAGGCACATAAATCACAATATTCCATTCACCCAGGCAGTACAAAAATGTACAAAAACATGAGAAGACAATTTTGGTGGATTGGTATGAAAAATGATATAGCAGAATTTGTCAGCAAGTGTCTTACTTGTCAACAAGTAAAGGCGGAGCATCAAAGGCCAGCGGGACCATTACAATTGATGGAAATTCCACAGTGGAAATGGGAGCATATCACTATGGATTTTGTGATGGGATTACCAATGACTAAGAGAAAACATGATTCTATTTGGGTAATTATTGATAGGCTTACTAAGTCAGCCCATTTTCTGGCAATCACAAAGACACAATCATTAGAGGATTTGGCCCATTTGTATATCAGAGAAATTGTGAGACTTCATGGTGTGCCTGTGTCTATTATTTCAGATCGGGATGTAAGATTTACAGCAAAATTTTGGAGGAGCTTACAACAAGCACTTGGTACATAATTAAAATTTAGTTCAGCTTTTCACCCTCAAACAGATGGACAATCAGAGAGAACCATTCAAACCCTAGAAGATATGTTGAGGGCATGCAGTTTAGATTGGAAAGACAGTTGGGATGAACATTTACAGTTATTTGAGTTTGCATATAACAACAGCCATCATGCAAGCATAGGAATGGCACCATATGAAGCATTATATGGTAGACCGTGTAGGTCACCTGTTTGTTGGGATGAGGTTGGTGAGCGGAGATTGATTGGGCCACAAATTGTACAGGATTGTATAGAAAATGTTGAGTTGATTAGAAAAAAGATTACTTACAGCTCAGAGTCGGCAGAAAAGTTATGCTGATCAAAGAAGGAGAGATCTACAATTTGCTGTCGGGGATCACGTATTTCTGAAAGTTTCGCCTACTAGGGGAGTAATGAGATTTGGCAAGAAAGGTAAACTCAGTCTAAGGTATGTTGGACCATTTGAAATCTTAAGAAGGATTGGAGAGGTGACATATCAGCTGGCTTTACCACCATCATTGTCAGCAGTTCATGATGTATTCAATATGTCCATGTTAAGAAAATATATGCCAGACTCATCACACGTTATAGATCATGAACAGTTGGAAATTCAGCCGGATCTTACATATGAGGAAAAGCCAGTTCGCATTCTCGATCGGAAGGAACAAGTGCTGAGAACGAAGACAATTCCATTGGTGAAGGTATTGTGAAAAAGTACCTCAACAGAAGAAGCTACTTGGGAGATGGAAGATGAAATGCGGAAGAGATATCCACAGCTATTCGGTACGTATTGAGTAAATCTATAAATTTCGAGGACGAAATTTGTTTAAGGGGGAGAGATTTGTAACATCCGAATCCGTTCGAAACTTAAAAATAACTAAGCACTTTACTTCTGAAACCCATACAGATTACAGATTCTCTAAATCAAACCCCAATGCCTTGAACTGTATAGAAAATACGGGTTTAACGGATGTTAGTATATAAATTCAATAGGCATCTTCTTTATTAATACGTAACTTCTCATAGGAATGTCAGAATAAGTCAATATTAGACTCGTTGGAAAGATAACTGAAAAATCTACAAGTTTCATGTTGAACACTTTTTCAAATTTTGATGTTTGGAAGGATAAAAATGTGATAGAGTGAGCTAATTCTTAAAAATCATATTATTAAGAGTTTTTTTTAAAAAAATAAAAAAATAAAAAAAATCCTAAAATATCTACCCCCACCCCCCACGTGGCTCCCTCCCTCACTCCCCACCTTCCCCACTTCCCACCTCCCTCACTCCCCTCTTCCCCCTCTTACCACCTCCCCCTCTTACCACCTCCCCCTCCCTCTTATCTCCTCTCCCCTCCCCCCTATATAAAGCCCCCCTCTCCCCCTCTCTTTCCCATATATCCACCCCTCTCTCTCTCTCTCTCTCTCTCTCTCTCTCTCTCTCTCTCTCTCTATTTTTATTTTCTCTTTTTTTACTCTCTATTATCTCTTTACTCTCTCTAATCTCTCTCCACTTTCTCTCTCTATTTTCTCTCTCTATTTTCTCTCTCTACTTTTTCTCTTTAAATATCTCTCTATACTTCTTTCTCTACTCTCTCTTCACTTTCTCTCTCTTTATTCTCTATCTACTTTCTCTCTCTACTTTCTCTCTCTAAATTCTCTCTCTACTTTCTCTCTCTAATTTTCTCTTTTATATCTTTTCTACCTTCCTTCTCTACTCTCTCTTTACTTTCTCTCTCTATTTCCTCTCTCTCTACTTTCTCTCTCTAAATTCTCTCTCTACTTTCTCTCTCTACTTTCTCTCTTTACTTCCCACTCTCATTCTCTTATTAATAAACGGAGAATAGAAGATAATACAGTACCAGAATAATATAAATAATTAATAAACACTTGGACGGAGGATTTGAAGTTATTTTGGACAATTTCACCCTTCTTTACGCATCTCGGACTGGGAAATTATATTTTCCTACGCAATGACTTTTACGGGAGCTCTGGTGCGATACTAAAATCTATTCAGAAGTCCGTTCTAAAGGTAGGCACATGATAAACCAAGTGCATGTTATTTGGTATTTATATTTCTTTGATTTGATTTTATTTGAAATGTAATTATTCAGGCGTAAGTTAGTGATTTATTTAACCCGATGATCTATGCTTAGAATCAGTTATTTATTTAGTTACCATTCTGTTAAAATATTATTTTTCTCTCTCATCTCTTTCTAATTTCTCTCTAATCTCTTTCTACTTTCTCTCTCTACTCTCTCTCTACTCTAATCTCTTCGAATGTTATATATATTTAGTTAATAATATTAAAATACGATCCATTTATTTTGTAAAAGTTCAATGGCAAGTTTTGAGTATTGAGACGACTACGTAATAAGTATTATAATAAGAATAAAAATTTGATTAAGCATATGGACTGTGTCACTTTAAGGAGGTGTGGGGCGACAAACCGTAGTTAGCTTCCGCTACGGGATTAGGTCCATTTCCGAGGACAAATGGACTTCTGAAAAATCCGGAACCCAGAATAAGAAAATTATCTGGGGAATGGTGGAGTATTAACTCCCGATCCTGCGTGGTTGATCAAGGCCGACAGGCTCCAGCGTTTAGACCTTTTGTCTTTATGTCGACGTATGGATGCCTAGGCATGTGTTTGCTACTGTTTTTAATGACGGGATGCCTGTCCAATATATGCTGCCAAATAATATGAAGTTCAGATTTGATATATGCCTTTGATATGATATGAAAATATGTTCATTTGTATAAGCTCTGATTTAGGTAAGATATGTATTATGCCATATATATAAGTCAGATAAGATTTGTTATACGTATTTGTTTATAAATCTGAAAATTACTTTGCTCTTTATATTTCATTCGCATTCATAATATATGTACAATTCAGTGAAATTGTGACTAGCTTTATATATATCATGGATTTGCACAGTTTAGTATATGATAAGCATGTGATTGGTTTTAATGCCTACTGAGTCTTTGGACTCATATCTGTTGCCTAACCATTTCAGGAAATTGACCAGTGTGCATCTTGGCTCCTTCGGGCAGTAGGTCGGAAGTTGATCCCGGGTTTAATTTGGATTCCGCCGCGCAGAATAAATAGATTTAGTTTTCCTTTGAATAATGAATGTAAATATGACTTTTGGATAGAGATATGTAGTAATCTGTATACGATGTAAATTATGAGTGTTTTATCTTATGGAAATAGTACGGTTATATTTCTTTTGGAATATGTGATGGTTTGGCCTTTAGTGCCTTGCAAATATTCAGCCCACAACACTTCCGTACATCCGCTGTGACGTCCCCGGACACGATACGGGATCACGGGAAGGGGGCGTCACAGGTCAAAAGTTATTGTATTTTAATTTTATTAAACCCACAAAGTCAATAGTGGGTTGGTGGGCTTTGTTTTATTAGGCTATGATATATATGCAAATATGAGAGGTTTGAAGGTAAGGATGTAATGGGCTTTCCCTATATAAAGGGGGGCTTACGAAGGATTGTAACATGAATGATATGAATGAAAAGTTTGAAACCTAAGGTACTTTACCTTTATGTTTTCCCCCTTCCCTCTTTCTCATTTTGTGAGTTTGAGTGTCGCCCGGCGTGAGACCGTCCGGCGTGAGGTCGAGCTGCGCGAGGTAGCAAGTTATCCGTCTTGTTCGTGTTATCGGAGTTGCCGTCGATCCTTCCCCCGACGCCGTCCGCGTCAATCAGCCTCGTGGTGTGCTCTAGCAGGATCCCATTGCCAATATGGGTCCCTAGGTGGATGTCTACTGTGAAGACCTCCGACACCTAGCTTTGCAGGAAAGCGCTAGCACCCGTAGCCCGCTCTCATTCACAGTTCATAGCTCGTTCCCATTGAGCACGCTTAACTACGGAGTTCTTTACAAGAACTTCAAAAGACGTCTCAGTGATATAGAGTATAACTTAACTATCTTTTGAGAGTGTTACAATCTAATCTACCCCTCTTATATAGGCGATGTCCCTGTCGTTGTACACATATAGCACACAATCAAACCCCCAGACAGGTACTATTTTAGAGGTGACCCCTACAGGCTTAAGAGGTAACATGCCCATACTATATACGGTGGAGGTATTGCCCACTTTGACTTATCGATCTCACGATTTTACCCTTTTCTATGGGTGATTGGCTCCATAGGGGGAGACTTCTCGGGAGGTCACCCATCTTTATACTACTCTCCATTAAGCACGCTTAACTATGTAGTTCTTTATAAAAATTGAGTCGATATTTCAAAAGATGTCTCGGTGATAAAGAGTATAACTTAACTATATTTGAGGGCGTTACACCATGGCCACCTGCATCGCCCCCGACTCTGGTGCCGCCTCCTGCCCCTGTAATTTCATCAACCTCCCCTGCCCTAACTTCACACACATGTACACACACAGGACCAAGGTTAAGGGTAGGTTAGTCATTTCCCTACTCTTAACACACCTTGAGTTACTGACCATGAGAGGCTATTGATGATAGGGGTACCCGTCATGAAATTTTGGGGGTCTTAGATTAAATATCATAAAAGTAGAGGTATATAGATAATTTTAAGTGATTTTAAGAGTATATATATATTCCTTTTATTATGAAGTTGAGAAGACCAACATATGGGGTGTGCATGCACATTAACTTTACTCTCAACCTTTTCTCTTTGTCTCTGTGGGATTTTTTTTGGGAGAGTTTGCATATATACATAAGTAAATGTCAATTTTTGTAAATAATTCCAAGCCGTCAATGCCATGCGAATATTCGAAGGACTAGACTATGAAAATTGTTAGAGCTTATGAAATATGGAAAATGCCCTTGTCTTGCTTTGCCCTCCCCTTTCTAACCCGAAACCTAGCTTGAATAGCAGCGACTACCGCTTGACTAGCAACAGGGGGTCTACAATCCTTGGCCAACTCTCTCTCTCTCTCTCTCTCTCCCTGAGAGAGAGAGAGAGAGACCATCGGCCAATGGCCCCCCTCTCCCGCTCCTCCAACATTCGAAAAACCCAAGCTGATGAAGATCCATCTCAACAAGATCTCCCAATAGCAGTGTCCCCCCGATGCCAATGTTCATCCCACCGAGATAATTCCCAAGATCCCGTACTTCTGCCTCTTTGTTGCCTGCACTACCCTCCCAACTCTTGTTCTTACCGATGCTCTCTATTTTCTTCTTCCTACTTGTTAACCTCTTCTTCTCAACTTGTCCGATGTTGGTGATGGTCGAAAAAGGTGTCGCCTTTCGATCAAAGATTCCATCTCGTGACTTGGAGATAATCTTTGATTGTTGGTGCCAAAGTTGAGAGAGATCTATTTGAGGATGTTGGGGTTGTGCACTAGGTTGGCCTTTGCTAGAAGGGGCCAAGAGCTGAAGAAGACCGCAGAGCTCGCAATGCTGTGTGGCATGGAGGTTTGCATCCTCGATTGTAGCCCCGATGGTGAACATACCCTATTATGGTTTGACAATGTTCTCAAGGTCTACCGCATCGCGGAGATGTTCCTAAGGCGACGAGAAAGGTGGTAGCTCTATGGTGGAAGAGGGCGAAGGAGGTGGTTGGGATATGGGTTTCATTTCTAGCACTCTTCTAGAACGCAACAAGAGATAGACGAGGGAATCTGATAGGGCCTTCATCATGGGGGGCACGTGGCTTGGTGGGGGTTGAGGACAATGTACGTGACAACTTCGACGGGGAAGAATCTCCCAAGTTTTTGTTAGTGTTGGTGTGCTACAGGCCAATTTCGGGTCGGGTAGGCCCAATAGTTGTACGATCTTATTCATTATTAATAAAGTGGTGTTTGAGCGTAAATATGCGATTGTGTTACTTTACGTTGTCCCTAGGATATGTGGTTGTAAAGTCAGCTCGAGATGGGATCTCGAACATGAGATTGACTTTACATGTACACATACCTTAAACTGTTCCTGTTTGGAGGGTAATCACTCTGGGACTTTGATTACCTATTAAACCAATACACATGATGTGTCAGTGACCAGTCTCATGGTCATTGGTGCGGGACACCAACACATATGTGTAGGTGTATGTCCTTGGAGGATGTACACTGAACTGATCCGCTATTGGATCTTCAGATGGTTGATCATATCTAATGTTAACTGAAGATCTAACTGTCTCAGTAGCATCGTTAGTCTTTTGACCTGAGACATTGATCGGATCTTACACGAGGACTGGAATGATTTAATTACTTGGCTAAGTGACTTTAACCATAAGTCATGAGTTGCCGAGTCATTAACCACTCCAGGATACGTGTGAAGATCATCAATGGTCAAGAGGGGATCGCTCACTGTCGGGTATATATCAGACAGTTAATGGGTCATGACATTAACGCTCCGTTAAATCCCTGGCCAGGGTCGTGTGAGTTCATTTAGAATGGACGTCATACACTTTAAGGAGGTCATAGTCAAATGGCACGATCATGGGGTTTGACAGAAATCATACCCTCGATCGTACCAGACTCATAGAAGGAGCGAGGGATTATATCGATGCGGTAACTGTAGACTTACAGGTACCAGACAGGCTGGTTTAAACCCGGCGTCCTCTAGGATCACACGGATTTGCTTGACCCAACGTGATCAAAGGTTCGGAATAAATTAAACTATTCTTCGGCTCTGGTAGAAGCGAAGAATACGTTTAATTTACTTCTAATTGGGAATTAGAAGTTAATGGGCCTTAAACTAGAGTGACTATGGGCCTAGAGGATCACACACAATGGATTCTTGGGTGACGGATTATTATTATACAAGTGTATGTATTAATTCATTTTAATTCCTTTTGAAAAGGAGTGTAAATGGAGTTTAATACATATGTATAATAGTGGATAGGATATATATATAATTTTGGTCTTTTAGAGCCCTTTCAGAAATGACTAAATCTCTATATATAGAATCCTACGTGAGTTCATTCGAACTCTCCTTCTAACCCCTTAAGCTAATCAAGCATTAGGCTTAAGGGAGAGGTTTAGCTTCCCCCCTTTTCTCCCCCTTGCTCTCTCTCTCTCCAGAAGGTGATAGAGTCGGGGAAAGTTGTGCCGGGGAGGTACCGTCGCTGCGCAAGGGTCTGTGTGGATCTGCTCTAGAGGCCGTACAGCTGTGCGGCTCGATATTCTGCATCGGGCATCGTGGACAGCGTCGTTCCGCGCAAGGTGAAACACGCAACCCGTAATTAGGGTCTTAGAAACACCTATTAGAGCACAGATTAAGCTTTCCATAACACCGGGATCAGGCATATGAAATTTTTGTTATCCGCTGCGTCGCCTATAGGTGTTGTGCGTATCCTTACAGTTTTCCCCTTATATTTCTCTCTCTCATCACAGGTTGCAGTTGAGTCATGGATGCATCCAGATGATGGGTTTGACCTCTTGGAGACTCTGAACACAATGTGCTTGACTTCGTTGGCGGTGATGCCAAAAAACTTGTCAAAGCCACCGAAGATAGGCTACAATAGTACAATCTTCCCCATTATTCTCGTTTGTCTCCTGCTATGGATGGGGAGAGAGAGAGTATGCTAACATGACGATAGGTTAGCCATTCTCCTTTTTAACCTACACTTCACTCTAGTTTAACAAACGAGATTACGATGAGGATGTAACTGTAATCATTCGAGATACATCAGGGATACATGTGCCAATGAGTTAAAATGAGGGGTTCATTTATAATAATTGATATTTATAAGGGTATAATGTAAAAAACCCTCTGTGAATTGTGTCATCGCCGCGTGTAGTAATATGAGTGGTGAGTTTCGACTAATTATTTTTTTCTCCTTTTCTTTGTGGATCTTCCTTCAACCCATTAAAAATGTATAGAAAAGATAGTAAAAAAAAAACTACCATCATATGATATATAAATCCTTGCCAACATTGACACAGACACAACACCTGACCAAGTGACTACAGTAGGAAAAACATACAAACACAGACGTCAACTTGACGTCATGTCAATAATAGCCACCATGGAGAGCCGTCATAGGATTAGGCGGACTTCGTCTGCACGCGGGCCGCTGTATTTACATTTCCGGCGGGTATACTAGAGATGGTGGGATCTTGGAAGACATACTTCTTACTTTATTCCATTCTTGGCTTGTTATCAAAGGGACCTGCAAGATTTTAATCAAAGATATTATCACTAAGATAAAAATAATGTGATTTACCAATGCCATGTTTGAATTGTCAGGAAAATAATTAAGAATGTCGATAATATAATTAAGTTATTTTATACCTATAAAAGTCATTTATATGTGTGCTGAAAGATCATTTTGTAACTTTTCTTGCGTATTATTTGTTTTCTTAATGCTTTCATGATGATTTATTAAATACAATGATATCAAATTTATAATTTTATTACAATAATTATATATTTGTTTAAAAATATATTTTCATGAAAATTATATCGATAGATTTCTTTATAGAGTTAGTTAGTTTTCGACCCCTACAATCTATGCTATATTAAGAACCAGCTCCCCTAATACAACTATTTATTTATTAACCATTAGAATCTTCTAATCTTAGTAAAAAATCTCTCATGTTAACTACCGTCTAAAATATAGAATATTCTAGAAATTATTCCTTCTCCCATTAATTTTTCATTTCCCGTTTTGACCTCCCATTCCCTCTCTCCCCCCTCCAACCACTAGGTGGGCTCCGACGTACCCTCCTCTCTCTCTCTCTCTCTCTCTCTCTCTCTCTCTCACACACACACACACACACACACACACACACACACACACTGCACACCCCACGTCGGGAAAGGTTGCCGATGCTGGAGGGGGAGACCTCTATGGTGCCCCCTCCTCTCTCTCTCTCACATACACACTCTCTCTCGCTGGCGTCTCTCCCTCTCTCTGTCCATCTCTCTCCGAGCCAAAGAGGAGAGGTTGTCGGCGCCGACGACCCCTATGCACACCTAGACGGTTGGCAACCCCCTTGCACACTCGCCGCCATCCCTCCCTAGCTGGGCCACCCTTCTCTCTCTCTTCGTTCTCTCTCCCCACTAGCCATTGGGTGGGCTCCAACACCCCTCCTCTATAACGACCCAAGATCCGGATACCGGGGATAACCTGATACCATTCGAACCCTAGACCGCCGCCCACGAGCCGGAGGGCTCGAAAGGGCTAAAAGGATAGGTGTGGTGTACACATAAATAGGAAATAAAGCAGGACAACAGATATAATAACAGAAATAAACAACTACAATAGAGTCCAGTCCAACTGAAAGTACAGTCTAAGGCAGAGAACGTACCAAATGCCAAGTGAACACTAGGTCCGGCGAGCTGGCAACTAAGATGTGACGCCTCGACTAGTAGGCCCGGTCTAGTCGTAAAGACTCACGTCGGATCCCGATCGAGACGTCACAGTGGGACAACCCAAACGATACATTATGGTTGAGAATTTTTACATAAACATTGGGATATCATTATAGCGGAAATAAAAATGCTCGAATCATCAGCTTACATTCAAAAGAATTCATCCACATACATCGAAATATAGATTAACAACTTATATAAGTCATTTACTACATAACCAAAATTTCACACATATTTTTTTTTTCTAACCGACATAACTACCTAAGACAATACTCGTAGTAACTCCAAGTCTCGATCAGACTATTACGAGATCACTCCCCGCTTTCTTCTATCGCTTCTCCTGAAAATGTTCAACGGTGTGAGTCTACGAATAGACACAGTAAGAGACTAGTATAGTCCCCAATCATAACATGCATAAACACATCTAAAATGATTTACGGTATTTCATTTCATAATTTATTCTTAGGCATAATGTCAATTAGATAACACATGAGGTTAATACATTTAACTCAATCTCAATTTCTATGATCATAAGTCATGCTATTAATATTTTACAAATACAACATGTTCATTAAAACTTTAGTCTATCAATGACAAAGTAAATGATAATTCATCATTTGCAAATATAAACAATTATAGTGTAATAACAGTAAAATGCAATAACAATTCAGTAGACAGTAATACTAATTTCACTATCGGTTCAATGAGCAGTAACATTAGGCAGTAACAGTCATTTCAATATCAATTCAGTGCACAGTAATAACAGTTTCAGTATCAGTTCAATAAGCAGTAATAATAGTTTCGGTTTCACTTCAGTGAGCAGTAATAGCCATTATAATAATGACTCAATAAACAGTAACAATAATTTCAATTTTAATTCAGTGAGCAGTAGTAGTCATTTCAATAATGACTCAGTAAACAATATTAGTCGTTTCAGTTTCAGTTCAGTAAACAGTAGTAGTCATTTCAATAATGACTCAGTAAGCAGTAATAGTCATTTGAATAATGACTTAGTAAACAGTAACAGTCATTTCAATTTCAGTTCAGTAAATAGTAATTTCAATTTCAATTCAGTAATTAATAACAGTGATATAACTATCCAGACACAGTGCCCAAACCACTCATAGAAGGACAGTCAGTCGGTACTCGATCACCTAGGTAAAAATAGTGATGAGTCTTGGTTACTGCGCAGAACCGGGAGAAGTCCTCTCCACCTTAACTAGTGGTACTTGTCCACCTTCAGAAATTTCAATCCCTGTTACCCTCGGGGCCAGTACAGTGTGAACCTCCCCATAGGGGCATTTATATAGTTTGGTTCCAGTCTCCCCCTATAGTGGCAGTGTCCATTTGACAGTACAACGGTATGGTATATATATATATATATATATGAAATGGACACGTGCCACTCAAAATTTATGATGTGAATATTAATATACAAATATTTAAAATTATTTTTTTTTCTGAAATTCTCAACTTATTTAAACATAACAACATATATATATCTAAAAATTTACTAATTCTGTTTATAGACATCATAATGTAGTGAAATTTCAGGAAATCAATACATTTATCGGAACGAGCAAAACAGAAATTTATCATCATTTTTCAGACATGATATATATTTTTTCAAGATTATTTATTCTCCATTTATACATCAAATTTTTATAATTATGTTCTCAAAACTCAGAGTCCATTGAAATTTTAGAAAAATAACACATTTACAGAAATGATCAATGCAGAAAATTTCCATCACTTTTCAGTCAGTAATTATAATTTTGTTTCAGAATTACTTATATCCCACATGAACTATAAATTGACTAAATTTATCTACCATGTTCTGGAGATCATTAAATTTTTACTGCATATCACATTTACATGTAACATTACACAAAAAAATTTCCACAAATTTTCATGCAAAGATTTGAATTTTTCTAGAATTACATGTATTTCAACATATATCATAAATTGACTAAATTTAGTTACCATGTTCTGAAATTCATCACATTTTTACTGCATATCACATTTACATGTCAAAGTACACATAAAAATTTTTATGCAGAAATTTGAATTTTTCCAGAATTATATAAATTTACTTATATATGAAAAATTGATGAAATTTATCCAAAGTATACTAAAAATAACCATACTTATTTAAACCATCATTCATAGCAGCAAACAATCATTCATAACAGAAACTTAATTTTTAAAAACTCTTAATCATTTTTCACACTGTATTTGTAATATTTTAATAGAATAACAAAAATATAACATAAGTGATAAATCAACTAAATATAACCAAAATGATCAGGAAATTACTAAAATTTTACAGAACGTTCTTCCAGACATAAGTATCATATATAAAGACTTTCACTATTTTTCATTTAATATTTCTAATTTCTGAAATTTCGTATCAGTTTCTAAAATTTATAATAATTTACAATAATAGATTTTAAATGGAGAAAACTATACAGAATGCTTCAAATGACTAAAATATACTGTGAACTAACTTATAATTATCATATGTCAGTTCTAAAATTTCCTCAGTATTTTTCACAGAATATTTATATTTATTTAATTTTCTAATTATTTACTTAAACATTGGTAATTATACCAGTAAAGATTCTGTTATCATACTAAGATGAAATTTCTATCAATTAGTTCTAACATGTATTTTAGTTTTATGGTAAAGTTTCAAGAATTTTCATATAGTATTTCTATTTATCCCATAATTTTATACCTCTAATAAAATATCAAAAATTATGTAATATCACTTACAGACATCAATAACTATTGATATTTTCAGAATACAGCAAACTCAACGTAAGAACCTTTCTGTGAAATTCTAAAATTTTTTTGAACATGATCTCTAATTTCTCTAATTTCTATATAATTATTTATATATTTTATCATGTATGAAAATTCATTAAAATAAATATCGTGATCCAGAAATCATGAAACTTTTTTTACACATGGGATTCACAGTAAGATAGATTCCTGCAATTTGAGGTGATTTAATATCATCCCTTTAATAATTTAGTATAATTGATCACCTTTAAGATAATATTAAAATATTCATAAACGTAAACATAAATTGAATCAGACATGAAAATTTTTACAGAGGGCTTAAAACATTAGATTTCATGATTCTGGAAGTTTTCTAAATTTATCATACACCGTTGCTAATTTTAAGACATTAATCACTTAATTATACCATTAATCACATGCTTTAACTTAATGATATCATGGAAATTCAACCAACCTATGATCACCCATGGTGACATAAGGATCTTTGGATTTAACTATATCTAAAGATATTAATTAATATATCCTAAATCATCTTAAACATACTAATCCATCCTAATTAAGGGGATAAAAGCTTAATCACTTACCATAATGACACATTAACACTCCCTAATTAGCCTTCCAACATTCTCCTTTTGCTCCTCACGTACTCAGCTCCCAAGAAGAACAAATGAAGCCCCCTATGGTGCTATTTATAGGGGTTTTCTCCTAATCCATCTTAACCCTTGATTTAATTTAATGGTTAAGATTAAAATATTTAATTTAATGTTAGTTTATTAAAATTTAACCTTCCAACTTTCACCAACCCACCAGCCTCCTCCTTTTGACTATTATATATTTTTCTCTTTTTTTAATATAAAGCACATGTGATTTTGACTAATAGAAGAATAAGGTTTAAGTTATTAAGAAAAAGGTTTTTTTTTAAAAATTTAATAAAATGGCCACAAAGCGGCTTGGGAGGGGGCGGGGCGGCGCCCGCCCTCGCGCGCGCCCGCCCACGCTCGCGCGCGCCCGCGCACGCAGGCGGCCGCGTGGGGGCCGCCCCCCGCCGTTATTTTTTTAATTTTGTTTTTTTTTGCGTTTTAACCTTATAAATTTTTTTATAATTATACTTTTCTTATTTTTTTCAAACCTATTATTTATTTGTTTTAAACCCTTCCTTATATTTTTATAAAACAAACAACCTTATATAAATTTCATTTTAAACTTTGTTTATTATATTTTTTTTTCTTCACAATCCTTTAACTTTTAAACCCTTTTTTTCTATCTCTATTAATTTTTAAATATCTTTCTTTCCTTTATAATTAATTTGTTTATGATAACTTAAACACATTTCAAGAGACTAATAATTCAAATATGTAGATATAATTAATTTTTTTATTAAATAAATAAAATACTAAATTATAAATGTGTAAGGCATCACACCCTCTCCCCCTTAAAAAAAACTCCGTCCTCGAAGTTTGGGGTTAGATCACATATCGAACAACCAAGGATACTTCTCTCTAGCTAACGTAAACACCCGAGCTGATGCTCGGGTCTCCCTGCGGGTCCCGCTACTATCGGTCTAGCTGCTACTGGAGCTGCTACTGCTGCTACTGGCCGAGCTGTTACAGGCGGCATCAACTTCAGACAATCTCGGATCATGTGGCCCTTCTCGCCATAACGAAGACACCTGCCGGTGGCGATCCAACTTACTTCCCTACCATGTCGCTTGTCGTAGTGTTTACATTCCGATTTATCGTTGTCTCTTGCTGGTGACGTGATCTTCCCTATCACGAACGATCCCGACAGATTCTCCATCACTCTTTTACCTTTGTCATTTAGATGAAATAGTGCCGATGGTCTCTTTGTCGAAGTCTTCTTCTCCTCTTGATATAATTCCATGTCGCTCTCTTGACGACATGCCGTGCCAAGGGCCACCTCCGTCGTAGCAAGATCCAATTCAATTAGACGGGTCCGAAGGGACGGTCGTAGTCCCGCCAAAAACTTCTTCACCTTCCTCCTTTCATCCGTAACAATGTGTGGTGCATACTTTGATAATTCTGCGAACTCGGCCTCATACTCAAGCACGGTCATTGAACCTTGAGTTAGGGCTTAGAAAGTCTTTGCTCCATCTTATCTTTCACACGTTCCGGTATGTACTTTACCGTAAATAGCCGCCGAAATTCTCCCCAAGAAATATCATGCTCTAGTGTGACAGGTTCATTCCTTAGCACAGACGCCCACCATACGGCTGCCCTCTCCTACAACATGAACGCTGCCAGACTAGTCTTATCCTCATCTGCATACCAGATGACCCATCAATCCTTATCGATCTCGCGGAGCCAGTTTCCAGCCATAATTGGCTGACTCTCCCCCTTAAAAGAGGGCGGAGATATCCACTGAAATCTCTCTATTATGGTCACCCCTCCTACCATAGTCAAAAAAATGTAATTATACGACTAAGTTTTCGTCATAACAACCTACAAGTTCATGTCTTTTAGGAATGTGGATTAAGCTGATGACTATTTATATAGATTCTCAATCTGGCTCTGATACCATTCTCTGTGACGTCCCAACTCGTAGGCCCGGTCCAGTCGTAAAGACTCACGTCGGATCCCGATCGAGACGTCACAGTGGGACAACCCAAACGATACATTATGGTTGAGAATTTTTACATAAACATTGAGATATCATTACAGCGGAAATGAAAATGCTCGAATCATCAGCTTACATTCAAAAGAATTCATCCACATACATCGAAATATAGATTAACAATTTATATAAGTCATTTACTACATAACCGAAATTTCACACATATTTTTTTTTAACCGACATAACTACCTAAGACAATACTCGTAGTAACTCCAAGCATCGATCAGACTATTACGAGATCACTCTTCGCTTTCTTCTACCGCTTCTCCTGAAAATGTTCAACGGTGTGAGTCTACGAATAGACCCAATAAGAGACTAGCATAGTCCCCAATCAAAACATGTATAAACACATCCAAAATGATTTACGATATTTCATTTCATAATTTATTCTTTGACATAATGTCAATTAGATAACACATGAGGTTAATACATTTAACCCAATCTCAATTTCTATGATCATAAGTCATGCTATTAATATTTTACAAATACAACATGTTCATTAAAACTTTATTCTATCAATGACAAAGTAAATGATAATTCATCATTTGTAAATATAAACAATTACAGTGTAATAACAGTAAAATGCAATAACAATTCAGTAGACAGTAATACTAATTTCACTATCGGTTCAATGAGCAATAACAGTAGGCAGTAACAGTCATTTCAATATCAATTCAGTGCACAGTAATAACCGTTTCAATATCAGTTCAATAAGCAGTAATAATAGTTTCGGTTTCAGTTCAGTGAGCAGTAATAGCCATTATAATAATGACTCAACAAACAGTAACAGTAATTTCAATTTTAATTCAGTGAGCAGTAGTAGTCATTTCAATAATGACTCAGTAAACAGTAGCAGTCATTTCAGTTTCAGTTCAGTAAACAGTAGTAGTCATTTCAATAATGACTCAGTAAATAGTAACAGTCATTTCAATTTCAGTTCAGTAAATAGTAGTTTCAATTTCAATTCAGCAATTAATAACAGTGATATAACTAGCCAGACACGGTGCCCAAACCACTCATAGAAGGACAGTCAGTCGGTACTCGATCACCTAGGTAAAAATAGTGATGAGTCTTGGTTACTGCGCAGAACCGGGAGAAGTCCTCTCCACCTTAATCAGTGGTACTTATCCACCTCCAGGATTTTAATCCCCGTTACCCTCGGGGCCAGTACAGTGTGAACCTCCCCATAAGGGCATTTCTATAGTTTGGTTCCAGTCTCCCCCTATGGTGGCAGTGTCCATTTGGCAGTACTAACGGTATGGTAAATATATATATATATATATATATATATATATATATATATATATATAACTTATATGAAATGGACACATGCCACTCAAAATTCATGCCGTGAATATTAATATACCAATATTGAAAATCTTTTTTCTTTTTATGAAATTCTCAACTTATTTAAACATAATGACATATATATATCCAAAACTTTACTAATTCTGTTTATAGACATCATAATATAGTGAAATTTCTAGAAATAAATACATTTACAGGAATGATCAAAACAGAAATTTATCGTCATTTTTCAGATAGTATATATATTTTTCCAAGATTATTTATTCTCCATTTATACATCAAAAATTTATAATTATGTTCTCAAAACTCAGAGTCCATTCAAATTTCAGAAAAATAACACATTTACAGAAATGATCAATGCAGAAAATTTCCATCACTTTTCAGTCAGTAATTATAATTTTTTTTCAGAATTACTTATACTCCCACATGAACCATAAATTGACTAAATTTATCTACCATGTTTTGGAGATCATTAAATTTTTACTGCATATCACATTTATATGTAACATTACACAAAAAATTTTCCACAAATTTTCATATAGGGATTTAAATTTTCATAGAATTACATGTGTTTCAACATATATCATAAATTGACTCAATTTAGTTACCATGTTCTGAAATTCATCACATTTTTACTGCATATCAAATTTACATGTAAAAGTACACAGAAAAATTTTCATAAATTTACATGCAGAAATTTGAATTTTTTCAGATTTATATAAATTTTCTTATGCATGGAAAATTGATTAAATTTATCCAAAGTATACTAAAAATAACTATACTTATTCAAACTATCATTCATAGCAGCAAACAATCATTCATAATAGAAACTTTAATTTTGAAAACTCTTAATCATTTTTCACACTGTATTTGTAATATTTTAATAGAATAACAAAAATATAACATGAGTGATAAATCAACTAAATATAACCAAAATGATCAGAAAATTACTAAAAGTTTACAGTACGTTTTTCTAGACATAAGTATCATATATATAATTTTTCACTATTTTTCATTCAATATTTATAATTTCGGAAATTTCGTATTAGGTTCTAAAATTTATAATAATTTACAATAATAGCTTTTAAATAAAGAAAATTATACAGAATGCTTAAAATGATTAAAATATATTTTGAACTAACTTATAATTATCGTATGTCAGTTCTGTAATTTTCTCAGTATTTTTCACAGAATATTTGTATTTATTTAATTTTCTAATTATTTACTTAAACATCGGTAATTATACCAGTAAAGATTCTGTTATCATACTAACATGAAATTTCCATCAATTAGTTCTAACATGTATTTTAGTCTTATGGTAAAGTTTCAAGAATTTCTATATAGTATTTCTATTTATCTCATAATTTTATACCTCTAATAAAATATCAAAAATTATGTAATATCACTTACAGATATCAATAATTATTGATATTTTCATAATACAGTAAACTCAACGTAAGAATTTTTCTGTGAAATTCTAAGATTTTTGTAAATATGATCTCTAATTTCTGTAATTTCTATATAATTATTTATATATTTTATCATGTATAAAAATTTATTAAAATAAATATCATGATCCAGAAATCATGAAAAAATTTCTACACATGGGATTCACAGTAAGATACATTCCTGCATTTTGAGGTGATTTAATATCATCTCTTTAATATTTTAGTATAATTGATCACATTTAAGATAATATTAAAATATTCATAAACGTAAAAATAAATTGAATCAGACATGAAAATTTTTACAAATGGCTTAAAACATTAGATCTCATGATTCTGAAAATTTTCTAAATTTATCATACACCCTTACTAATTTTAAGACATTAACCACTTAATTATACAACTAATCACATGCTTTAACTTAATGATATCATGAAAATTCGACTAATCTATGATCACCTATGATGACATAAGGATCTCTGGACTGAACTATATCTAAAGATATTAATTAACATACCCTAAATCATCTTAAACATGCTAATCCATGTTAATTAAGGGGATAAAAGCTTAATCACTTATCTTAATGATACATTAACACTCCCTAATCAGCCTCCCAGCCTTCTCCTTCTGCTCCTCACGTACTCAGCTCCCAAGAAGAACAAATGAAGCCCCCTATGGTGCTATTTATAGGTATTTTCTCCTAATCCATCTTAACCCTTGATTTAATTCAATGGTTGAGATTAAAGAATTTAATGTAATGTTATTTTATTAAAATTTGACCTTCCAACTTTCACCAACCCACCAGCCTCCTCCTTTTGACTATCCTATATTTTTATCTTTTTTTTTAATATAAAGTACATGTGATTTTGACTAATAGAAGAATAAGGCTTAAGTTATTAAGAAAAAGGTTTAAAAATTTTTTTTAAATAAAATGGCCGCAAAGCGGCTTGGGAGTGGGCGGGGCGGCGCCCACCCTCCCGCACGCCCGCTTACGCGCGCGCGCACACGCGGGCGGCCGCGTGTGGTCCGCCCCTCCGCCGTTATTTTTTTAATTTTATTTTTTTGTGTTTTTTGCATGGAAACCATTGTTAAAAGTGAATTTACAAAAAAACCATTCCTAAAAATATATTAGCAGGTATATCGCTGTGTAATCTGAATTGTGCAAAAATGTCATATTTATTTACATGCATATCACTTCTTTTTACCAACAACTTGCAAGAAAACGACGTTTAAATGGCATTTATGCACTATTTGAATTAACTCAGTGATATACCTGTTAATACATTTTTAGGAATGATTTTTTTACAAAATTACTTTTAACAATAGTTTTCATGCAAAAAACTCTATTTTTTTATGTTTTAACCTTATAATTTTTTTTATAATTATAATTTTCTTATTTTTTTTCAAACCTATTCTTTATTTGTTTTAAACCCTTCCTTATATTTTTATAAAACAAACAGCCTTATATAAATTTCATTTTAAACTTTGTTTATTATATATATTTTTTCTTCACAATCCTTTAACTTTTAAACCCTTTTTTCTCTCTCTCTTAATTTTTATATATCTTTCTTTCCTTTATAATTAATTAATTTATCATAACTTAAACACATTTCAAGAGACTAATAATTCAAATATGTAAATATAATCAATTTTTTTATTTAATAAAAAATACTAAATTATAAATTTGTAAGGCATCACATAAGAACCTCCACGCAAAGCTCTCAAACCTCGAGGAAGAACCGCCGCACCTGAAAAGCAGGGGTGAGCCTCCTGTCACTGGCTCAGTAGGGGTCCAGCGGAGCCCCAACCGTAAACAACGGTAGCACGGAAAGCAGCAACTGCAAGAACAACAGTAACAGCAGGAACGATAAACACGGTGGCCGGTAAAACCTCGGCTCTACAGGTACTCCTATTGTACCGGAAAGCACGCATCCCGTGAAGGTTTCACACAGCACCTACGGGTGACGCAGCGGATAACAAAAATTCTTTTGTCCGATCCCGGTGTTATGGAAAGCTTAATCTGTGCTCTAATCGGTGTTTCTAAGACCCTAATTACGAGTTGCGTGTTTCACCATGCGCGGAACGACGCTGTCCGCTAAGCCCGATGCAGAGAAACCGAGCCGCACAGCTGTACGGCCTCTAGAGCAGATCCACACGGACCCTTGCGCAGCGACGATACCTCCCCGGCGCAACTTTCCCCGACTCTATCACCTTCTGGAGAGAGAGAGAGCAAAGGGGAGAAAAGGGGGGAGGCTAATCCTCCTCTTAAGCTTATGTGCTTGCTTAAGCTTAAAAGGTTGGAAGAAGTGAAGGCTCGAATGAGCATCACGTAGGTGGCTATATATAGAGTTTAGGTTTATTAGAAAAGGCTTCTAAAAGATCGAAACTGTATATATGTCATATCCGCTATTATACATATGTATTAAGCTCCATTTACACCCCTTTCCAAAAGGAATTAATACATACACTTGTATAATAATAATCCGTCACCCAAGAATCCATTGTGTGTGATCCTCTAGGCCCACAGTCACTCTAGTTTAAGATCCATTAACTTCTAATTCCCAATTAGAAGTAAATTAAACGTATTCTTCGCTTCTACTAGAGCCGAACAATAGTTTAATTTATTCCGAACCTTTGATCACGTTGGGTCAAGCAAATCCACGTGATCCTAGAGGACGCCGGGTTTAAACCAGCCTGTCTGGTACCTGCAAGTCCACAGTTACCGCATCGATATAATCCCTCGCTCCTTCTATGAGTCTGGTACGATCGAGGGTACGGTTTCTGTCAAACCCCATGATCGTGCCATTTGACTATGACCTCCTTAAAGTGTATGACGTCCGTTCTAAACGAACTCACACGACCCTGACCAGGGATTTAACAGAGCGTCAATGTCATGACCCATTAACTGTCTGATATATACCCGATAATTTGCGATCCCTTCTTGACCATTGATGATCTTCACACGTATCCTGGAGTGGTTAATGACTCGGCAACTCATGACTTATGGTTAAAGTCACTTAGCTAAGTAATTAAACCATTCCAGTCCTCGTGTAAGATCCGATCAATGTCTCAGGTCAAAGGACCAACGATGCTACTGTGACCGTTGGATCTTCAGTTGACATTAGGTATAATCAACCATCTGAAGATCCAATAGCGGATCAGTTCAGTGCACATCCTCCAAGGACATACACCTACACATATGTGTTGGTGCCCCGCACCAATGACCATGAGACTGGTCACTGACACATCATGTGTACTGGTTTAATAGGTAATCAAAGTCCCCGAGTGATTACCCTCCAACCAGGAACAGTTTAAGGTATGTGTACATGTAAAGTCAATCTCATGTTCGAGATCCCATCTCGAGCTGACTTTACAACCACATATCGTAGGGACAACGTAAAGTAACACAATCGCATATTTACGCTCAAACACCACTTTATTAACAATGAACAAGATCGTACAACTATTGGGCCTACCCGACCCGAAATTGGCCTGTAGCACACCAACACTAACACCCCGATCTCCCAGTCGGGGGACCACCAGACTAACGGGAAAACCTCTGGCCACGCTGCCCAGAAAACCATCACGACACCGCTGTCGTGAACCGAGCACTACCTAGGAAAACCCTCGGTGCCCTAGACCTCTCCCTCGGGAACACCCCCAGAAACCGCACGTGAAATCACGTCTCGCAGACGTAAAGCGAAAACTCGACTCACGAGAAACTCACGTCACGTGACGGGAGCACTGCCCACCAGAAACAAGGCCGGATGCGTCCACTGACGACTTAGTCCACACCCTCAGGTGTCTCGCTACCACGTCCCAGGCGGAGATTGAGACATTGTACTAGTAACCAGGAACACAAAATAAGGACTAGTTGGAGTCGCGCTCGTCAGCGCGGGTCCGTCGCAACCAACCAAGTGTGCACACACATACCATGCGTCTTAGGTCAGATCCTCTAGCTTGTGCTTCCCCCGAAGCCGGGACTCAGGCTGCGTGTGGGGGTCCTACGATAACCTGCCTAAAAACCATCTCTCTCGGGTCACGCTCTCCACCACTCCCAAGTGGGTTCGCACACGCGTGCGCAGGAAAGCTACGCCTAGTGGCAGGTCACTCAATGTGAACACGGAAAGCCACACACGCACCCATTGTGAGTAACACGGAGTAACAGGGGGCTCGGGACCACCAGACTCTGAATGGTCCACTAGACCTAATAAACCTAATGGTCCTTGAGTCACACGACTCGGGTCAAGACCGTCGTACAGGGACAGCTCCACGCCATCAATCTGGCCTATCCCCAGGTCTAAAACCACGGTGACATGATTCCCAAGGTAGCCCACAAGCCGCCGAGGTAATTCCCTATCCAAGGGAAGAGCGAGAAACCTCCAGCCCCCGGCTGGGCAATTAGACTCACAGTCCAAGGCTATCCACATGGCCCACACGGAAAACACTTTCCGGAAAGCCACAGACGTGCAGAAATAGCCTTCCGCACTCACGCCAGCTCACGGTGACTCGATCTAGCAAGAACACGAAAGCCCGGAACATGTGGGGTCACTCGGACCATCCAAACCTACGGGCACGCTAATCGAGATAACATGATACCTCCGGACACCCCCAAAAGCACGAACACTGGTCCTCCGGTGTCCAGGACATTCACGAGGCCGAAGGTCGACTACTGGGTCACAACCTAGTCGATAGAAGACCAACACAATACGAAACAGACACGACGAGCACTAAGAACCGCCTAGCGGTCCTCTTGGACCGTCAGGGAGCCTAGGGTCGCCTCCGGACCGCAAGGGCCGACGACGAACTAAAACCCCAAGCGGTCACTCCCGGACCGCCAAACAGGGCGGTAGTCCCCCGCCTGACCGCTAAGCTCCGCCTAGTGGTCAGTCGCAAGGCCACTACCCCACTAACCTCAAACGACCAAAACACGGTCAAACGGTCACCCCCGGACCGTAAAGCAGAGCCTAGCGGTCTTCACCAGACTGCTAAGGCACCCTGGCGGTCCATCGTGAGATCGCAAGGCTCGAACCGACATAGGGGGGACCCTAGCGGTCTCCACATGACCGCTTAACACCCTAGCGGTCGCCGGAACGACCGCTAAGTCATCCCGAGCGTGAAAATGACAGAAACCGTGAGAAAACCCATTCCACGCCCTATTCACACCCATGTGAAGGGGGAAACAAGGGGAAACAAGTCCCTAACCTCTCTAGTGCCGAGAGGACCCATTTAAACCCCAAAAATACGGTTAAAACGCTAGATCCAGCTCACACCCCCAAAACATGCATTTCCCCCAAAATGGTCAAATAAGCCCGCTCGGCTCACCACGGCCTACAAAACTCGCGAGAAATGAAGTACACGAGCTGGGGGTCCATCTCCCTACCTCCACCGAAGATTTCGCGCACCGTGGGCGCCGATCCGCTAAGAAAACGCCATTAAAGCTCCACCGGCTCACGATCCCACGAACCGCCTCCACCATCGCGATCCTCGCTCCATCCTCGCCACTCCACGCCCCACGATCCTCGCCGCCTCTACCCCGTCCACCTCCGTTGGCCGCCGAAGAAGAGAGGGAGAGAGGAGAGAGGAGAGAGCGTGAGAAGAGAGAGGGAGGGAAGAGAGAAATGAGAGATGGGGAGAGAGAAAAGGAGGTTAATATATATAGAAAAATCTAAAAATTCTAGAAATTTAAACAATTATGAAAAATTACCTCCGCGATCCTCGGGAAGAGCACAACGCGTCGATACTATCCTGGAGTCGGAGAACGTAACGGTTCACCCTGCACATAGTTCCAAAGGCACATCAGGGAAAAATACACGTAAAACACAAAACACACTCTAGGACCCACCAAAATGATTTGAAAAAAATATCTGAAAAATCCGGTGCATTACAGCTGTTACGCCCCGACGCGGAATATCGGCACCGGCAGTAGAAAGAGTTAAGAATAATATGTTGATTTACAGACATGCTATGTCAAAACTAAAGGGTCAACACAACACAAAGAATGGAAAATAACTCCACACTAAGTACATATCAAATGCTCCAATATCCAATTACATCATCCAACAAACAACTAAGAAAAACTTACATAACAATATTCACTTGACACTATTACAATTGCTGACTTCAAACTACAACTCTTAAAAGGCACACTCTCTAGATCATAACTAGACACAAAACAACTCTAGATGACTCTTCAAGTTCGTCCAACAGGTTCGCTCCAGGGTCGTCACTCTTGCCCATCCCCATCGGTTTGCGAATCCTCACCTGAGCTACCTGAAAAAGGGGGACAACTGGGTGAGCGAACCCTCAGTAGGTAATAATAGGTAAGTTTAAGTAATTAACCAATTAATTGTATTTATATGTGCAAAAGAAAAGAACGAAATGAAATGACGTTATGACAAAGTATCATAATAAAAGAAAGGGTTTTTTGCATATTAGTCCCTACAAATATGATGAATTACTTTTTAGTCCCTACAATCTCTCTATTGTTTAAAAAGTCCTCGGAAATCTTACCGTTAAACTAAAAAGTCCCTATCGTTTTTTACTGTCGACGATATTAAACGCAAGGTGAGTTAACTTGACCGTAGTTGGTGAAAAGACCAACCCACCCTCAATTAATCGAGGTTCATGGCCGTAGTAACCCTTCTGCCGCGCCACCCTCCTGTTTAGGGTTCCCCCCGTACACAATCGCCACCCTCCTATTTCCCTTCCCCCCGTACACAGTCGCCATTGCCGTCGATTTCACTCTTTGGTCGTCGTGACAGCAACGATCGTCGGCCACCGTGAGGGTCGATTAGGCACCATCGCCATTGCCCAAACCTGCACGTAACAACCGCGGCGCTTCACGGCACCCCATCTGCCGCTGCAGACGTACGACCGCCCTCGTTCAGACGCCGCATCACCGGAGTCACCACCCCACGTCCAGGTCTGGGCCACACACCTCCGTCTCCACTCCGGTACGCGTCAGGCGCTCCTACCACCTCACACTCAGTATGATCTGCAAATATAAATGTTTACTCATGCATTTTATATGTTTACAGAGTCGAAATATTAAGGGCATCAATTTTTGTTTTCTTTCTATATGGTTTAGGGATAAGATTGTTGTTATGTCATTTTTTGCTATAATGTTGTTAGATTATTTAATGCTCTAAAAAGTTTTGTTATTAATTGTACATGTCTGAATTCACGGGTGCAGTTTCTTTATGGTTCTGTCAAAAATTTTTGCTTTAATATTTTTCAGTCACTCAATTCATATTAGTTAAGAATGTTATTATTGTACTCAGATTATTGGGTATGCGTGCTGATTTTATAATGTGGACAACTGTTCTAGAGAGTTTATTTCTATCTTCAGATTGTTAGATTGTGAAAATGGGGGAACGAGAGCCATCATTAAAGTTGACATATAAGTTCGGTGGTTATTGGAAAACTCTTCAGTCTGGGAGGAGGGCATATGCACTAGGTCAGAGCAAGACAGTCGTGGTATATCCTGATTACTACAGTAGATGCATATTAATTGAGGATATGGGACATCTATCTAAGTGGGCAAGTACACATTGTTTAGAATTTCATTATGAATTACCTAATAGCAGACCTGTTCAGTATGAGGAAATTGTTTCAGATGCTCAATTATATGAGGTGATGAAAGCCCATTTATCCGTAGGGAAGATGACCATATATGTTAGCACATTGGACAGTCGGCCATTAGACTTACAGCCAACGAATATTCCACAGAAAGGTATGGCCAGCCAGTCTACTCAGGCCCATTCCCAGACATTTGTTGACATTGATGAGATGGATGATGATGCTGAGGTTGGTCAACATCCTGAGTTTGTTCATGATGTTACAGTTGTTCATCGTGACGAGGTTATTCATGGTGTCCCTGCCCCTGCCCCTGCCCCTGCCCCTGTAGTTCATGTGGACAATGGGGCCACCATAAAAATACTTGCAAAGAACCCCTCCCAGGACCAGAATCTTCAGTTACAGACATTGGCACTACTTCCACAACTATGGCATGGAAGTAAGTTTGTATTGCAATTATGATTTGTATTTTATCTATTTGATTTGCTTTGTGCATAATATTGAAAGTTATGTTGTAGGCAAGGCCCAAGAAGACCACCCAGGTTCGTAAGTGGTAGGGCTACTCAGGCTCAAACTAGTGATGGTGGTGAAGGGCCACAAGTTGCAACTTCGGTTGGTCCAGGTCAGACCCACGGGAGGGCTAGGAGAGGTACCAGCAGGGGCAGCACTGAAGGAAGCAGTCGGGGGAGAGGTAAGTTAGCACACATGTTAAATTTCTAAATTGAAATAAGAATTAGACTGATATTAATACAAGTATAACTCATGTAGGTTGCACAATTTCGGTGGAGGCACCGGGCTCTAGCAGCACTAGCGGAGGAGACATTCGTGTGCACACGGTGATAAATATGGACAGTCAAGCATCCATTAACTTTGATCAGCATTCCTCCATGTTCAACTTCCAACAACTCCCGCCAAATTGTGAGTTTAAAATATACTTTTTAACTTGTAGGTAAAGATTATGTTATTTCTAATAGTTAACACCCTCTCTTTGTCACACCTACAGGACATTGGCTGATGTGAAGAATGTTGTTGCCGACCGGATGTGAAGAATGATATTGAAGAATAATATTTCATATCCGTTTTATGTGTTGTTGTCCTCAATGTAAACTCTTATGGATTGTGAAGTTTTGATGTAACTGATACAAGTATCTGTTTATTTGTTGGTGATATGAATGATATTTGTAGTTTTGTGCTGGGCTTAAACCAGGTTTGAATGATAGATGGTTTGTGTTGATTTGAAATGAATGATACATGGGTTGTGATGATTTGATATGAATGATGCAATGGTTGCAAGGGTAACTAACTAGTGCAGGTGATTTGATATGAATGATGCAATATATGTAAAAAGCCTTCAGCAGATGGGCGTGCTGCGTCGACGCTATCAGCATGTTGCGTTGACGCATCGGTGATCCAGTATCTACTCTTTGCTTGTACACATTTAAAATTGCCCCACTGCGTCGTCCCTGCTGTGGTAGCGTTGACGCGTTGAAGACAGCCAGAGATAAGTCGCCCCTTTCTTGAACTGCTGCGTCGACGCTGCCAGTTGGTGGCGTTGACGCATCGATATCGGCAGTCCAGTGATCAATGTATTTGGCGGATAGACATGCTGCGTTGACGCTGCTAGGCTAAAGCGTTGACGCAGTGGTGTGTTTCTGCAACTAATAGTTCGGCTTGTTTGCATGCTGCGTGGACGCTAAGAACTCCAGCGTTAACCTTCTAAACTGTCTCCGAGCTAGATGCCTATCAGGCTCAATGGCTGCGTCGACGCTGTCTAGCAATGGCGTTGACGCATGGATACGTTCCAGTGAACAAACAACCTGGCCTTTTTAGTCCCTGTCAGGCAGATGAAACGAAGTCATCAGTTTAAGTCTAAACCCTGTACAGTCTCTGAAGAATACAAAGCATTGTATAGACTTGGTTAGACTTTGTAAAGTGAAGTCCAGTGTATAGACTTCAGTTAAGGTCAGGCTTCTAACAACGAGTGTATAGACTTGGGCCTAACAAATGAATGTATAGGGTTGAAGCTTGACAACCCAATGTGTAGACTTGAAGCTTGAAAGGATGTACACACTTGACCAATTCAAAGGCGAATCGAGTGTACAGACTCTGAGTCCAAACCCAACGGCTGTACAGACTTGACCAAAACAAAGGCAATCGGATGTACAGACTTTAGAGGATGCAGACTCTGTATAGACTTCAACTCAACCATGCATAATGTATAGACTTTGTGAAGCGTGAATGCAATGTACACACTCACAGCGTTGACGCTGCAGACTTGAGAATGCTCACAGCGTTGACGCTGCATGAGACGTAGGCTGTACAGACTTAGCCTAAGCCAATGCATGAACTGACGTTATATATACTTAGCCAATGCAATGTACATACTTCCTATATGAGGGAGCAGTGTATAGACTTGCTGTGAAGAACATCAATGTGCAGACTTGACAGTGAGACACAACGTGCATCAGTGTATACACTTGAGTGAGTGAAGCCGATGTACAGACTTGCCGATTCGAAGCCACTGTACAGACTTTGAAGAGCAGTTCAATGTATGGACTTGTAAACAACCGATGAATGAACTGAGGGGTTGACCCATCAGCACAAGGGGTCGACGCACCACAGACCAGACCAATGGATAAAAGGCACCAAGCGTCAACGCATTACCCAAGCAGCGTGGACGCAGCAGATCAAATACTTCTTACTGCTACCTCTGAAGTGCCTTGGCAGCGTCGACGCTGCAGTTCGATGGGTCGACGCTGCAGTATCAAACTGCAGTCTAAAGAGCAACAGAACATGACTGAACAAGAGATGCTTTGCGAAAAAGAGAACTCTACCCTATGCTGGTGCCTTGACTGCTGTGTTCATCAAGGTTGGAATTTCATTGGAAGATGAACCTGTTCAGATAATTCCAAGGACCAATGTCTACTGTCAGAAATTCATTGGCACGTTTATGCATTACAAGAAGAAAGGAAATATGATAGTAAGAGATCTTCCAGGCTATGAGACATTACAAGGTCCAACAGTTCCCTCAACCGAACTTCAGGCTACTCCAGACACACACATTGGAGCTATAGTTCCTTTTGGAACATCTCCACCCTCTTCACCTCCTCAAATGTTCAGAGAGTCAGATGCACCTCCAGAGTTCCATACATAAACATCTGCACCAGATCAAGCCGGCACAAGCTCCAATCATTCTCTTCATTCCCATATGATGAAATATATGCAGGAGCAATTTACTGTCATGAAAAGTGAAAATTTTAAGCTGAACTCCAATCAAGAGCTTATTCATACCCAACTAGCATATGTTAGTGCACAGCTGCTTCCTATTATGAATGAACTTAAGGAATTCCGTGCAGACACTCAGATGAAAAATACTGAACTTCAACAGCAAATTCAAGAGCTTTCTGTTCAACATTCATAGTTACATGATGCAGTAGTTCACATCTCCTCGCAGCTTAGTTCCCAGCATCTAGCCGGCTCCAGCTCTGATATTCCCTCTACAGTCACAGCTCACTTCGATCATTTATTGAACACTATGCAGCACTGGGCTACGGACATAAATACACAGATTGCACATGTTCAAACATCTGTCAAGCAGACAAACCAACTCAAATATCTGTCTGCATCCAACCACCACAGTCACTTTGAACATCTTTTAATGACGTTGTTCATTCCCACAAGCCTTTATTTCATTTTGGATGATGATGGCCAGAGATGCTGATGATGATGACACCTCACTCTTCACACATGTCTGTGAAACATGGGCATGAGTAGGTGAAGCATGCACTGGCAGGCATTTGGTCTGGAAATGAGCTGGTGAAGCATACACATGGAGCATATAAGACTAACGATAATAAGTAGCATTACATTCTAGTAAAGACGATTACATGTCCAATATAGGACTTACATTGCATACGTCTCTCTTAAACACGTTCACTTGAATAGGCAAATGACAAATAGTACAAATATGACACAATACATCAGTAATTTTAAGTTTTTCAATTGCAACTCTATCCTTTCTAATTTCTTTGTCATGCATTCTTCCATCGCCTTCAGTTGATATTTGACATCCACAACATTATAGGTAGTATCATCAACCCACTCAAAGTAACCGCAATCCCCATCAGTATTTGCATACGGACAACAATAGAAACGCTTGCCTTTCGACCTCTCACGATTTGAGACGTAAACCCGACAATTACCCCTTCTACAGTTGCATTCCATCGGCGGCACACGAGATGAGACGATAGCTCCTCGAGACAACTGCATTCCACTAACATTTGATGACTGCATACGACACGAACAAGTTATTATCACTGTAAACATAGATGTGGAGAATAATCTAGCCATCAAAATAGCATACCATTTCAGACATGGGGAGAATAACAAGGGTCGATTTGTCGTGTTGGGCGTGATGGCAAGGGCCGGCGGTGGTCGGTGGGCCGTCGGCGGTAGGCCGTCAGCGTCGACCGGTGGGGATTCTGCGGCTGGGGCCTTGCGGTGGGGCGTCTACGGCGGCCGGTGGGGGTAGTCCGCAGCTTGCAACGGCGGTGGGGCGTCTGCGGGGGTGAAGGGTTTCACTGGGAAAGGGTCATGAGTAAGGGTAGTTTAGAATTTTCAACTTTTTTTAACGGAAGGATGGAATATTCCATCGAATATCCAATTATTTTAACGTCGGTGAACTACACGGGCCTTTCTGTAAGAGTTACATAATTTTAAGGACTTTTTAAACAATAGAGAGATTGTAGGGACTAAAAAGTAATTCGTCATATTTGTAGGGACTAATATGCAAAAAACCCTAAAAGAAAAGGCGAGATCATGAACATAATGTAACTGGAAATTGGCTAACAAGCAAGAATTTACCAAGTCAAGAAAGATTCAAGTAAGAGATTATTGTCGTAGACATCACACTAGTCATGCACTCGGTGCAATGCCTCACCATGTCATTCAAACTCCCCGGGACACAAGTACTTTTCGGGCTCTCCTCCCAGGACCAAACCGGGCCCTTATGATGCGTTGGCATTGATTTAATGGATCCAATATTCCAAGTTATGTCTAGACATTAATCAAGTTAATGGCCAAAAATTTCAAGGTGTAACTTACCTTGAAAAACCCAAGGATAAGTCAAAGAGATACTTTGACCAGAAAGTTCAAGTTATCAAGAACCAATAGGTCCTTGTATTCAAACACGAACAACCACGGAAATTATTTTTTGGAAGATACACGGTCCATATTAGGCCGTTCAGAGGAATGGACGGTCGTTATCCGGCCGCGCTAAAGGGTTCGGGCTGAAAGAATAGCCTAACAGAAGCCAGAGATAAACGGTCTACTATGAGCCGCTCAAGCTATAGGACGGTCACAAGTGGGCTTTTCAATAGATATGAACGGTCTACACTGAGCCGTTCTCGACAGGGAAGATCTGAAGCCCATGACAACAGTGAGCGGTTTGGATTGGGCCACTCAATAACTGAACGGTCCATTACGATCCGCTCTAAGGAATGAGCGGATCGAGACTATCCGTTCAATTACTGGGCCTGACTGGCAACTAGAATCCACCCAAAATGGGCTCCGAGCTGTCATAAGTGGGGCAGAACTGAACCATGGTCCAACCCACTATCCACTGGTCAACCTAGGGCTTATTGGGTCAATCAAATCATGATTTGGTCGAAGATGAAACAAGGTTAATCGACCAACAAGAAATGGCATTAGCCAGGAATGCACGGTCTCCAATGGGCCGCCGATTGAGTTAAACGCTCTGATTCCAGCCGTTCAAAACTCAGTCAGTCCAAATTGAGTCGTGACTCACAACACAGCAATCCGAGCGGTTCAATCACGTGAACATGTTCAGGTCTTGGTGGTACAACCTGCCCGGCGTCCTAGTGGGAATCCCAGGCTCGCGGGGGCTTACGGAGGTCCCGTAATGAAGGTCCTAGTCCGACGGAAGGAGTATCCGGCGGAGAGTCCCAACCATTACAAAGAATAGAGGCTAGCAAAACATCGGAAATCAAGTATAGCGGTCAGTCAATCCTACCGGTGTAGAACGACTGTTAAACAATCCTAATAACAATTTCAATGATCAATGGATCATAATTAAGGTTTATTTTATTGGAAAAGATGAATCAAGATCAAGTGAGAGCAAACTAGCAATAATTCATAAACATTTACTTCCATAAATTTCAGTTTATCATGTGTGTTGCTAACTTACCATTAGTCACTAATCTACTAAAACAAATCATGCCGAAATGACAATGAAGCAGTTCTGTATTGCTGGACGGTTCGTGCAGAGCCGTTCATATGCCTCGGCAGTCGCACGACAGGCCGTTCACTCCCTCTCAGGTCCGAAGGTCTGCTGGAGATGAGCGGTCTGTAGAGTGCCGCTGGGGAAGATGAACGGTCTAGGACTGGCCGCCTAATGATAGGGCGGTTAGGGGTCTGCCGCTCGTTCCATGAAACACATCGGAGATAAAAGCATATGAACGGTCAATAACCGGCCGCCTATAAAGGCTGGGCGGTCTATCGAGAGGCAGCGCAAGTCGGGGGGGGGTCTCTGCTACCTTCGCCTTGCCCGCCTCCGGCGAGTCCGGCTAGGGTTAGTTAAAACATTTAAATACACGAAACATAGAGCATGAAATTTGGGACTTTTACCATCAATAGAACGAGCACAAAGAGTTATACAAGATAGCATGATCAATTGAATGTTTAGTGCCTGAAATCCCTACTTAAATCGAGGTGGAACATAGTTAACCCTAATTATGATATGCTCGCACTGAAACTAAAAATTCTCGCAGGATACTACATAAAATTTAAGGCCTTTTAGATTACTGAAAAGAGGACAAGAGGATGAATCTAACAGTATATTATTAGCTAGGTTTGGTATGTTAGAACCTACCTTAATCGAAAGATGAAGGAAGAAGAGGGATGCCGATCGCGCTAGGTACACATCGCCGGTGATCGCCGTGATTCTCCCTTGATCGAGCTCCTCTCCGGCCGCCACAGCATCTAAATGATTCTAGGGTGGGTTATGTAACGACCCGAGAATCCGATTATCGGGAAGGCCCGATAACCTGAGACTCGCACCGTCACCCACGAGTCCGAAGACTCGGAAGGGTTAGAAGGATGGTGTGAAAACTACACAAGTATCACAAATAATTGCATAATTAAACAGTTATATAAATAAGCAGGAAATGAATTAACATTTTACATGGTCCACAAAATAACAATAAAATAACGACAGCAGCCCACAACTAGTACAGAGACAAGAAAGGAAAGTATAGCTACACGGGGCATACCCCGGCTCTAACCTCTGGCACTAACGTTGGGCACCTGAACCGCGCTGAGCCTCAGACGAACTCCCCTGAAGCCTCGCGTCGCCTGAAATACGGTGAAAACACGCAGGGAATGAGTCTCGGAACAAGACTCAGTAGGGATCACTCGAACCCTACCTCGCAAACGGAGAAACCGCTACGCTAGCAGTAAGCGAGTACCTCAAAAGGGAAACCTTGCCATCTACAAAGCACCCATCTCACGGCACGAAAACTGACACACGTGCCACGGCAAAACAACCGGAACCCAACGGCCAACACGGCAGAAACCCGAAGGTCGAAGTCGTAACTACTGACAGCCTGACACTCCCGACTCGACAGGAGTACCTCCCACTAGAAGCACAGTCGGTAGCATCCCCTGAAGACTTACACCACACCGCTGTGGGATGTAAATGTAATCTACCCCGCCCCGAGCTAAACAATATAAGCATGCATATAAACGTGAAAGTGCATGAAGTGAAAAGGGGCGACGAAGAAGAGGAACTTGACCGTGATCGCCACCAAGGTTCTACGGCACCAAAATGATGAAGAAAGGATGAAGATAGCGCCGTGTACCTTGGAAAATATGGAGGAAGACGCGGCCTAACGGGAAGCCGCTACAACATGTGATCGCGCTTGAAATGGGATGCGGGGAGCCGATGTGGGTGCACCTCCTCACCTCCTAGCCGGCTAGAAAGCGAGGGCCTCACGTTCTATCAATAGTCTCCTGCAAAACAAAGCCACAAACATAAGAGAAAACCCATTAGAAACATGTGTAGCATATGTCCCAAAATGATGAAGTAGCATGAAAGAAAGGGGGAGAACGCACCGGGGGAGGGTTTTTAACCCCTATGAGTGGGTGCAAAAACAAGGTGGGAGTGTTGTGCATGCATAGGATTTGAAATCATAGAATTTGATGGAGAGAATAGAGAGAAAACCGTTGTGCAAAATGGAGAAAAATGCATGAACGTGCCGAAACAGTGCAAAAAAAAACTAAGTGTAAAACTGTGATGATTTGTGAAAAGTGGAGGGAGAGAACTAAGCCTAGGTATGAAGAAAGAGAGCCCGGAGAGATGAAAAATGAAGAAGATACTCCCCTCTTCAAGATGAGACCAATGGAGGACGAAGAGGATGCCGGATGACTCCGCCCCGAGCCGACGAAGGGCGCCCCGTCGCACAGGTTCAAGAACTCGTGATGATTTGCAAAAAGTACGGGCGAAGTTAGGAGGGTAAACGAAGATGAAATCCAGCAAATAAGGTATCAAAATGAAGCCTATACTTCCCTCAATAGCCTGGGGTCGAAGGTTTGAGATGACGATTTGGCATGGCTTCGCCCCAAGTCCAAGAAGAGCCCCCCGTCGCGCAGGCGAACTGGGCAGGTTTATATAGAAAAGAATGGTGAAAAACCCTAACTTTCTGCCACGATTCAGAAGATAGAGTCAACAAAATCTCGAGATCTATGGATCAATCTCGAGATAATAGATAGGATAAGACATAGGAACAAACGGGACTCTTTTTGGTGGAAGGATCTGGAAGATAGAGTCCATGGAAGGAGGCCCCGTTGCACAGGTTTCGGCCTTAGAATCCGGCGGCGAAGAAGATGGAGTTCAGGACTTTTTGGACTCTCTGGTAGATGGACGGTCGCACGATAGACCGTTCATTGAGTTGGACGGTCTAGGAGTAGACCGCCCATGCCTGGGGGCGACCGGGGGACTTTTCGCACAAAAAAAAGAGATAAACGGTCATCCACGGACCGTTTTTTTGGGTCAGGCGGTCTTAAGAAGACCGTTTTATGACATTTTAAAAATAATAAAAATAAAATAAAAAATAAAAAAAATTAAAAAAAGTTACTGTTCATGGGCGGTCAACGGTTGACCGTTTTTACTGTTGGACGGTCAACTGTTGACCGTTCAACTCAGGAACGGTCAACTGTTGACCGTTTAGCTGCCAGGCTCGCGCGACTTTAGAAATTGAAGCGTATCTTGAAAACGGTGTAGAATTAGAAAAAGTGGTAAACATATAAATTGTAGATAACTTAAAAATGAACAACTTTCATGAAGAAAGTAAGATGAGAAAATGATCAGAAGAGAGAGAAAATGGGGCTAGAACAGAGAGAGAAAATACCGGGACATAGGTGAATAGTGCAGTCTGCCGGAAAAACGTAAATAACTTGAAATCGGTGCAGAACTGGCCAATGACATAAAAGAAGGAATTGTAGGGATTTAAAAGATGAACAACTTTGGTGAAGGACACATTTTGAAAAGAGGAAAGGAAAGGGGTGAAAAAGGACCGTTTTCAAGACTGCACGGTGAAAGGGGGCTGAATGCTTGAGGGAAGCCGGCCTAAATGGGCCGTAAGTTGACTTTGAAGGTAGGAAGGTGACAAGATAGGCTCCAGGGCTCTATGAAATAATGATCTCCAAGGCTCAAATAGAATGGAATAATGAAATGGACTCGAAATCCATCCAAGGAAGGGTCCAAAACAATGGGTAATTCGGGGCATCAAAATGATGAATAAGAGAAATGACTCAACTTGCAAGCTAAAAATGGGTGTCAACAGATGCCCCTCCTTGATGTCTGCTTTGCAAGGGAATGAGCGAAAGTGATGCGGAGGCGAAATGGAAGGAGATGGAGCGAAAGCGACAGCGACATGAAATGGAGATGAAGCAGAGATGAAGCGGAGAGAACTGATAAGCAGGCATCAAGGAAAAAAAGACACCCATCACAACCAACAAGCGATAGGAATCCTCCCAAAATCGCCGAACTAACCACCAAGACTGGATGACGTGGATGAGACATGTCTGGAGAACTAAACTAACAGGAAAAAAGGAAGCACGACCAGGCCCATCGGGGACACAATCCACAGACGATGAGGGGGTCGAAAAGGAACGTAACATAAAAAGCAAGAGAAAGTATAACTGAGATAAAATCCAGACAGGAATCACACTGGCCAACCAGACCAAGCGAAAAGATCAGAGAAATCGTTCAAATTCAGAGTGGAATAAAGATCTCTTATCCAAGGAACTTAAGTGCAACTAACCATTGCAGAGGAGAAACCTTGAACGGATCACGAGGCGTGAATGCTCAAAAGATGACATGATGCATGCTGGGCTAAAATAAAGAAATCGTTAAAACGAATGCAAAGAAAACATAAAATAGAAAGTACTCGAGAATAGTATTGCTAGATTGGAACAATCAGGGTCAAGACACTATCCGCAACCACGGCGTGCAAGATAGAACCATCGTTCCCTATTTTTCCAACCTAACGGCCTATCCGATGATTAAACATGTGCACCTAGATCATCATCGTTTTTGTTAAAGGGGAACGTCAGATCCTGGAACACGTGAATGACCAGCCGGTTCTCGAGATAATATAACAATATAGATACCCTATAGTAATGCAACAATGAGTAGGGATAGAAGGCCATACCTGACTTACCTGTGCAGGCGAAATGGCATTTTTTTGATTTTCATTTTTTGATTTCTTTTGATTTTTTCATGTATAAGACAAATATGATAAACAAGCAAGTGTAAACATAGAGAAAATAACATAACTATCAACTGAACAATAAACAACACGACATAACATAACGGTCAAATGAAATGGGAGACAATGCAACATAACATAACAAAGGCACACGAGTACATATGTAATGGCATGAACAAACAACATGCATGCATGAACACGGTGTGACAAGACAACAACGCGGTGAGATGACACACGGTTGGGACAAGAACATGAGGGATGACCACACGATTAGGACAAGAACATGGGACATAAAGGGGTGACTAACAACATGTGCAAGACAACTAACAACACTCGGTGAAGGACATAACAACATGTGTGGGACAACACGGTGGGACATAAACACGTGACAAGGACACGGCGGGATAAAAGACATAAACAGATACGCCCTTCAATCAAAACCCAAGATCAGAATGAAGCAGAACCGCCAGGTTCATAATCGTGAGGTAAAGCCCTCTCATAAAGATATGATCATTGCAAACAAAAATTGAGAAGGACATGAGCTTCAGAACGGATCGAGAGAGTGGATCGAAGAAGGAAAGAACAGATCAAAGATGTGGACAGGAGACAGAGCACAAAGATATAGCAAGGAACGCCTGAGTACTTGCAACCTGCACACTTAGCAAACAGATTACGTATCTGTCCTTAAAATAAATGCAAATATATGAAAAAGACACATTTTTTGAATTTTTGTAATGTTTTTGATTTTTTTTTTAGATTTTCAACAGTATTTCTTTTTTGGATTTTTTGAAATATTTGATTTTTTTTAGGTTTTTGAAATATTTGATTTTTTTTGAAATTTTGAAGTATTTGATTTTTTTGGATTTTTGACAATATTTAATTTTTTAGATTGTTTTGAAATATTTGATTTTTTTTTTGGACTTTTGGTAATATTTGATGATTTTTTTTTAGATTTTGACATAGCAATTCGCAGCACCTAAAGACGGGCTCAAACTACTAGCCAGGGATCGACGTTCCTACCCCTTTCACTAAAGGCTTCCCTTAAGCAGGGTGTGCATGTGAGGGTGGCTTACCACAACCAACCGCTTCTAAAGAACGGTGCCCCTACTAAGGCCATACCCGGGATATAACCCAGCCTAAGAGGGACAAGCAGAAGAAAAATTGGAGACAAGCTTCGTGTAGGATGGGAGATATCAAGGCTCGAATTCCTTCCAAGGCACTACCCCTCAAAGAGTAGGTCTGTTGCGCCGGGGCTTTGTGTCTTTGATTTTTAGACCCATATTTATCAGGCACGCATGCGACCGGGCTCATGACGTCCCGCGGGGAACTGTACTGCCACTCTTGCCATGCCTTTGATTCATAATTTTGCATTGATTCATTTTCTCATTTTGGTAGCCCTTATTGGCCAGATATAGTATGAAAGCTCACTTTTGAGGGTCAAGACTGCCCCTATTTGAGACCTCTCTCGTATTAGGGAGCGCCTAGGTTAGTCATCTCATCCATCCATCTCTTGCCCCTGCACTTGGCCGAGTAGAGAAAAGAAAAGACCTTTGTGCATACCCAAAGTATGGCCAAAGCAGCAACGTTGTTGCACTAGAGGGTCGGCTATGGCTCGCCGTGAAGTGTGTGAAAAACCCATGCCTAAAGGTCACCCTCAACAATCGGGGAAAGAAACTAGACTCCCAGCACGGAGCTATCACCAGCCTAAGGATGCTGCAGAAGCTAACCTTTTATTTGACACAAAGACTCCTAAAGCCACTCAATCAGGTTAAGGAATTAACATTATAACCATGTGCAAAAATAATAGAAATAATGGAAATGAAAGCATGTTTCTTTGCACAAAATAAAGATACCTTTGCAAATCCATGGCGTGGAAACCACCATCCTGAAGCGATCTTGATCATCGAGCTTTGAGGAGCGCGAGCTTTGTTTTCCTTGCTTGTCAGGATAAAGGATGAAAGGACAGTAAAGGATTGGATTCCTCGACATAGAGGAGTGGCAGACATCGTACTGGACGAAGAAGGGATAAAAAGGAAGAGAGACGAGGGCTAGAACTCCCTCGTTAAGGCACTGAGGCCCTGATAACAATGAACCAGATACATAATAAACAAAGATTAACTGAGATCAAGGTGGGCTAAAGCCTCGAAAACAGCAAGAAAAAGGGTGAGAACCCCGAAAGGGTGAGGAGGAAAGAATAGAAAGACGAGGAGAAGAATCATCCAACGTGGTCGGAGAAGGAGAGTAGCGATCACCCGCCAGAGGCGGGGAAGAGAATGTATGAACACCCGACAAGGTCGGGGAAAAGAAATGGAAACCACCCGACAAAATCGGGGAAGGATCAGAAAAATCCCTCGGCAAGGTCGGGGAACGAGCACAAGGGATTCCTAACAAGGTCGGGGGAAAGAGACGAGCAGTGAAATCCGGACATGTCCGGGAAGAAAAACTAGAAGATGCCCCTGACTTAGGGGAAGAGGAAGACATAGGCCGAGGCCTAGAATGGTGAGGATAGGAAAAGATGGTGGAAATATGGTCAGGTGGTGGAAGGTACACCACCCACGGATAAGAACTAAGTAACAGAAAAGACGAATGGACGGAAGAAGGAGATGAGGCAGTGGACCCCTGAGTGCACAACTGACGGCCCTTGAACTTACGTCGCCGCCTCTTCTTAGCCGCAATCTTCTTGAAACAACGCCGCCTGGCGCGGGCTCGGATTCCCGGGCTCCTCAATCTGTAATGTCTTCTCAAATAGCGGGCCCACCTAGCAGATGGCCTGGCCCGGTCATGAATATGCAGCTTCATTGGGGCGGCTGCCCCTAGACCCCCAGTGCTAACAAGATGCAGACATTCTTGGGCAAACAGCTTCTCAACTGAATGAATATCATGAAGCCACGGATTTTTGTCTCTTGGCACTAGAACATAGAGGTTCGGCAACTCCACTCGGCAATCAGGCTCGAAGCATAACTCCCATACTAGAAGAGCAGGACAAAGCTGAGAGAGATCAATACGCGGCGTTGATGTGGCCGGCATGCTAATAAATTGAGGGAGGTTGCACAGCAAGTGCAGAATGTCCTTGGAAAGTGCAGAAGATGCAGCCAATTGCCCCTTGAATAGGGAATCCATCAGGCTCCGGGCAGCCGTATGGGTTAGCATAATCCGAGTAGAGGACCCCTCTCGGCCAGTGAACAGAACATCAATCGAGCGAGGAGAAATAACAGCATCGATAGTGAATCCCCTGGAGAGCGATGAGATTGCCATCAGCCTCGCTCGTGAAGAAACTGGCACTAGTGCGAGTGAACTCTTCTTTGCAACCATTTCTGAAAATGCAGGCTCGTTATCCCGAAAATAGCCAGGGACCAGGACCCAGATTGGCATGCGGTAAATGACAACTTGAATCTTGAAATGCACAATCGAAACCTGGCTCGGCTCATTATCTCCCTGGGGACCAGACCCAAGGGGCACCAAAGGTAGCGTGTACCTGCTCTGCGAAGTGGGAAGTGGTAGAGGAAGGTTAGAAGGAGGAGGTTTGAAGGGCGCGGGTGGCGATGGTGCAAGTGATGGGGGAATAATGATGATGACGGGCATGGGTGGAGGTAAAGGCAAAAGTGGAGGTGTGGGTTTGGGCTCGGCCTGCTCGGGCTCAGAGGATGATGGCGAAAGGGGGAGTGAAGGAAGTGGTGGCGGCGGTGGCAAAGGTGATGAGGGTGGCAAAGGGAGTGATGTGGTTGATGAAGACGGTGAAGGTGAAGGGGATGGAGGTGAAGGTAAGGGTGGGGAAGAAGGAGGAGAGGAAGGTAGTGGCATAGTGGGGGAAGAGGCAGGTGGTTGCTCTCTTCGACGTATCTTCACGACTCGTCGAGAGGCGTTGGGGATAGGTGTGGTGGTGAAAACGGAGGGTGAAAGAGAGGTTGCCCGAGCGGAGGCTGGGGTAGGTAAAGGTTGTGGAGGAGATGGGATGGAGGAAGAAGTAGGTAATGGAGCAGGTATCTTATTAACTAAAGAAACACCAGGGTGCCCCTGGTCTTGCAGTGGGGACGGTTGCCTAGGCGGCACGGCTTGCTGCTGCTGCTGCTTGCTACTGAGATCCAAAATAACTTGGCGTATGACAGCCCAATCAATCATCCTCTTGTCTTCCAAGCTGTAAATAAACTCCCGGAACTCGGGACAGTCCTCAATCAAATGCCCCTGCTGACGGTGGAATTCACAGAACTGGAGCAAATTCCCGACTGTGGGTCGGCAAGGCACAACCGGAGGGAGCTGCAACGCATGGGTGGCCATCAAAGCCCTGAAAACGTCTGTAAGAGATTCCGGCAATGGAGAGTGAGAAGCCCGCTTCGGGCAAGGCGGATGCCGAGGGGTGTGAGAAGGTAGTGGGGATGGTAGCGGAGGTTGCGTAGGTAAGGGGGATTGCGTAGGCGAAGACGGAGGGCTGGAATGATGTGGCGGCGTGGGGGGAGTGGGATTGTAATGGATGGCATCTACCGACTCGCGGTGTGGTGTTTCCTTGACCGGAGGTGGAGGGGTGTGAGGAGATAAAATAGCGGAGGGCCGACTCGTGGATGGTTGGTATGCGGTGGAGCACATGGAGGTATAGGGGTGTGTGGGAGTGGACGGTCGACTCGTGGAGGGATATAAGGTGGAGGGCCGACTTACGGTGGAGGGCGGAGGGGAAGTGTTTGTAGAAGGTGACGGTGGAGGAGACTCATGGTCAAAGGAAACTAGGAGTTGTTGGCTAACGAAGCGGGCTCGATTGTAAAGCTGTTGCCATGAAGTGATATCATTCAGGGCTAAGATACATTTGAGCTCGGGCGTTGCGTTAGAAATAACCATCTTGATCTGCTCGCCCTCCGGAATATGTCCCGGAACTTGCGCGGCTAGGTGACGCCAGCGGTCGGCAAACGTGGAGAATTCCTCGTTGGGCGTCATCTTCTCTTGGGCCAGATCAACCAAAGAATGTCTGGGCCTAACCTGATCCTGGTACTGCTGAATGAATCTTGCTTGAACGGCTTGAAAATTCATCATCTGCTCTTGCGGTAACGTGAAGAACCAATCCTTGGCCGGACCCTCTAAAGATAGGCCAAACAAATAGGCCATCAAGCGTTGATCATGCTGGAACTGGGCCGACTCATATAAGAACTCCTTCAAATGCACGTAGGGGTCACCGACTCCACCATAGCGACGATAAGCCGGAATCTGTTGACGTGGGGGAAGCTGAAGACCTCGGAATGCAAATGGGATATCCAAAGAAGTTTGAGGACTAATTTGCCGTTGCAATACATCAAGTTGGCGTTGGGCCTGAGCGATCATCTCCTCGGTAGGAAGAGTCCGAGAAGGATATGGGCCAGCTTGAGCAAGAGATGATGAATTTAGACCAGGATAATGTTGATGGGCCGGATAAGGGGATCCGGCCTGAGAAGAAGGAAAGCCCGCTCCGAGAATTGAGGAATACATGAGCCTGGAAGAATTATGAAGGTGGGAATGAGAATTGATTGGGCCAACAGCAGCACGGGGGGGACAAGAAGGCCCGTTAGAAGAATAGGGTCCAATGGAGGAATAAGGAGATGGGCCCGCATGGGAAGAGGAATCCACGCGGGGATAAGAAGACGGGGAGGAAGAAGGGTAATATACAGGAGAAAAATGACGCTCCATGAGGGCAAATGGAGACTTTATACAGGAAAATCAGGGAAATCCAATGAGGGAAGTAAGGGCTCAAAGGAGGGGGGCTGACTCAATAATGCAAAGAAAAATAAAAAGAAACCTAGGACAATGAGACTAGAAAAATGGACACACAGAATGGACTACCCTAAATGGGCCTAACAACAAAACCTATATGGATGATGGGGGATGCAACACAAAATAACACAAGTGGGCTTGGACAAGCCCACACAACACAAACAATACGAAGGATTTCACCCAAGTCAAACAAGTTAATATGATGGGAAGTATTTTATTGTCAAAGTTTTGGGTGGGCCTTTTAATGATGTTGAATTGAGATTAATTCCCTCAAGATAGGTGTCCTATAGGGAATAAGGTCCAAACTTTGGTTTGACTAAGGTTAATTCCTTCACAATGTATGCAAATGCAAGCCTGAGGGGTGGAAAGATACAACCGGCCCGGCGTCCGTGTGGGAATCCACGGCTCGCGGGGACTTACAGAGGTCCCGGATAAGATCACCTAGTCGAGCCCAAGGAATATGGGAGCGAGAGGATCACTTACCGAGGGGGAATGTAACTACAATATGCCAATATGCATGATCCTATGTGCACCGGGGTGCATGCAATTTCTAGCCTAAGTCTAGCAAATCAAGACAATCATGAAATCATGCTAACATCACAAAAATGCATGAAAAATGTAAAACAATATGAATAACAATGATGCAAGACCTAAAATAGGGACAACTAGGCACTAAAAGATAAGAAAAATCATCAAAGGAAAATGTACCCTTGTGTTTGCCCAAAATATGCCTAAGACTAGATGCACAAGATGCAAAACTAGATGTAACTTTTAAATATGAAAATGATGTCTAAATGATGCAAACTCTATATGTATGGAAAGATAATACAAAGGACAGCACAATGCAACAAAAATCAGCTCAATCCGACATCGGGAGACAAAGTTATGCCCGAATGAACAAGGCCCCTGTGAATCTATCCCAAATCTGGCTAAGACTAGATGCACAAAATGTAAGAAAAGAGGCAACTTTTAAATATGCAAATGATGTCCAAATGATGTAAATGACCTATGGATGGAAAGACAATACAAAGGACAACACAATGCAAAAAGAATCAGCCCAATCCGACGTCGAGAGACAAAGTTATGCCCAAACGAATAAGGCCCCTGCAAACAGAAATCCTGCCCGGCCAGAACCGTTAAAAGGTCCCTGGATGACCGTTTATACCCTTTGTGCGGTCTACTAGATGACCGCCCAACAGATGGACGGTCCAGGGAAGACCGTTTATAACCCCAGAGGATTTGGGCGGTCCTGGAGAGGCCGTTTAACGCGTTAGGCGGCCCTACGATAGACCGTACAACCCTGATAGACCCGAAAATGGACAGAATGATAGAGAAACGTGGAAAAGACTATCCAAACATGCATGAACACCGACCCAACATGCAAGAGACTAAAAATATAACGTGATGGGCACTAGGTGTCCCACCGTGATCGCCAAAAAAACTGTGGGATGTAAATGTAATCTACCCCGCCCCGAGCTAAACAATATAAGCATGCATATAAACGTGAAAGTGCATGAAGTGAAAAGGGGCGACGAAGAAGAGGAACTTGACCGTGATCGCCACCAAGGTTCTACGGCACCAAAATGATGAAGAAAGGATGAAGATAGCGCCGTGTACCTTGGAAAATATGGAGGAAGACGCGGCCTAACGGGAAGCCGCTACAACATGTGATCGCGCTTGAAATGGGATGCGGGGAGCCGATGTGGGTGCACCTCCTCACCTCCTAGCCGGCTAGAAAGCGAGGGCCTCACGTTCTATCAATAGTCTCCTGCAAAACAAAGCCACAAACATAAGAGAAAACCCATTAGAAACATGTGTAGCATATGTCCCAAAATGATGAAGTAGCATGAAAGAAAGGGGGAGAACGCACCGGGGGAGGGTTTTTAACCCCTATGAGTGGGTGCAAAAATAAGGTGGGAGTGTTGTGCATGCATAGGATTTGAAATCATAGAATTTGATGGAGAGAATAGAGAGAAAACCGTTGTGCAAAATGGAGAAAAATGCATGAACGTGCCGAAACAGTGCAAAAAAAAACTAAGTGTAAAACTGTGATGATTTGTGAAAAGTGGAGGGAGAGAACTAAGCCTAGGTATGAAGAAAGAGAGCCCGGAGAGATGAAAAATGAAGAAGATACTCCCCTCTTCAAGATGAGACCAATGGAGGACGAAGAGGATGCCGGATGACTCCGCCCCGAGCCGACGAAGGGCGCCCCGTCGCACAGGTTCAAGAACTCGTGATGATTTGCAAAAAGTATGGGCGAAGTTAGGAGGGTAAACAAAGATGAAATCCAACAAATAAAGTATCAAAATGAAGCCTATACTTCCCTCAATAGCCTGGGGTCGAAGGTTTGAGACGACGATTTGGCATGGCTTCGCCCCAAGTCCAAGAAGAGCCCCCCGTCGCGCAGGCGAACTGGGCAGGTTTATATAGAAAAGAATGGTGAAAAACCCTAACTTTCTGCAGCGATTCAGAGATAGAGTCACCAAATCTCGAGATCTATGGATCAATCTCGAGATAATAGATAGGATAAGAGTTAGGAACAAACGGGACTCTTTTTGGTGGAAGGGTCTGGAAGATAGAGTCCATGGAAGGAGGCCCCGTTGCACAGGTTTCGGCCTTAGAATCCGGCGGCGAAGAAGATGGAGTTCAGGACTTTTGGACTCTCTGGTAGATGGACGGTCGCACGATAGACCGTTCATTGAGTTGGACGGTCTAGGAGTAGACCGCCCATGCCTGGGGGCGACCGGGGGACTTTTCGCACAAAAAAAAGAGATAAACGGTCATCCACGGACCGTTTTTTGGGTCAGGCGGTCTTAAGAAGACCGTTTTATGACGTTTTAAAAATAATAAAAATAAAATAAAAAATAAAAAAATTAAAAAAAGTTACTGTTCATGGGCGGTCAACGGTTGACCGTTTTTACTGTTGGACGGTCAACTGTTGACCGTTCAACAGTTGGAACGGTCAACTGTTGACCGTTTAGCTGCCAGGCTCGCGCGACTTTAGAAATTGAAGCGTATCTTGAAAACGGTGTAGAATTAGAAAAAGTGGTAAACATATAAATTGTAGATAACTTAAAAATGAACAACTTTCATGAAGAAAGTAAGATGAGAAAATGATCAGAAGAGAGAGAAAATGGGGCTAGAACAGAGAGAGAAAATACCGGGACATAGGTGAATAGTGCAGTCTGCCGGAAAAACGTAAATAACTTGAAATCGGTGCAGAACTGGCCAATGACATAAAAGAAGGAATTGTAGGGATTTAAAAGATGAACAACTTTGGTGAAGGACACATTTTGAAAAGAGGAAAGGAAAGGGGTGAAAAAGGACCGTTTTCAAGACTGCACGGTGAAAGGGGGCTGAATGCTTGAGGGAAGCCGGCCTAAATGGGCCGTAAGTTGACTTTGAAGGTAGGAAGGTGACAAGATAGGCTCCAGGGCTCTATGAAATAATGATCTCCAAGGCTCAAATAGAATGGAATAATGAAATGGACTCGAAATCCATCCAAGGAAGGGTCCAAAACAATGGGTAATTCGGGGCATCAAAATGATGAATAAGAGAAATGACTCAACTTGGAAGCTAAAAATGGGTGTCAACAACCGCAGGTGAACTGCCTGACGTGGTAGAACCTACCAGAGACACGGACACCAAACAAGTACCACAAACAAGTGACTAGCTGGAGTCACACTCGTCAGCGTGTGTCCAACTGCCCCCAACCACGTGTGCACACATAGACCATGCGTCCTAGGTCTGGCCCTCTGACCGGTTTTCCCCCGTATCCGGACACTGGCTAACGACGAGGGGCCCGACGGAAACCAGTCTAAAACCATCCTCAGGGTAGCCTCTCCACCACTCCCTGGTGGGATCACACGCGTGTAAGCAGGCTACGAATAGTGGAGTGTCACTGAAGGAGTAGACTATCAAGTCAACTAAAAGCAACGTCACAACCGGACGGTACAAGGAACACCCCTCGTACAAATCACCGTCGCACGGTGACACAAGCCGACAACAACATCTCCCTGCACCGCTCGGTACGACGAGAGACAAGCCGACACTACCCGTCCCCTTGATCGGTCCACCTTGGGCCGCTCAGGGATGTGCGGTCATATCGGGGCCGCACCAGGTTTAAACTGTCAGGACGTGACCGTTCTACCCCAGGTCTAAACGGGCAGATGAACGGCCACCACGGGCCCGTTCAACTGATGTGCGGCCAGCTCCTGGCCGCACGTGGGTGATGAACGGTCCGCTATTGGCCGTTCATCTCCCAACGATAATAAACCTGAACGGTTAGGCCGTAGCCGCACTAGGGAAGAGCGGCTATGGTTTAACTATTCAAGGGTTGTGCGGTCCATATCTGGCCGCACACCCTGGCGACGGCACCAGATGACGTACGGCCAGCCCCTGGCCGCACGAAGGGTTGAGCGGCCATCTCCTAGCCGCACACCCCGGTGCGCTGTATAACGGTAATAATCAACAGTCAAAAATCCAGGGTTGGGCGGTAGTTATGGGGCCGCACTTCAGGATATGCGGTCCCACGACAGACCGCACAAGCCCACTGCGCGCCGAGCCCAGCCACAGCGCGCCGAGCCGATAAATGGTCAGAACAGCGCCGCATAAGGGTTGTGCGGCCACTGGTTCGATCGCATATCGCTCACCGGCGCGAAAATGGCGGACCTCGCCGGAATCGCCCATTCCAACCCCAAACAAGCCCCATGAAGGGGGAAACGGTGAGAGAAGAACCCCCAAGCCCCCTAGCATGCTCCTACACTCCCGAAACGTGGAATCGTGGCTTAAAACGATGGATCGGGCGGTCACTCCCCAAAGCATGCACGACCATTCTCGGCGCGAAATTAACCCCTCTCGACCTCATCTCGAGCTAAAACTCGCGGGGAAGGAAGACAAGAGGCTAAGGAACGTCACCCTACCTCCAGTTTGAGACGAGACGCGTCGATCCAAGCCCGAATCCACGAAGAACGCCGTTAAAACCTCGCCTTCCCACGCTCGCCGCACGCCAGCACGATCGCCTCGTCGTCACCCACGTTCTCGCGCCTTCGCACCGCCGCAGTCTACAGCCAGAACGGAGGTCGCCACCCGCGAACGGGAGAGAGAGAGAGTGAGAGGGCGGCCACGGTCGTGAGGGAGGAAGAAGAAGAAAGGAAGAAGAAGAAGGAAAAAGAAAAGAAAAGAATTAGGAATTTATAGAAAATCTAGAAATTCCAGAAAATACCAAAAAATCAAAAATTACATTTCCGGGATCCTCGGAATGCACCGATCGCAACGATACCACTCGTGCCCAGGTGAACGACCCGGTTCACCCGCAGAGAGGTTCCGAAGGAATTACCGAAACTCACACCGGTAATCGGTAAACACGTGCGGAAAAAGCCGCGGAACACTTCCGTGCCTCCAAAACAACTCCGGATCGCGCCGATCTGAACACGAAAGATGTCCGAAATGAAATTTCGGACACAACGGAGTTGGACACTCCGAAAAATGGGATCTGGGACCCACGAAGAAGGATCCGAAAGGTACGGGATATTACAGGTTAGGTTCGTTTATATTGGTTCAATGGTATCTAGAGGGTTCTAATCGTGGAGATTGAGTCCACGCACCGCGGACGTGCGTGAATTACGCAGGATAGGGTCCATCCGCCACCCCGCCGCCAAATTCGACTCCTAGGGTTAGCGTTTTGGAGAATAATCAGAGGGGAAATGATCTCTTAATCCTAACCTTTCATTTTCATCCGGTTTTAGCTTAAATGGTTTAGTATTGGGCTCTAATTTCACGTTTTAACGTCCGATTAGGCTAAGTGTGGATCTGGGCCTTAATCTACTAATTCGGCTTATTTAGGAATTTTATTTGGGCTGGTCTTAGAAGATAATTTTACTAAACGTTTTATCCTCTACAAGATTATAATTTTTCAAGTTTTTTATAAAATGATCGAATTTTTACTTATCCTATTTCTTAAGGAATTTCTTATTAATTTTCTCGAAATTTTTTTATTCATTAATATACTGGGGTGCTACACCCTCCCCCACTTTAAAGAATTTGGTCCTCCAAATTCACTGCTCTTAATAAAAACGAGGAGTGAAATAGCTCACCTAAAACAAGTCGGGATATTGCTTCCGCATGGTATCTTTTGACTCCCAAGTAGCTTCTTCGGTTCCACGCCGACTCCACTACACTTTAACCATAGATATGGAACGATTCCTGAGTTGCTGCTGTTTATGATCCAAAATCTTGATAGGTCTTTCTTCATAAGTCAAATTTTCCTTCAGCTCCAAATCCGCACACTGAATGACATGAGTGGGGTCATACACATATTTCCGCAGCATAGACATATGGAAGACGTTGTGTACTCCTGATAATTGAGGCGGTAGTGCTAATCGGTAAGTAACCCCTCCCACTCTGTCCAGAATCTCAAATGGACCAACATATCTTGGACTCAACTTGCCTTGAATACCAAACCTGTGAATCCCTCTCATGGGAGAAACCTTCAAAAACACATGCTCACCAACCTGAAATTCCAAGGCTCTTCTTCTGTTGTCTGCATAGCTCTTTTGTCTTGATTGTGCTACTTGCAACTGATCTCTGATAATACGGATATTCTTCGACGATTCAGAGATGAGATCTGGTCCCAGCCATTGCTTCTCACCTACCTCCTCCCAACATAATGGAGATCGATAGCTTCTTCCTTACAAAGCTTCAAACGGTGCCATCTGAATATTGGACTGATAACTATTATTGTAGGCGAATTCAATCAAAGCCAAGTGATCAATCCAACAACCTCTAAAATCGATCATGCATGCTCTAAGCATATCTTCCACTATCTGGTTGGTTCTTTCAGTTTGTCTGTCTGTTTGTGGATGAAAAGCGGTACTGAAATTCAGACGGGTACCTAGGGATTCTTGTAATCCTTTCCAAAAATTAGAGGTGAACCTGGGGTCTCTATCAGACACAATGCTGACTGGAATACCATGAAGTCTTACAATTTCCTTCATATACAGAGCCGCCAAGACGTCAATTATCCATTTAGACATAATGGACAAGAAATGTAAGACCCCGAGTTTCTGTACAAATATTAAAATTCGTAAATAGTAAATGTTGAATAGTGACTGTGGTAAATAGTAAATAGTAAAAATTTTGACTATCATATAAAAATTCCAAAAAATGGTAGTTAATTAGTAAAGACCATGGTAAACACTTTGGTCTTCTGTACTTGACCCTAATAAAATCATTTACATGGCATAATCAGTGATTTAAGCCTGACTTAAAAACGCGGAAAACACTATTCATATGAAAATACAACTACCTTAGAAAAATCTGTAAAAATCACATCTGATAGAGGGTATTTTTCTTAGCAACTTTGTCTTTTGAAGTTTCATCGGTAAAAATCAGAAACTCTCTCTATCGACTAAACCGTTGAACATTGGGTTAAATTATTATTTTAATCTTAAGATTGGGAGATTAACAATAAACCTCGTGATAAAATTCCATAAAAATCATATTATGAAAGAGCATGTCTTGATTAGTAATTTTATCTTTTGGGTCCAATTCATTAAAAATCATTTAGTAACATTAAATTGAGGTCTTAGTTAACCATTCCTTAATCTTTTGGATTAGGCTTAGATTAGGCTAACCTTACCTTGAGAAACACGTGAAACCGTGTTTTGGTTGGCAGAAACACGTTGTCAACAATGCAAAGGATTTTGCGGCTCTGACCAAACCGTGTGTGAAGATTAAACACTCCTCTTCCAAACCTATAAGTAGAGGAAGCCCCCTTAAACATTCTTAAACACAAAAGGGTTCTTGCTGCTGTGAAGAAGCTCTGCAAGTCTACTGTTCATCTTCTTCCCCATTCATCTTTCCTTATTTCATCGGTTAAGGTAGGTAACCATGGCACAAACCTTGAATTTGATAAATGGAATGAAAGGGCATCATGTTAGCTTGTAGAAACCATGCTTTTCCATTTATTTACGTACTCAAATGCATAAAACGCCGGATTTATGCTTCTGTTTCGCTGTTCCCGTGTTACAGGGATTAACGGTTCCAACCGGACCGCTTTATCTCTTAGACGGCTCAGAACTGCCCGCCCGACTTATACAAACGGCCCAATTAGAACCGCCCGCCTTGTATAAAACGGCCCAATGATAACCGTTTTACAGCCAGTAGGTTTAACGGCCCACTGTCATCCGTTTAACTTCCAGAAAACTGATTTTTTTTGCTATTTGACCCATTTAACAATGTTAATTAGTAAAAATTGACAATCCACATAAATAACAGATAATGACATGAGTAAATTTCTGTTATTTGCAATATCTATTTTGATAAATTGTTTAAAGTGAAAATCATTGAAATTCACTTGTAACTTTGGATAAATTGAATAAGTATGGTAAATAGCTAAACTTTACCATAGGTAATTTCTGTAAATTACTGTAAACCAGAAAATTACTGGCCGACTTATGGCAAGTCTTTGACCAATTAGCCGGACACTCCATCCGGTAAACTTTACATTTTTACCGTAGAACATTTTTACCGTGGTAAATTACGGTTACATCATGACTATTGTTTTAACTTGATTAATTGACCGATTACCCTTGGATAATCTTCGGTCATATTTGAGCCCGGAATTGATCAATGGACATTAAACTGAAATTGGTTGGTTTAATTGTTATTGGCAACCCGGTGACTATTTTGCATAAATTATCTTATAATTAGATATTATCGTTATGCTTAATACGGATTCTCTTGAACCGTATTTCTTAAAATACGACCCGAATGGTTCGTATATTCGTTCTTCGAACTTACTTCTCTCTCTCGAACGGCTTACTGTCAACCGTTCATTCTTGGCCCCGTGACTCGTTACTCATGTGAGTACGGCCCGGTGTTTGCCGTACGACTACCTTGTTTTGAGTTTTTCATCGTGGTTATACTCTTGAATCAAAGGAGGCAAGTGTCGTCCTTTACATCTTGTACCCGACAGAAATTCATCTGATTATATTGGCCATAATTGACTATGTCTAGACGGGGGATCGGTGATCCAATTGAAATGAAATGCCAACGCATCATAAGGGCCCGGTCTGGTCCTGGGGAGAGCGCCCGAAAAGATATTGAGCCCATTGGGATGTTTATGACAGGGTGAGGCATTGCACCCGAATACTTGACTTGACATGTTACGTCTATGACAAACTCTTGTTACTTGACTCGTGCGTATTTACTTGGTTACATGTGTAACATACTTGCTGGCCAAATTATCTACTGTTACTTTACTTGTTCATTACTTGGTAAATTGTTATATTTCTTGACCTTGCAAGATATCTTTTACATTGTTTCTTTTATCGTATCGTCATTCTTTATTTACTGCATTTCATATAAATTAGAAATCAATGGTTAATTACGTAAACCTGTTTGTGGTTATCTACTGAGCGCGTTTAGCTCACTCCTACTTTTCCCCTCTTTCCAGGTGATGAACTTGTCGGGAATGGACTGGAGTGATATCGAGAGATAGTTTTAGTTTATTGAGTCAGTTTGTACCCTTAGTATTAGTGAGAGATTGTTCTAGTATTTTGCTTATTATTTGGATGTAGTTGTTCTACCCAGTGTACTCAACTTTATTATCAATAAAACTCTGATTATTATCCTTTCCAACCTTTTGTGCAATGGTTTGCAATGGTTCGGAATTATTGCTCGCTTGCCCCTAACCGTACGTCCCGAGATTCCGCATCGGGGCGTGACAGTTTAGTTGGTATCAGAGCCTAGGTCAATTTGTCCTAGGTATTTCACTTTAATGTTATAGGTTTATTGGTTATAGGCTTAAGAAAACAACCTTGTGAGAATTGGGTAGAAATTTGGGTTAAGTTATTTAACCATAATCATGTTCTTCTTATCTAGTTCTTCTCTTCTCATCTAAGAAGTTCTTCTCTCATAAATAATCCGAGTAACTATTTTATAGGCACTTAACTAGAAATGGCAGCCAATCGTGCTGAGATGAGGAATTTACAGCGTACAGTTCAAGGACTTACGCAAGCCTTGAATGCACTGGCTCAGGCAGGAGCTGGAGCTGGAGCGGCACCTCATGGCGCAGCTCATGGCACTGGTGATTTATATCGGAATTTCCGAGGAATGAACCCGCCTAGATTCGCTGGTTCAACTGATCCCGATGAAGCCGAGAATTGGCTCGACGAGATGGCAAGAATTTTTGAGGTCATGCAATGCACTGACCAAGAACGTGTTCTTTTATCCGTTTTCCAACTGGAACGTGATGCACGTGCTTGGTGGGAGTCTGTTAAGCCGACTCTCGGAGATCAACAAGTCTCGTGGGAGGAATTCGAGGAATATTTCAATGATAAATATTTTTCTGACCGCGTGCAAGAAAAGAAGGGAGCAGAATTCGCAGCTTTAAAACAGCGAAGTTTATCGGTATCAGAATATGAGGCTCAGTTTTCACGACTCTCTCGTTATGCAAGACATCTTATTTCGACTGAGAGAATGAAGGCGAAGCGTTTCCTCAATGGTCTTCGACTTCATTATATCAATCAACTTGCACCACTGGAAATTTCTACATATTCTGAGATGGTAAGAAAGGCACAAATATTAGAAGATACTTTGGAAATGACTGAAAGGATTCGTGGTCAAGGTAACAAGAAAGAGCAACCGAAGGCACTCAAGAATGTTAAACCTGGATTTGGCACTGACCCGAGCAAGAAAAGACCCTTTACTAGTTCTGGTTCAAGTTCTGGTTCTGGTTCGTGGAAAGGCAAAATGCCGCGACAAGAAGACAAGAAACCTGATTCTATGATTCCATTCAAGGGCGTATGCCGATATTGTGATCGTCCTGGTCACAAGATGGAAGATTGTTGGCGCAAGCTAGGTGCATGTCTGCGGTGTGGAAGCAAAGAGCACCGTATACCCAACTGTCCTTTATTATCGGAACAAGCTATCCCGGCAAAACCTCTGAATTTCAAGAAGCCTCAAGGCAGGCTCCAGGCTCTCCATGCAAAGGAAAAAGATATCGCCGAGGAGGGTGGACTCGTCGAAGGTACTCTTGTTATATTCGACTTGCCAGCTTTTGTTCTAATTGATACTGGTGCAACACATTCTTTTATTTCACGGAGATTTGCTAAATCTTTAGCTATGGCACCTGCTTTGTTGAGTTCTCCGTTAGAAATATCAACCCCTATTGGTTCTAAATCAGCAATTCAGCATTACTATCCTTCTAGTAAGGTTATGGTAAACGATCAGAATTTTCCAGCTGATTTGATTTGTATGGACATGAAGGATTACGATGTAATCCTAGGAGCTGATTGGTTGGCTCGGTATGAGGCCAATGTTCATTGTAGTTCTTGTTCCGTGTCTTTTTCTAGACACCCCGGATTATCCTTCAAGGGAGTGAAACACCCTAGTTCTATCTCTCTTATCTCGACTCTTCGTGCTGATAAGTTATTGAGGCGTGGATGCGAAGCTTTTCTGGCTTTTGTTCTTGCGTCCCCTGAACAGCAGATGGAGATTAAGGACATTTCTATTGTCCGAGAATTTCCGGACGTATTTCCAGAGGAGTTACCAGGACTTCCGCCTCTGCGTGAAGTTACATTCTCTATTGATCTTATTCCTGGATCGTCTCCTGTTTCTAAAGCCCCTTATCGCATGTCTCCTGCGGAATTACGGGAATTGAAGCAGCAATTGTTGGAATTACTCGAGAAGGGTTTTATTCGCCCGAGTGTTTCCCCTTGGGGAGCTCCTGTATTGTTTGTTCGGAAGAAAGATGGTTCGATGAGATTATGCATCGATTATCGGCAACTTAACCAGTTGACTGTCAAGAACAAGTATCCTTTGCCAAGGATTGATGAGTTATTTGACCAGATTACTGGAGCTTCTTATTTTTCTAAGATCGATCTTCGATCTGGATATCACCAGTTACGGATTAAAGAAGAGGATATTTATAAATCAGCTTTCCGTAGCCGGTATGGCCATTATGAGTTTGTCGTTATGCCTTTTGGGTTAACGAATGCACCGGCAGCTTTCATGCAGTTAATGAACAGTGTGTTCCGACCCTACCTTGATCAATGGGTTGTGGTATTCATAGATGATATTTTGATATATTCCAAGAGTGAAAGAGAACATGCCGAGCATCTGAGGATGGCTTTGCAATTATTGAGAGATCACCAATTATATGCTAAGTTGAGCAAGTGTGATTTCTGGTTACAAGAGGTGTCTTTTCTAGGACATATTATTACCAAGGATGGTATTTCTGTAGATCCATCGAAGGTGGAAGCAGTAAAGAATTGGGAACAACCTACCAGTGTTACTGAAGTGAGGAGTTTTCTTGGCCTGGCTGGTTACTATCGAAGGTTTATTCAAGATTTCTCTAAGATTGCGGTACCTCTGACAAAGTTAACCCGCAAAGAGATTAAGTTTGAGTGGTCAATTGAATGCCAACGGAGTTTTCAGACTCTGAAGGATTGTCTGACTACTGCCCCTATTTTAACCTTACCTTCTGGTGAGGGTGGTTTCGTGGTTTACACTGATGCTTCTGGTATTGGCTTAGGCTGTGTGCTTATGCAGCACGGCAAGGTGATTGCCTATTCTTCTAGGCAGCTAAGAAAGCATGAAGTTAATTATCCAGTTCATGATTTGGAATTGGCAGCCGTGGTATTTGCTTTGAAGATTTGGAGGCACTACTTATATGGTGAATCATTTACGGTATTTTCGGATCACAAAAGTCTGAAATACTTATTTTCTCAAAAGGAATTGAACATGAGACAAAGAAGATGGTTGGAGTATATAAAGGATTTCGACTTTTCTATTAAGTATCACCCGGGCAAAGGCAATGTGGTTGCTGATGCTTTAAGTCGGAAGCCTGTGGCTAAGATATCTAGTCTTATGTTACAAGAATGGAAATTACTGGAGCAAATGGCTAGTCTGGATATCAATATTGATAATGACCGGATATTGATTTCCCAGTTGCAACTGAAGCCCGAATTGTTGGTAGAAATCAAGTTATTGCAAGATATTGATCCCGAGCTAGTCGAGATTAAGGAAAGCTTGAGTAGCAGACCTGATTTCTCGATAGCCGATGATGGAAGATTATTATTTCAAGGTAGAACTTGTGTACCGAATGAGGCTAATATAAAGAATCGGATTCTTGAAGAAGCCCATAGATCCAAATATACTATCCATCCGGGAGGCACTAAGATGTTCAAGGATTTGAAAAGGTCATTTTGGTGGCCGAACATGAAAAGGGAAATTGCAAATTTCGTGAGTACATGTCTTGTTTGTCAACAAGTAAAGGCCGAGCATTTCAGACCGGCAGGTAAATTGAAACCACTTGATATACCCCAATGGAAGTGGGAGAGTATTGGCATGGATTTCATTATGGGTCTTCCTAAGACTCGAGGTGGTTATGATGCTATATGGGTAATTGTGGATCGACTGACTAAATCCGCACATTTCTTATCTATTAAGTCCAAGTGGACAGTTGATGTGCTGGCAGCATTATATTTAAAGGAAGTGGTTAGGCTTCATGGTATCCCAGTCAACATTATATCCGATAGAGATCCGAGATTTACTTCTCATTTTTGGAAAGGATTGCAAGAATCTCTTGGTACCCGTCTGAATTTTAGCACTGCATTTCATCCGCAAACAGATGGACAGACCGAGAGAACTAATCAAATAGTGGAAGATATGTTGAGAGCTTGTATGATCGACTTCGGTGGAAGTTGGAGCGATCATTTAGCATTGATAGAATTCGCCTACAACAATAGTTATCAATCCAGCATACAGATGACACCTTTCGAGGCTTTGTATGGAAGGAGCTGTCGTTCTCCATTATGTTGGGATGAGGTTGGCGAGAAGCAATGGCTTGGACCGGATCTTATCTCGGAGTCATCACAAAATATTCGTATTATCCGAGACCGGTTACTTGTGGCTCAATCGAGGCAAAAGAGCTATGCTGATAATAGAAGAAGAGATTTGGAATTTCAAATTGGCGAGCATGTGTTCTTAAAAGTCTCTCCTTCAAGAGGTATTCGTCGATTCGGTATTCATGGCAAGTTAAGCCCAAGGTATATTGGTCCATTTGAGATCCTTGATCGAGTGGGTGAAGTCGCCTATAGATTGGCCTTACCTCCTCAATTATCTGGTGTACATAACGTATTCCATGTATCTATGCTTCGGAAATACGTGTACGACCCTAGTCACATCATTCAACATGTGGACTTTGAATTTAAGAAGGATCTATCTTATGAAGAAAGACCAGTGAAGGTTCTGGATCGGAAAGAGCAACAACTTCGAAATCGTTCCATACCGATGGTTAAAATCCAATGGAGTCGGCGTGGAATAGAGGAAGCTACATGGGAATCCGAGGACGCCATACGGAAGCGTTATCCCGATCTATTCTAGGTGAGCTATTATATTTTGGTCCAGTGAATTTGGAGGACCAAATTCTTTAAGTGGGGGAGGGTGTAAGACCCCGAGTTTCTGTACAAATATTAAAATTCGTAAATAGTAAATGTTGAATAGTGACTGTGGTAAATAGTAAATAGTAAAAATTTTGACTATCATATAAAAATTTCAAAAAATGGTAGTTAATTAGTAAAGACCATGGTAAACACTTTGGTCTTCTGTACTTGACCCTAATAAAATCATTTACATGGCTTAATCAGTGATTTAAGCCTGACTTAAAAACGCGGAAAATACTATTCATACGAAAATACAACTACCTTAGAAAAATCTGTAAAAATCACATCTGATAGAGGGTATTTTTCTTAGCAACTTTGTCTTCTGAAGTTTCATCGGTAAAAATCAGAAACTCTCTCTATCGACTAAACCGTTGAACATTGGGTTAAATTATTATTTTAATCTTAAGATTGGGAGATTAACAATAAACCTCGTGATAAAATTCCATAAAAATCATATTATGAAAGAGCATGTCTTGATTAGTAATTTTGTCTTTTGGGTCCAATTCATTAAAAATCATTTAGTAACATTAAATTGAGGTCTTAGTTAACCATTCCTTAATCTTTTGGATTAGGCTTAGATTAGGCTAACCTTACCTTGAGAAACACGTGAAACCGTGTTTTGGTTGGCAGAAACACGTTGTCAACAATGCAAAGGATTTTGCGGCTCTGACCAAACCGTGTGTGAAGATTAAACACTCCTCTTCCAAACCTATAAGTAGAGGAAGCCCCCTTAAACATTTCTTAAACACAAAAGGGTTCTTGCTGCTGTGAAGAAGCTCTGCAAGTCTACTGTTCATCTTCTTCCCCATTCATCTTTCCTTATTTCATCGGTTAAGGTAGGTAACCATGGCACAAACCTTGAATTTGATAAATGGAATGAAAGGGCATCATGTTAGCTTGTAGAAACCATGCTTTTCCATTTATTTACGTACTCAAATGCATAAAACGCCGGATTTATGCTTCTGTTTCGCTGTTCCCGTGTTACAGGGATTAACGGTTCCAACCGGACCGCTTTATCTCTTAGACGGCTCAGAACTGCCCGCCCGACTTATACAAACGGCCCAATTAGAACCGCCCGCCTTGTATAAAACGGCCCAATGATAACCGTTTTACAGCCAGTAGGTTTAACGGCCCACTGTCATCCGTTTAACTTCCAGAAAACTGATTTTTTTTGCTATTTGACCCATTTAACAATGTTAATTAGTAAAAATTGACAATCCACATAAATAACAGATAATGACATGAGTAAATTTCTGTTATTTGCAATATCTATTTTGATAAATTGTTTAAAGTGAAAATCATTGAAATTCACTTGTAACTTTGGATAAATTGAATAAGTATGGTAAATAGCTAAACTTTACCATAGGTAATTTCTGTAAATTACTGTAAACCAGAAAATTACTGGCCGACTTATGGCAAGTCTTTGACCAATTAGCCGGACACTCCATCCGGTAAACTTTACATTTTTACCGTAGAACATTTTTACCGTGGTAAATTACGGTTACATCATGACTATTGTTTTAACTTGATTAATTGACCGATTACCCTTGGATAATCTTCGGTCATATTTGAGCCCGGAATTGATCAATGGACATTAAACTGAAATTGGTTGGTTTAATTGTTATTGGCAACCCGGTGACTATTTTGCATAAATTATCTTATAATTAGATATTATCGTTATGCTTAATACGGATTCTCTTGAACCGTATTTCTTAAAATACGACCCGAATGGTTCGTATATTCGTTCTTCGGAACTTACTTCTCTCTCTCGAACGGCTTACTGTCAACCGTTCATTCTTGGCCCCGTGACTCGTTACTCATGTGAGTACGGCCCGGTGTTTGCCGTACGACTACCTTGTTTTGAGTTTTTCATCGTGGTTATACTCTTGAATCAAAGGAGGCAAGTGTCGTCCTTTACATCTTGTACCCGACAGAAATTCATCTGATTATATTGGCCATAATTGACTATGTCTAGACGGGGGATCGGTGATCCAATTGAAATGAAATGCCAACGCATCATAAGGGCCCGGTCTGGTCCTGGGGAGAGCGCCCGAAAAGATATTGAGCCCATTGGGATGTTTATGACAGGGTGAGGCATTGCACCCGAATACTTGACTTGACATGTTACGTCTATGACAAACTCTTGTTACTTGACTCGTGCGTATTTACTTGGTTACATGTGTAACATACTTGCTGGCCAAATTATCTACTGTTACTTTACTTGTTCATTACTTGGTAAATTGTTATATTTCTTGACCTTGCAAGATATCTTTTACATTGTTTCTTTTATCGTATCGTCATTCTTTATTTACTGCATTTCATATAAATTGGAAATCAATGGTTAATTACGTAAACCTGTTTGTGGTTATCTACTGAGCGCGTTTAGCTCACTCCTACTTTTCCCCTCTTTCCAGGTGATGAACTTGTCGGGAATGGACTGGAGTGATATCGAGAGATAGTTTTAGTTTATTGAGTCAGTTTGTACCCTTAGTATTAGCGAGAGATTGTTCTAGTATTTTGCTTATTATTTGGATGTAGTTGTTCTACCCAGTGTACTTAACTTTATTATCAATAAAACTCTGATTATTATCCTTTCCAACCTTTTGTGCAATGGTTTGCAATGGTTCGGAATTATTGCTCGCTTGCCCCTAACCGTACGTCCCGAGATTCCGCATCGGGGCGTGACAAGAAATGAGCAGACTTTGTCAATCTGTCAACAATAACCCATATTGCATCAAATCCACTACGAGTCCTAGGTAGACCCTTAATAAAATCCATACCAATACTCTCCCACTTCCATTGAGGTATATCAAGTGGTTTCAATTTCCCTGCAGGTCTGAAATGCTTAGCCTTGACTTTCTGACATACCAAACATCTACTCACAAATTCTACAATTTCCTTTTTCATATTCGACCACTAAAAGGATCTTTTCAAATCCTTAAACATCATAGTACCTCCAAGATGAATAGTGTATCTGGATCTATGAGCTTCTTCGAAAATCTTATTCTTTACTTCAGGTACACAGGTCCTTCCCTGAAACAACAATCTGCCATCGTCAGCTATCATGAAATCATTTCTGTTACTCAAACTCTCCTTGATCTCTACTAACTCTGGGTCATTGTCTTGCAAAGACTTGATTTCTATCAAGAATTCTGGTTTAAGTTGAATTTGAGCAATCGCAACCCGGTCCTTGTCAACATTGAGATCCAAACTAGCTAACTGCTCCAACAGTCTCCATTCTTACAACATGAGATGGACAACTTAGCTATTGGCTTGCGGCTCAAGGCATCCGCCACTACATTCACCTTTCCAGGATGATACTCTATGGAGAAGTCAAAGTCCTTTAAATACTCAAGCCATCTTCTTCCTTCTGAGAAAATAAATACTTCAGACTCTTATGGTCTGAGAACACTGTAAATGTCTCTCTATACAAATAGTGCTTCCATATCTTCAAGGCGAACACTACAGGTGCTAGTTCCAAATCATGAACATGATAATTCTCTTCATGCTTCCTCAACTGCCTAGAAGAATAGGCTATCACTTTCCCGTGCTGCATGAGCACACAACCTAGACCAATACCTGAAGCATCAGTGCACACCACAAAACCTCCCTCCCCAGATGGTAAAGCCAAAACAAGGGCAGTAGTTAAACTGTAATATCCCGGACCTTTCGGATCCTTCTTCGTGGGTCCTGGATCTCGTTTCTCGGAGTGTCCGGCTCTGTTGTGTCCGAAATTTCGTTTCGGGCATCTTTCGTGTTCGGATCGGCTCGATTCGAAGTTGTTTCGGAGGCCCGGAAGCGTTCCGCGGCTTTTCCGCGCGTGTTTTCCGATTACCGGTGTGTGTTTCGGTAATTCCTTCGGAACATCGCTGCGGGTGAATCGGGTCGTTCACATGGGCACGAGTGGTACCGTTGCGATCGGTACGTTTCGAGGATCCCGGAAATATAATTTTCTATTTTTTGGTATTTTTCCAGAATTTCCGGATTTTCTATAAATACTCTCATTTCTCTCTCTCTCTCCCCACCCTCTTCTTCTTCTTCTTCCTTCTTTCTCCCCCACCGTGAGCACCGCCCCTCCCTCTCTCTCTCTCTCATTCAGCCGCGGTGACGTCCCCTCCGGCTGCAGACGGCGCGGGGTGACGGCGTGACGGTGTGGGCGACGGCGAGGCGATCGTGGCGGCGTAAAGCTTGTGGGGAACCGTGAAGGGACGAGGGTTTCCAAAGCATTCTTCGTGATCTCGGCATCGATTCGGCGGAGCATTCGCTCCATTGAGGTAGGGTGACGTTCCCTATCTCTTCGCCGTTCATTTTCGTGATTTATAGGCTGAGGGGAGGCCGAGAGGAGCATGTTTGAGTGGGTTTGGGGTTTTCCATGATTTGGGGAGAGCTCGCCCGATCTATGGTTTTAGCCCGCGATTTTACGTTTTGATGGCCTAGTATCATCCTAGGGGTCCCCAGGGGTCTTCCCCTTTGATTTCCCCCTCTCCGGTGGAGGCATGGGGGCGTGGTTGGTTTTTTTGGGCTTTCCCCGCCGTTTCTCCGTCGGGCGGGTGTGGCGGTCCTTCCAGTGACCGTCACACCGTGTGACGCGCCTGGGTGGGTGCGTCACATCCCTTGTTTAGCCAACTGGGGTCTGGGAGTGTGACGGTCCCACGATAGACCGCCACAGGCGTGTGACGCGCTTGGGTTGGGCTGTCAGAGTGTCCCGACCGTTGGCATCCGACCGTTGGTTTGATCGTTGGGGGTCAAGGCGTGTGATGCACCAGGGCTGGCGCGTCATAGCCTTGTGACGGCCCAGCGTGGGTGCGTCAGGGTTATTCGACCCCCAGGCAATGTGACGCTCCAGGTGTGGACCGTCACATGCTGTGACGCACCGAGTGGCATGCGTCACAGCTTGCCTTTGTTTTTCCCTGTGACGCACCTGCATAGGCGCGTCACAGTCTGTAATGCACCAGGGTAGGTGCGTTACACTCTGTTTTACACTGGGAGTGTGACGGCCAGCGTTCGACCGTTAGGGTCCTGTGACGGTTCAGCCTAGACCATCAGACGTCTGTTACGGTCCCGCCTAGAGCGTCATGGTCCTGTGACGCGTCTAGGGTAGACCGTCAGGCACTGGGTTGCCCCGGGTGGTTTGCAACCCCGTTTCTGTTCCGACCGTGGTCGCCGTGCGATGGTGCCAGTACGTGGGGTGGTCCCCGTACGTCGTCGGATGCAGACGTGGTTTTTCGTTGACTTGAGAGTCTACTTCTTCAGTGACCCTCCACGAGTCGTAGCCCACCAGTACGCGGTGCTGGTCTCACCAGGGAGTGGTGTACGGGCTGACCCTTAGAGATGGTTTTTAGACTGGTTTCCGTCGGGCCCCACGTCTGTAGCCAGAGTCCGGCTAAGGGGAAAACCAGTCAGAGGGCCAGACCAGGGACGCGCGGTATGTGTGTGCACATGTGGTTGGGGGCAGTTGGACACACGCTGTCACTTGTTTGTGGTAATTGTTCGGTGTCCGTGCCTCTGGTAGGCGCTACCACGTCAGGCAGTTCACCTGCGGTGCGGTGTAAGTCGTCAGGAGATGCTACCGGCTGTGCTTCTAGTGGGAGGTACTCCTGTCGAGTCGGGAGTGTAAGACTGTCAGTCGTAACGACTTAGACCTTCGGGTTTCTGCCGTGTTGGTCGTTGTGTTCCGGTTGTTTCGCTGTGGCACGTGTGTCGATTTTCATGCTGTGAGACCGGTGCTTTGTAGATTGCAGGGTTTCCCCTTTTGAGGTACTCGCTTACTGCTAGCGTAGCAGTTTCTCCGTTTGCGAGGTAGGGTTCGAGTGATCCCTACTGAGTCTTGTTCCGAGACTCATTCCCTGCGTGTTTTCTCCGTATTTTTGGCGATGCGAGGCTTCAGGGGAGTTCTTCTGAGGCTCAGCGCGGTTCAGGTGCCCAGCGTTAGTGCCAGCGGTCAGAGCCGGGGTATGCCTCGTGTAACTGTACTTTCTTTTCTTGTCTCTGTACTAGTTGTGGACTACTGTTGTTATTTTATTGTTATATTGTGGACCATGTAAAACGTTAATTTATTTCCTGCTTATTTATATAACTGTTTAATTCTGCAATTATTTGTGATACTTGTGTGGTTTCCACACCATCCTTCTAACCCTTCCGAGTCTTCGGACTCGTGGGTGGCGGTGCGAGTCTCGGCTTATCGAGCCTTCCCGGTAATCAGATTCTTGGGTCGTTACAGCTGGTATCAGAGCGCGGTTGTGGAATTATATGAGAATCATAGGTGATTGTAGTGGTCCACTAGTCCACAGCGATGAAGTACAGTTGACGCTGGCATTGGGCGTCGTGTGTTTTTCTTAACCTTGTTGTTCTGTGCTTTGTGTCTTTGCTCCAGGTGCGGGTATGGCGCCGAGGCGGGCGACTCGCTCTCAGCAGGGGCAGTCTGCTGGATCAGGAGATCCAGCAGCAGGTTCAATAGGAGCAGGGGGAGCAGAGCAGAGTGCCACCTGCGGCCACCGAGGCAGTGGATACTGCGAGGTTTCTGGTGGTTGAGGATTTCTTTCGTGGCATGTACCAGCTTATGTCACAGCAGTTCGGCGGAGAGACTGGTGAGGGCTCGTCGACCAGGGGTGGGCCAGGCCGAGCAGTGAGGGATTTCATGCAGTTCCATCCCCCTTACTGTGGCGGTCAGCCAGACCCTGATGTGACTCGTGATTGGCTTTACGAGATGGAGCGGGTGTTCAGTTCCGCGCGGTGTGCTGCAGTGGACAGAGTGATGTTCGTAGACACGCCATTTCAGACGTCTCCTGAGGAAGTCTCATATTACTATACGACGCCCCGCGGCGGATTTCGCATTTTGAATCACTTGAGTGCTTCCTTTTCTTGGGTCTTCTTCTACCTTTTTCGGTATCCGGAATTGTCTCGTCGCAGCATTCGGACGGCATCAACACCAGTCAGACGCATCGGAAGGTCCCGAAACCAGGAAGAGTACCTGTCGCGGAGCTGCCGACGCCTTTTCAGCGGAACCAGGGGGGTCTTAATGGAGGCGTCCAGGCCCCTGGACGCCTCCATCATTTTAATTTATTTTTTAAAGACAAAAATACATAAAATATATATATATTTATGGAGGCGTCCAAGCCCCTGGATGCCTCCATGAAAACAAAAATAAAAAATATATAATGCCAGTTGGCATAAAAAAATAAAACAAAAAAATAATAATATATTTTCTTCGAGGCGTCCAGGCCCCTAGACGCCTCCATCAACTCACTCACGGGGCGCCGCCCACCGAACGACGGTTTGTCGTGTGTGAAAGAATCCAAATTGTGGAGACGTCCAGCTGGCTGGACGCGCCCATTTCCAAATCACGAGGCGTCGCTCACAAAATCACGCGTTGTGCCAAACCGCGTGCGGCTGTCGACGGAGTTCGGTGGACCTTATTGAGGCGTCCGGGACCTTGGACGCCTCCATGAAAATATTCAGAAAAAATGAATAAAAATAGAATAAAATATCTTTTTACCCTGATGGAGGTGTCCAGGGTCCTGGACGCCTCCACCCTCCGGAGCCCTATAAATAGAGGCCCACCCCCTTAGTTCTGAAGGAGCTTCGAAGAGATCCGATAGGCTGCCGGAGCCCAGAGGCTACCGGAGTCATTTCTAACCCGTGGGGTCTTTTGTAGGTGGAGGTTCTGCCAACTTCTCGGGTGCCCACGCTCGCGAGAGGAAGGTCGTCTTCATCCACCGCGCTTCCACGTCGTCCCTACGCTGCCGGAGCTCCGTCGAATTTCACCATCGGCACATCCAATAAGCCAATCCTTTCCTTTTCTTCGTAGTTCTTTTGCATTCATCATCTCGCATCCTCTATCCCCCTTCATAAGGGCGCCTCTTCTTATATACTTCTTGCATCCATCATCTCATTTTCCTCCTACTCGATTCCGAGAGGGGTTTAAAAGATAACACCAACTAGGTGTGTGTCTTGCCATCATTTTGTTATTTTTATTGCAAGGATTTGAATACTACACCTTCATCTTTCTAATCCACTCGTTACTTGTTTGTCGTAGTTTTGCAAGGGTACCCAAGGAAAGCCCTCTCCATCGGCCGGTCGAAGGGGGAGGAAGAAGCAACCAGCCATCTCCCGCTCTTGAGGTAGGCGCGATCACTTTCTTTATTTTGGGGTCTTTTGGCCCCTGGCGATCACATTTTGTTCTCGAGGCCGCGGCGAGTCACTTCCCCAATGGCCGTTTAAATTCCCGTTCTTATATTCTCTTTATATTCTGTAATATCCCAGACCTTTCGGATCCTTCTTCGTGGGTCCCGGATCTGGTTTTCGGAGTGTCCGGCTCCGTTGTGTCTGAAATTTCGTTTCGGACATCTTTCGTGTTCGGATCGGCGCGATCCGGAGTCGTTTCGGAGGCCCGGAGGCGTTCCGCGGCTTTTTCGCGCGTGTTTCCCGATTTCCGGCGCGGGTTTCGGCTTTTCCTTCGGACGCTCGCTGCGGGTTAACTGGGCCGTTCACCCGGGCACGAGTGGTACCGTTGCGATCGGTGCGTTCCGAGGATTCCAGAAATGTATTTTTCTAGTTTTCGGTATTTTTCCGAAAATTCGGATTTTCTATAAAGCCCTAATTCTTTTTCTTTTTCTTTTCTCCTTTCTCTTTCTTCTTCTTCCTCTTCCTCCGTTTCTTCCCACCGTGAGCCCCCCTCTCTCTCCCTCTCTCCCATTCGGACGCGGCGAACCCCTCTCCGGCTACGGACGGCGGCGGGGCGACGGCGCGGACGCGTGGGCGACGGTGAGGCGATCTCGTGGGCGTGCGGCGAGCGTGGGAAGCGTGGGGAGTTCGTGAAGCTTCGAGCATTCTTCGTGATTCGTGATCGATCCGGCGGAGCATTCGCTCCATCGAGGTAGGGTGACGTTCCTTAGTCTCATGCCGTTCTTTTCCGTGATTTATAGGCCGCGGGGAGGCCGAGAGGGGATCATTTGAGCGTTTTTGGGTTTTTCCATGATTTGGGGAGAGCTCGCCCGATCTATGGATTCAATGCATGGATTCGTGTTTTGAGGGCCTAGAATCATGCTAGGGGTCCCCAGGGGTCTTCCCCTTTATTTTCCCCCTCTCCTATGGAGGTATGGGGGCGTGGTTAGAATTTTTGGGCGTTCTTACCGTTTTCGGCCGCGGACTGAGAACGCGGTATACTCCAGTAGCGCGTTCTTGGAGGTCGCGCCGCCCCGACCGAGCGCGTTCATCGGAGAAGATGAACAGGAGGCGGTTCCTGTCGCGCTATGGGGTCATAGCGCGATCTTCCCTGTCGCGCTAGGTGTCCCTAGCGCGATCTTGCCTGTTGTTGGGTGTTTCTCTTGGGCCGTGTGTGCGCCCCGGGCACCCCGTGGAGTTCCGTGACCGTGTCTTTGGTGTCCGGAAGTCCCGTTTGCCTCGGTTAGGCGTTTGACCGTGGGCAATGCGTCTGTTTCTTTTCCGACCGTGGTCACCGTGCGACGGGGCTGGTGCGTGGGGTGATTCCCACACGTTGTCGGATTCGGACGTCGTTTTCCGTTGACTCGAGAGTCTACTCCTTCAGTGACCCTCCACTAGTCGTAGCCTACTAGTACGCGGGTGCTAGTCGCACCAGGGAGTGGTGTACGGGCCGACCTTTCGAGACGGTTTGTGGACCGGTTACCGTTGGGCCCCACGTCTTGCAGCCAGAGTCCGGCTGAGGGGAAAACCGGTCAGAGGGCCAGACCTGGGACGCGTGGTCTGTGTGTGCACACGTGGTTGGGGGCGGTTGGACCCACGTCGACGGGCGTGACCCCAGCTAGTCACTTGTTTATGGTTACTTGTACGGTGTTCGCGCCTCGGGTAGGACCTACCACGTCAGGCGGTTCACCTGCGGTGCGGTGTAAGACGTCAGGGGACGCTACCGGCTGTGCTTCTAGTGGGTGGTACTCCTGTCGAGTACGGAGTGTCAGACTGTCAGTCGTGTGTTTCCGACCTTCGGGTTTTGACGGTTCGACCGTTGAGTTTCGGTCTTCTCGTACCGTGGCACGTGTGTCGGTTTGCGTGCCGTAGGGTCTAGTTCTGTAGAGTACAGGGCTTTCCTTTCCGAGGTACTTTCCTACCGCTAGAGTAGTGGTTTCTCGTTTTTCGAGGTAGGGTTCGAGTGATCCCTACTGAGTCTTGTTCTGAGACTCATTCCCTGCGTGTTTTCACCGTGTTTCAGGTGAGGCGCCACCTTCGGGGAGCGCGTCAGGAGCGCAGCGTGGTGCGGGTGCCCAGAGGTAGTGCCAGAGGTCAGAGCCGGGGGATGCCCCGTGTAGCTGTACTTTTCTTTCTTGTCACTGTACTAGTCGTGGACTACTGTTGCTGTTGTTGTTATTTTATTGTGGACCATGTAAAATGTTAATTTATTTCCTGCTTAATATTATAACTGTTTAATTTCTGCAATTATTTGTGATACTTGTGTAGTTTCCACACCATCCTTTTAACCCTTCCGAGTCTTCGGACTCGTGGGTGGCGGTACGAGTCTCGGGTTATCGGGCCTTCCCGGTAATCGGATTCTCGGGTCGTTACATATTCTGTTATATTCTGTTCATATTCTCGAGGCCGCGGCGAGTCACTTCCCCAATGGCCGTTTAAATTCTCGTTCTTATATGTTATATTCTTATCTATTCATATTCTCGAGGCCGCGGCGAGTCACTTCCCCAATGGCCGTTTAAATTCTCGCTCTTATATTCTCTTTATATTCTGTTATATTCTTATCTATTCATATTCTCGAGGCCGCGGCGAGTCACTTCTCCAATGGCCGTTTAAATTCCCGCTCTTTATATTCTCCTTATATTCTGTTATATTCTTATCTGCTAATATTCTCGAGGCCACGGCGAGTCACTTCCCCAATGGCCGTTTCAATTCTTGCTATTTAATTTCTGCACCATTCCCGTCCCCCCGAGGCCGCGGCGAGTCACTTCCCGCTATGGCCGTTTAACCCCCATATCTTGCTATATTACATGTGTCCCGCTCGCCCCGCCGGAGTAATCTCCCGTGGTGGCCCCTTCTCTTTTCTTTTATTTCTGTGTTGCAGCAAACAAAGAGGAGCTCGCGCGCTCCGCGTCCTCTTCGCTCTCCGAACCGCGTGACGTCACTCATAGATTGGCGATCACGGTGGGACCTCTACTGCTTCCTTTTGGCTACCCTTGCAAGTTCGGCACCGTCCGTGCCTCTCCACCTTGGCGCCCTCGCGCGCCCCCGTTGTGCTCACGGCAGCACTATCAATTTGATTGGTTGGGTGTTTATTATATGTTTGTTATTTCTGTTGTTTTCTTACTCTATATCTTTGTCAGCATTCCATTGCATACATCCATCCCTCTTTTATATCCTTTTTCATTTTTTCTAAGGATCACCCTTTCCCGGTGAAGGAAGGACTCTCCGTTTGAGAATTCCTCTCAACGGACTAGAATCTCCTCCACTGGGACCTCCGTAAGTCCCCGACATCGAAGAATCTCCTCTTCGTTCACTGGGCTGGTTGTACCATTGAAGTTCCCCGGAGTTAGTCATTCCATTCGTGGTGAGACGAGAGACCCTAGCTGACACGGCGGTGAAACAAAAATAAACTAGGGTCCCTATTTTGTGTGAACTTCGGATCTCGCTAAAAACAAAAAAATCATCAAAATCAAAACACAAAAAAAGGGTGTAAAGGCATCCACTTGTTTGATAATCTCTGCTACCTGCTTGCTAGTGTATGTTTTTACGTTCTGGGAAAACTGTGAGCATGGCTCTCGAGTCTTTTGAGGAGAACCACCCTAGTCGTGGTTTGTCAGTCGACCCGCGAGTCTATGCTATGGACTCCGGTCCTTCTCATGAGCCCTCGCATGACATTTCCGTTATTGCCGGGGACACATCCCCACCACAGGATATCTCTTCCTTACTGGGCGTCCTCGCCAACACGGAGCTTGCCTCTGAACAGCTCCGGGCCTTCCAGGCCATTCTGAAGGGGAAATCTATTTTCCCCACGCCCCAGGAATCAACTCCGGCCATCGCACCTCTCCAAGAGTCCGTGCAGGCCATTCCATCTCCTTCATTGGCGCAAGCCATCCAGTCTCCCTCACTTCAAGGACAAGCGAGCCAACAGCAACCCTCATTCCAGTTCCCATCACAATCTCAAACCCCCGTTGCTCCCTACATACCGCTTCAGCCAGGGCCAACTGTCGGCGGTCTGACAGCTCCCTCTCATTCGGGGTTCCCCCCTCAAGTCTCCGGGAGACAGTTTCTCCCCCAGTGGCAAGTGCCACCTTTACCTCCATAGGAGCTCGCCCAATCACTCCTCAATAGGTTCAATCGCATGGACGAGCAGTTTCAAAATCTGAGAAGGATGGTGGACGTGAAAGCCACCCCGGAGGTTGCTTTGCCAATCCTTCCCGTCATTCATCTTCCTCCCTCTGAAATGCCCATGTACCGCAGATACAATGGTACCGGCAACCCCTTCATTCACCTCAAGGATTTCATGTATGAGTCCTCCTACTGGCAAAATGATCAGAGGTCTCTGGCATACCTCTTTCGGAGATCATTGGATGGTCCCGCGCTAGAGTGGTTCTATTCTTTGGAGCCCCGCGAGGCCGAGAATTTTGAAATAGTCCAGAGAAGGTTCTTACAGAAATATAGGGATAGGGTCGGTCCCTCACTCTCCATTACCGACCTAGTGGCCGAAAAGATGAAGCCCGATGAGGATTTTGTCTGCTATGCTGATAGATGGAGGTCTCTGGCGGAAAGAATAAGGGATACCCTCTCCGAGCCAGAACAAGTGAAGATGATTGTGTCTAATGCAACCCCACAGTTCAGACACGTCCTGGCCATGAATAAACTTACTACAATGGAGGAACTCTATGAAAGGGCCCGGTACATCCAAACCCAGTTAAAAGACTCCCCCATTATGAACATGTTTGAGTCACCGAAGCCCAAAGTGGTCAGAAAGACAGGCGCTGGTGTCCCGGGCGGAGCCACAGAAGGGGTCGTGACAAATGAGCAAGTGGGTGCGGTCAACAATGCCAACTATGCAGTTAACCCAAGGCCTCCACAAATGCCCCGACTTCCCCTCCAACCAGGTCCTTTCCCTCTTCGTCCTCCACCCCAAAATAATCCACCCCAGGATAATATGCCTCCATTACGTCAACCCTAGCAACAACAACCACAACCTCAGCAACAACAACCACCGCTTCAGTACAACCAAGCTTCACCCCCGGGGAACTATGGTCCCCAACAGCAACAAAGGAGGCCTGTCGGTCCCAAGAGAGCCTACTATCCACCATTGCCAGAAACCTTAGCAGACATTTTTAATGCCCTCATGGCATCAAACCAACTCACCCTACCCAGAGAAAGGCCCGTGTGGCCCCCGAATGTTGATACCTCCAAATACTGCGTCTACCACAGGCAGCCAGGACACACAGTAGATTACTGCTTCCATTTCAAAGATTACATCCACGATATGAATGATGAACATCAAATAGATTGGGATGAAATGAGACGATACGTCGCCGCTCTCAAGGCTAGGAGACCTCCTCATAGGCCAGAGCAGCAGTTACAACAGTAGCAGCAGCAACCACAACAACAACAACAACAGCCTCAGCAGGCCCCACAACAACAGCCCAACATGGGCATAATCCAGAATCCTTTACCGGAGCACCAACAGCCCAATCATCAGGTTAACCTCATCTCCTCCTTCCCGGAAGTCCGGAGAGAGCAGGTGTGGCACCCTGAAAGTACCTCTATTCTTTCTTCCTCCAACCCTATCGTCATGCAACCCCCTCACCTTGCCCGGGTAGCACCTCTCTCTCATCAACCCGCGTCAGTATCACCTTCACCATTTCCACTACCATTACGCCCTCTCATCCGTACCCCGATCCCCTATCAACCGACACTCTCCACTACGCCTTCACACCCTCTCATCTTCTCCCACTCCCCCACTTTACCATCCACCTCTACCACATTTACCCCTACGCCTTCTAAACCCCTTATCATCCATCAACCATACATAACCCCGTCTTTCTCCACCATATCACCACTAATGCCTTCAAAACCACTCATTACCCATCACCCACCTCAAAATCATTACCCGCTTCAAGCCCTACCCACTTCTACTTCGTCTCCACCTCCACCTTCCAGACCCCTTATCCTTCATAATCCCCGCGATATCCCTTCTACCTCCACCATGCCTCCACCTAACAAACCCCTCATCAGAATCCCTGCTCCCATCATCACCCCTGCTTCATCAACCATTCCTCCACCACTACCCCTCAAATCCCTGTTAAAACTCACTACTACCCCTACAGAGGTACAAAAGCCGCAGGCAATGGTGCTCCGGAGTGGAAGGATTTTCCACAGGGTTTTCCCCCACAACAGTCAGAATCCTGAGCAGTCTCAGCCAGAGAAGGATGATGGAGAACAACCAGAAAGAGCTATCCCTGGAACACAGTATGATCTATTGAAACACTTGGACAAGACGCCTGCTCGGATCTCCATCCTGGGGTTACTTCAAAGATCCACATCCCACCAGGCAGCCTTAATGGAGTACCTTCAAAGGGTCATGGTGAATGAGGACCTCCCTGTAGAAAAGATGTAACGACCCGAGAATCCGATTACCGGGAAGGCCCGATAACCCGAGACTCGCACCGCCACCCACGAACCCGAAGGCTCGGAAGGGTTAAAAAGGATGGTGTGTAGACTACACAAGTATCACAAATAATTGCAGAAATTAAACAGTTAATATTAAGCAGGAAATAAATTAACAATTTACATGGTCCACAATGACAAAATAGCAATAACAACAGTCCACGACTAGTACAGTGACAAGGAAGAAAAGTACAGCTACACGGGGCATCCCCCGGCTCTGACCTCTGGCACTACCCCTGGGCACCCGCACCACGCTGCGCTCCTGACGCGCTCCCCGAAGGTGGCGCCTCACCTGAAACACGGTGAAAACACGCAGGGAATGAGTCTCGGAACAAGACTCAGTAGGGATCACTCGAACCCTACCTCGTAAAACGAGAAACCACTACACTAGCGGTAGGAGAGTACCTCGGAAAAGAAAGCCCTGTACTGTACAAGACAAAGGTCCCATGGCACGCACACCGACACCCGTACCACGGTAAGAAGACCAAAGCTCAACGGCCAAACCGACAAACCCGAAGGTCGGAAACACACGACTGACAGTCTGACACTCCGTACTCGACAGGAGTACCACCCACTAGAAGCACAGCCGGTAGCGTCCCCTGACGTCTGACACCGCACCGCAGGTGAACCGCCTGACGTGGTAGGTCCTACTCGAGGCACAAACACCGTACAAGTAACCACAACAAGTGACTAGCTGGGGTCACGCCCGTCGACGTGGGTCCAACCGCCCCCAACCACGTGTGCACACACAGACCACGCGTCCTAGGTCTGGCCCTCTGACCGGTTTTCCCCCGCAGCCGGACTCTGGCTAAGACGAGAGGCCTACGGTAACCGGTCCACAAACCGTCTCGAAAGGTGGGTGCCCGTACACCACTCCCAGGTGAGACCAGCACCTCGTACTGGTGGGCTACGACTAGTGGAGGGTCACTGAAGGAGTAGACTCTCAAGGTAACGGAAAACAACGTCCACATCCGACGACGTGTGGGAATCACCCCACGAACAGCCCCGTCGCACGGCGACCACAGTCGGAGTAAAAACGAGGTTGCCAACCTCATTGGCAGCCAGGCAAGTGGCGGTCCACCCCTGGGCCGTCACAAGCAAATGGAGGTCTAACGCAGGCCGTCACACGGCCAGAGGAGCAAGGGAAGTAACGCGCCTGGTCCAGCGCGTCGCTCGAAAGCAACGCGCCTGGCCCAGGGCGTCACACGCAAACGACGCGCCTGCCCTGGCGCGCTACTCGCGCCCAGAAACAACGCGCTTGCCCCCGCGCGTTACACGAATGTCACGCGTCGGGCTCGACGCGTTGTAAGGATGTGACGCGCCTGCCCTGGCACGTCACACGCGCCTTCGCACCTGGTATAACCCGGGAAGTAACGCGCTCGCCCCAGCGCGTTACACGGATGTAACGCGCTGGCCAAGGCGCGTTACTCGCGCAGACCCCAACAGAAAAACCAACGGTCGAAAACCAAGCGACGGCCTGGCCCCAGGCGCGTCACTAGCAAACGGCGGCCAGTCGTGGGACCGTCGCTGTCCCGGCCAACCCCCAGGGAAGTCACGCACCCCTCTAGGGGCGTTGCAAGCATGTGACGGTCACTGGAGTGACCGTCACTCACCCCCGAGCACGCTACGGCGGGAAAACCCCAAAAACTTCGACCACGCCCCTGTACCTCCACCGGAGAGGGGGAAATCAAAGGGGAAGACCCCTGGGGACCCCTAGCATGCATGTAAGCCATCCAAACGCGAAATCGCCGGATAAAACCATAGATCGGGCGAGCTCTCCCCAAATCATGGAAAAACCCCAAAATGCTCAATAACGCCCCTCTCGGACTCCCCGCGGCCTACAAACCACGGAAATGAACGGCATGAGGCTAAGGAACGTCACCCTACCTCAATGGAGCGAATGCTCCACCGAATCGCCCACAAAACACGAAGAACACCTTAGAAAACCCTCGTTCCTCAAGCTTCCCACGAGCACCGCACGTCCCCACGTTCGCCTCACCGCCGCCCACGTCGCCGCGCCGTCGCCCCGCCGCTGTCAGCAGCCGGAGAGGAGCTAGCCGCGCTCGAACGGGAGGAAGAGAGGGAGAGAGGGAGGTCACGGTTGGGGAAGGAAGGAGGAAGAAGAAGAAAGAGAAAAGGAAAAGAAAAAGAAAAGGAAATGGGATTATATAGAAAATCCGATTTTTCAGAAAAATACCACAAATAGAAAAATACATTTCCGGAATCCTCGGAACGCACCGATCGCAACGGTACCACTCGTGCCCGGGTGAACCGCCCGGTTCGCCCGCAGCGAGCTTCCGAAGAAAAAGCCGAAACACACACCGGGAATCAGAAAACACGCGCGGAAAAGTCGCGGAACGCCTCCGGGCCTCCGAAACGACTCCGGATCGCGCCGATCCAAGCACGAAAGATGTCCGAAATGAAATTTCGGACACAATAGAGCCGGACGCTCCAAAAACTAGATCCGGGACCCACTAAGAAGGATCCGAAAGGTCCGGGATATTACAAAAGATCTCTACCGTCCTGACCCCGACGGACACACAACCGGCCATCATGTTCCACAACTACGAGCTCGCTCCCAAGGAAGCTTGAAAATATGCACTGTGCATTTCAATAAAAATTAATGGGGTATCCATAAACCCGTGTCTTGTGGACACGGGTGCGTCCATAAATGTGATCTCCACGAGCACTCTTCAGTTGTGTGGGGTCGACGAGGAAGAAATAAGACCTTCCTCGATCATGGTCACGGCTTATGACAATAGCAAAAGGCCGCCACAGGGGATGATTATTCTGAAGGCAGAACTAGGCCCCATGTCAATTCCTACGGAATTCCATGTCCTCGACATGGACCCCACATTCAAGGCTATACTGGGTCGCCCTTACATCGAAGCCATGGACGCTGTGCCTTCCACCAACCATCAGTGCCTGAAGTTTCCTTACAATAGGAGGATTATTAAAGTGGTCAGTACACCTGTCCTTCACATAGTGGATGCTATCAACACCTCTCTGCCCTCTGTTTGGCCGTCTCATCGGCCCATATTATCACTACTGGACGTACGTGATTCATCTCACGTTCCACTAGCACCAAAGGAGCCGGTCAGGATAACCGTAACATCATATCTCCCTTTTCACTCCAAAGGGTGGGAGATTATGAGGAACATCGGCTACCAATAGGGTAAAGGTCTGGGCGCACAGTTACAGGGTAGGCTCAAACCGTCAAAGGAAATTAGGCCGAACCGCAGGTTTGGCCTAGGCTTCAAAGGACCGTTCAAGGCGGATTGGAAGCCCCTCACATGGACTCTATCAAACCACTTCAACAGAGGGCCCATTGTTCAGTTGGGAGATTACCCACGAGAAGCATATGGGAGATCACATGCTGTATATTTGGCTGAAAAATGTCCGAGGATCACCAAAAGAGGCAAGATCAAAGATCCGGAGTGCGAATGGGACAAATGGTTCGACATACGGGACATTTCCGTTGCACTGGAAAGGATGTTCTCGTCTCCGCAGCTTGAAGGACCGCCATTGATCTCCGGAATATCAGAGAATATTACCACTGTTGCCAAGGTTCCAAACTATCCTCGCCCTTGCCAGAAGGACCCTGTCATCGACGGATCTTCATCCGTCCTCAACATTACCGTCGACGGCTCATTAGCCGCCATCTTCTCCATCCACTCGTCTCAACCTTTGCTGATATTTTCTTCCTGGGCCGGACAGTTGTCTGATGATCTTCCCAGGTCCCCTTCTTTGCTTACATACCTACGCGGGCTTTTCAACCCGCGCCAGGTCTTCAACCATGATCTGCTCTATGAGCCTCACAATCCTCTAGCCACAACCACTTTTCTCTCTCCTCCAATCTCTTTTCACTGCTTTGTCATTAAAACTGAAAACGAAAAAAAAATATCAATTTTCAAACTCCCCAACAACACATCTTCGTTGAGGAAACCTCCTACATCTCTCACGGATGCGTCCCACCTTGCGGACCACCCGTCCAAGGTCCGATGAGTGACCTTTTCTACCCCTCCTCTGAGGGGTCTTCTCCTGTACATTCTACACCATCCTCTTCGTCTTCCTCTTCTTATGTAAATATTGTCAGTCAATCTAGGAATGATAGGTCAAGGGTAGTACCTAGGAAGAAATCCAAGGGTAGGCAGTTCCCTCATCGATTCCTTCTGGATTTAGCCGCCAGGTGTCAGGCCCTCCTTGCCATCCCCCAATTGTTAGAAAATCCCATCCGGCTACCGGAAATAGAATGTGAGGGCGACGGTGCATTTGATGAAGGGTACGGAGTCTACAAGATCACGGATGAAGAATACCCTACCGAAGATGAGGGTGAGGAATATGAGGACGCGGCTGGCGCATATGCTAGTGGAATGAGGAGATTCGACGAGCCGTCAACCGCCGTAGAAGAATCCACCAAAGAAGTCAACTTGGGAACTGAGGAAGACCCTAGGATCATCCTCATAAGTGACAACTTACCACCCTCTGAAGAAGAGGCATTAATTGAAGTTCTCAAGGAATATAAGGACATGTTTGCATGGAGCTACGAGGATATGCCGGGTCTAGATTCAACCTTGGTCGAACACCGTTTAACCTTAAAACCAGGGCCCGTCTCGGTAAAACAAAGGTTAAGGCATTTCCACCCTCAGATGGCTTTGAAAATGAAAGAAGAGGTCGATAAGCTCCACAAAGCCAGGTTCATTAGAGTCGTTCTTTATCCTCAATGGGTGGTGAATATTATTCCGGTCATGAAGAAAGATGGGAAAGTCAGGATTTGCATCGACTTCCGGGACTTTAACCGCGCGTGTCCAAAGGATGATTTTCCCTTGCCTCACATTGATGTGTTGATTGATAACACGGCAGGCTACAAAACCCTCTCATTCATGGATGGATTTTCAGGATACAATCAAATTCGTTTGGCAGAAGAGGATCAGGAAAAGACGTCATTCACTACCCCTTGGGGAACATATTGTTACGTGGTCATGCCGTTCGGATTAAAGAATGTTGGAGCTACTTACCAAAGAGCGATGATGGCCATATTTCATGGCATGATGCACATATATCTGGAAGTGTATGTGGATGACTTATTGGTGAAATCAAGGACCGGGATGGAACATCCAGAAGTTTTGGCTAAGGTCTTGCAGAGGTCAAGGGAGTTCCAATTGAAAATGAACCCGAAGAAGTGTGTGTTTGGTGTGTCATCGGGTAAATTACTGGGTTTCATTGTGAGTAAAAGAGGGATCAAGATAGATCCCGACAAAGCCAAGGCTATCAGGGATATGCCGCCTCCCAAGAATTTGAGGGAAGTCCGAGGTTTAATCGGGAGGTTGCAGTTTATTCATCGGTTTGTGTCCCAACATTCACAAAGGTATAGACCTCTCTACGAGTTGACCAAGCCAGGAGTAGAATTCCACTGGAATTCTAAATGTCAGAAAGCTTTTGAAGGGTTGAAGGAATATCTGGCTAGTCTACCCGTTCTCATTCCACCCAAATCAGAAAAACCTCTGATCCTTTACGTCTCAGTCTTGGATGACTCCGTGGGAGCCGTCCTCGCACAAGCTGATGAAGAAGGCAAGGAACGGACAACCTATTACTTGTCCAAACTTCTCAATCCCAATGAGCAGAAGTACACCGTCATGGAGAAAACCTGTACTGCCCTCGTTTGGGCAGTGCAGAAATTGAAGCACTACTTCTTGGCTCATGAGGTCCACTTGATTGCTCGAATGAATCCTATCAAATTCCTTCTGGAGAAATCCGTCCTTACGGATAGGCTAGCACGCTGGCAAAGTTTTCTCTCTCAGTTCGACATCACCTACATCCAGCAAAAGGTGATTAAAGGCTATGCCATAGCCGAGCATCTCGCTCACCATCCTCTTCCCAAGTTCGATCCCGTCCAATCAGAGTTTCCAGATAAAGAACTAATGTCCGTCAACCAATCAGATGTGCCAATGTGGACGCTATATTTTGATGGAGCTCTGAATTCTCAAGGGAGAGGAATCAGCGTCGCCCTCCTGTCGCCTGAAGGCCTCCTGTCGCCTGTCGCCTGTCGCTCTGAATTCTAGTAAGTTTTCAGACTGGCCAGAAAAACTTATCGAAGCCCTATGGGCCTATCGCACTTCAATCCGTACCCCCACCGGGCAGACTCCATCTGCCCTCACTTATGGTATGGAAGCGGTAGTCCCGTACGAGACTCTGATCCCTTCTCTCAGGGTATAATTGGACGAGGAATTTCCCCTCGACGATCGTCATAATTCACTCCTCGCCCAGTTGGAACTCTTGGATGAGAAGCGGTTGGCCGCTGCCGAACACGCGCGTGTGTATCAAAATAGACTCGCTCGCTTTTACCAAAAGAAAGTCGTTGAGAGAAAATTCAAAGTCGATGAGATGGTCGTAAAAAGAATTTTTGTCAAACCTGGAGGGCCGCGTTCTAAGCTCCAACCCAATTGGGAAGGATCATTTGTAATTCAAGCCGTGTACCCTGGCAACGCCTACAAGCTAGTCAACGCCGAAGGGACCGAGTTATCCCACCCTTGGAATGGGCTTTATCTTAAGAAATACTACCCTTAGCACAAAACAAAAAAAATGATGAAAAGATAAAAACATCAAAAACAAAGAAATACCAAAAACCACTAAAAATATGGAAAATTCAAAATGCCGATGCCTGGCAGTCACCATGTAGTTAAGTCCCTACATCTAACCTTCATGTTAGGATAGGGCCCATTAAGGCTTGGTAGGCACCGGGTCTTGGTTTGCCAGAACCGTGGAGATCTCTGTCCGGCCACGACGGCCTATGCTCGCTCGAAGGAAGCTAACATGTGCTCACTTATGTATTTTATTCAAAAAAGTCGGTAGCATCACCTACGGTGGGGCCCCACCCAGAAGATCTCCGGAAGCTGTAATCTTTATTCTTTCCTCTTCGACCAAATGAGACAGTCGGCGCCCTTAAAACGCTGAGCATGAGAAACCGAAACTCAAACCCCAAAGGTAAAAGTAGGATCCATTTCCTCGAGCATCGATCAGAGCACGAGAAGAGGGCAGTGTCCCCGCAGGCATACGAAAGGGAGCCCACAAACGTCAAACGACTGTATCTCCCTCACAAAAGAAATACAAAATCAAAATCAAGAGCCTGGTCGTGACCGTGCCTGATGCGATAAATGAAACCCCTCAAAGCAAAAGTTTGAATCCACAAAAGGGGGGGGGGCTATGGAATGTAAATGCTCGAGATTTGGTCCGAAGTTGTCCGAAAGGAAAGAGTTAATGGGCCCTTATTCGCTCGCCGGGTTAACGACTTTGCCGGTCCTCTCAGGAGGTTTATCCCCTACACTCTTCCTTCTCCCACTAAAGATGAAGGTTCGATGGAGTTTCTGAAGGGGAAAAACTGCCTAGGGTCTGCGACCTTATTTTAATATACACGTTTGGTTGCCTACTTTGAAAAGCAAAAGCTATCGCTGCGAAGGAGTCTCCGTGTTTCTGGCTGGTCAAGACCCCTGTTTACCACCTTGATGTCTTCTTGTTTAACCTCGGGCTTAGGCCAATGCAAGTGCGCCACCTATGGGTGCGACGGCGTCTGATTTCGGGTCAGCGTCGCGCGGTTGGTCATTGGGGTTCCATGGTGTTCCATCATATACCATCTAGAGTTGTGGGGAAACAGACCCGGGTCGGGCAAATCTCTTACCTCAAACACCTTTTGGGTGAATCCCTGTGGTCGGAAACGACTGGGAGCCTAAGCATGGCATGACGGTATTGTCATCAGGGTAAGTCTTAGCCGGCGGGATCATCATTCGAGGGGTCTAGAGGCCCAAATCAACCTAGATGTGCACTTAGGATACCTGGGAGGTTAGTAAGAAACCCCTGTTCTCACGTAGGTTAGGTGCCATTTGGGTGCTTGCCTGGCGTTAGCAAAAAAAAAATTGAAATGATAAAAACAACAAAAAAGAAAAAAAAAGAAATGTACATATTTGCAAACAAAAAAATCTTTTTTATGATAAAACAAAAAAATACCAAATATAAAAAAAAAAGAAAACAAATCAATTTTGCATGATTGCATTTGCGTGCAGCATCTCACTTTTAATACCACTTGCATTCGTGTGCTTGCCTGTCGCATTTATCATCACCTCATCTTTCCCTTGCCTTCGCTAAATAAAGGCTTGGCCCCTTGACCAGTTATCAAGAACAGTCACAGTGACCATTTGCTTATTGAGCAAGGGGCCAAGTCAGAACAGAAATTCTGATTTGTTTGTTTCAGTGATGTGTGCAGGGATTCAGGCAACAGAAGCAAAGGTGAAAACCAAACAAACCGAACCTTGTATTTTATTCCAAAAAAAACAAAAAAATTACATCAAGTTCCGCCCTCTCTCTCTGCATTACTTGTCCCACTACTCTCCGGGTAAAACACTCTCAAAGGTGCTACCCAACTATGAAAAGCGGTACTCCTACCGCTCTGTATTCCCCTTCCTATTCCCACACACCGGCGTTGATCCACGGAAGCAGCAGAGAAGCTACCAACACGAAAGCCACGCTCTCGTGCTCTTCGGTAGCGCTCCTCACCATCTCTCAGCCACTGTTCAGCAAAACCAAGGCTGGTTCGGAGTTCGAACAACTGGGCCTCCATGGCCCTTCGTTCCTCCCTTTCAGTCAATCTGTTAGCTCTTTCTCTCTCTGCGTCTCTTTCTCTATCTGCACGTTCTCTCTCACGGTCTTCCCTCTCCAACTGGAGAGTGATCCTCAGTTCCACGGCATCCCTAGAGGAGTCGTCATCAGGATGACGCTGCAGTTCCCTCTCCAGTTCTGCTATCCTAGCCTCCCTCTACGTAGCTTGGGCAAGCGCTTCTTCCGTCTCCTTTTCCTGCCGAGTGTACCATCTCAGATACGCGATAAGGCGTAAACAAAGAGAACTCAACACTAAAACTTTTACCTGTATACAGAGCATCCCTTCTGCCTCCGCAGCACGCTGCGTGGCGTGAGCAAGTTGCTCATGAAGCAAGTCAAGTTCTGAGGTGGGAATCCACAAGCTGGAAGAGGCACCACCTACTCCCATCGCTGGAGAAGCCGCGCCAATCTGGGCATGCTACGACCGTGTGAATTAGCAGCCAACATCTGGAATCTGGGGTTTTAATTAGGAACGCATTGTACACCTACCAAGGCGCCCGTAGCTCCGCGGGCATCGCCCAGCTGTTGCTCCATCTCTGCCAAGCGAGTTCGTAAATTCGCTATCATGGCATCCCGGACATCCTGCAGCCTTACGAGTCAGTATTTTCACCAGAAAACCAAGAAAAGGAGAAAGAAGAAAAGAGAAAAGGGGAAATCTACCTCCACAAGTCCCCGGGGTTGGAGCCGCTCTGCGTACTTTGTCCTATATAGATGCAAGTAGTCCTCGCTATCCCGCGCATGTGATTCTACAATCGTGCCACCCCGTTGCCAGTCTTCATACTGTTCGGGGAACCACACGCGCTAGTCAATGCAGGTCGCCGGTCCTCGCGTCTCTCTCCCAACGCGAGGTGGCGCAGCTGAATCCACCCATTCTTGAGCCAGTCCCAAAGTCCTCATAACCAATCGTAGCCGAAGCGGCTCGATTTCATTCAGGCAGTGCATCCATAATTCCCGTCCAAACTGGGCACGACTTGCTAGAACCCACGGCTGGTCGGCATCGACCATGTCTGAGTAGGGTCTCCAGTTTACCATCGCTGTAAGGAACTCCTGTAGCTCCCGCCTTAGCACCATCGGTTGGTAGGTCAGGGGTTCCGCACTCATGATGGGTTCCCACCGCCTGGCTAGCGGCACCATCGCGGGTCGCCAATGCCGAGCTCTCCCCATGGGGAGGTAATAATAGCTCCACAGCTGCTCGGCGCAGGTCATCAGTACCTTGCAAAAACACAAAAAAAAAATACAAAACAAGCAAAACTAAAAATACCTGGATGAATGGTGTAAAACCACTCACAGCCATCTCACGATCCGCTTCTTGGAACAGGCCTGCAAATAAGTGCGCTAGCATGGCAGCTCCCCAGACGTAGTACCCTACCCTTTCAAGGTCTGACAGCAGCTCCAGGAAGCGACATTGGATACCGTCCCCTTTCGAGCTCAGTACCAATCTCCCCAAAAGGAAGAGGAGAAATCTCCTCAAATCTATGTTGCATCTTTCCCAGTTGCCGAAATCTGTGCAGTACACGGCATGGCATCCCATTTTCATCCTTTCCATGAACTCTTCTGAGGATTCGTCGTCCCGCCGACGAGTGTCGATGAGCCATAATGCATCCATGAGGGACACCCTAGCTACCGACCTATTTTTCCGACCATCTAGGTCCAAACCCAGTAGCTTCCGAGCACCTTCTCGGTAATCCGCATAAGTGACCCCGGTCACTGCCTCCCCCTCCACCTTCAGGCTTGTGATCTGGACCACATCCTCCAAGCTGGGTACCATGTGCCCCCAGGGCATCAGGAATGCCCGACTCACTGGGTCCCATCTCTCACACAAGGCTTGGATCAGGACCAGGTCGGGCTCGAGGGGCCCGATCCGAAGAAAGGTACCAAATCCCATCACGTCTAGCCTGGCCTTCTGAAAATCCGGGAGACCCCTGTATGCGGCCACTGCTAACTCCCATGAAATGTGTGATTTCATCACACTCTATGCGTACATAAGAAATGGAGAAGGGTGTTGTCAGGAGGAAGGAAGAAAGAATGAGAAAAGGGCAGGAAAGCTTAGCTTACGAGTTGTGATTGGACCCTTTCGCTGAAGTGCCCTTCGAGGTCCGAAAGCCTCCTGGAACTACTACCACTGGATCTGCTTCTCTTCGAGGAGTGGGAAGATTCGCCCTCCATCCAACTCTCGGAATTTTGAACTCCTCCTCTCCCGTGAGAACTTGTGCTCCTCGAGTTAGCTCGCGGTATGCCTGGGAGGATAAAAGGGACAAGAATTTATAGAAATGGAAGGAGTACAGGCCAAGATTACCTCCATCACCTTTAATGATAGCCCTCGCAATGAGGCACCTACCATGCGGCCCCGTGTGTCACTTCACCGCTTGCACAGGGTGATTGATTGGATGAAGAATATGACAACTAGCCCCCTATGTTGTCTAGGGATATCCTATCATGTTTTGGAGGATGTCCGCAAAACTTGACACAACATCCGGGAGAAGGGACTAGGGCCGTCATTATTGACTTCAACGGCAGATTCCCGTGAAAAATGGTCACAACAAGACGTGATTCTCCGCTCAGGGGTGGAGTCTCCACAGACCCATCGCATGGGAACAGTGAAAAGGAGAAGAAGTGCAGGGAAGAAGGAACGCACAAGAGAACAAACAAGCAGCAGAAAATCAAATCACTCCATTCATAATTCTACATAAGCTGTCATAAACACTACAATCATAGAGATGAGGCGGGTCCACTGGCTCGCCAACTCGTGTCATTATCTTCATGCTCGTCCCTCTAGGCATCCCTCTCCTCTCCCATGAGGTGAGGGTCCCTCAGAAGCCTCCGGGATCCCCGTGCAGTAGCACCCGCCTCGCCTCGTGGCGCCGGTTCCACAGCAATGACTCGCTGCTCCTCCCCTGGCATGGCAAAGAAGCCACTAGCGGCAAAGCGACCAGACTGGCGCTGTCGCTCCCCGAACTCTTGCGCTCTCTCGTAGCGCGTCTCCATCCCTCCTAGTCTCTGCACGATGGCCTGAAGGCCCAGCTGGAGCTCCCTCACTTGGGCCTCCAAGGCCCTCCTCTCGGTCTGATCCCGCTGTCGCTCGGACCTTCTCTCGGCTTTCTCTCTCTCTGCCTCTCTCCTCATCATCTGCAGAAGAACCCTTAACTCCAGGATATCTGGAGAAGGTCTCTCCTCACCGCGATGTCGCAGCTCTGCTACAGTCATCACCCAGGCATCACGCTCCTCTTCCGCCCAGGCAGCCCGAGCCACCGCACCAGCAAGTTACTCCCGGAGGGAGGCAATCTCGAGAAAAGGGGCCGAGGAACTGGAAGATGCGCCGCCAGTCACTCCCACCATCACTGTCTGCTGGGCACGCTGGAACGAACAAACAACAGCCGTCGGCTAAGCTCCACATTTAAAAACAGAAAATGCAGCACTTAGCTTACCAGGAGCGACAGTTTATGTTGAGTGGCGGCCAGCTGCCGCCTGACCTCAGCTAATTGGGCACGCGACCCGTCGACGTCGCGCATATCCCCGGCTTGGGGAAGCCCCGCATAACTCTCTCTCTGCCGCCGTAGGAAGTCGACACTATCCTGCACCAGTACGCTCCCTTGCTGCCCAGGGAGACGTATGCGCCAATCTTCAAGCTTCGCCTTGCCGCGACTCTCCTTCCTGACGCGGCTCGGCTCGTCTGCACTCGCCCACTCATCGGCCAGGCCCAGGGTCCTCGCCATGTCCTGCACCAAGAAAGAAGGGCCTCGCATCATAACAAAGAACGCGTCCCCTATCTAGGACGTGTCCATCATTTGAGTACAACACTCGCCGAACCCTTTCCCCCCTCGCACACCTCGCTTCAAAACTCAAAATAGATCAAAGAAGGGGAAACAGAAGCACTCACCGAACCGTGTTCACCTCCCTCTGCGACATCGGGCCCCTCGGGTCCCTCGGGGGCCCGAAGCGGCCCTTCCTCCTCCATGGACACCGTTCCGTGCTCTTGCATGTCCCTCCTCAGGCGAGAAGTCCCACGTCCCTCTCCACCTTCACCATGGTCCGGCCCACCGAACTCCATCGATCGAGAGAGGAAGAAGACGGAAAGGGGCAAGCAAATCTCGACAGGAGGCGGGCTCGCTTGCGGGTAAGGCACGGGAGAAGAAAGACCACCCGGCGCTTTAAATTTGAATTCGAGGATTAAGACGCGTCCTCGCGCATGGACGCGCCCAAAAAAGGGAGAAAGGAAATAGAATCCCCGTGCAAAGCGCAGTTCCCCGCTGTTCAGGGCAAAGTCTCGTAAGGCATGCCTCGAAACAACTCGGTGCAGCAGAAAAGTGAGAGAAGAAAGGTACACACAATACGAGAAAGCCATTTTCATTTCATGTAATAGTCGAAAGTACATCATGCAGTAAGGAGGGTGGAGTGTACAAGCAACTCTCTAACTCTCGCCATCACCCTCCTGGTCATCTCTCTCCTCCCTCCTCTGACGGGGATCCCTAGGGGGCCTCTGCGACCTCTGCGAACCCTGAGAAGCCGTGCTCACCTCGCCCTGCGGTGGCACCCCAGCCTCGAAAGCATGACGACGCTCCTCAACCGAAGAAACCAGATAGCTGCCCATGGAAAAAGAACCTGACTGACGAAGTCGCGCCCCGCGTTCCTTCGCCCTCTGGTACCGCTCCTCGCTCTCCCGAAGCCTCCCCTCCGCCGTGCCGAGACTCAATCGGAGCTCCAACAGTTGGGCCTCCAGAGCCCTCCTCTCATCCCAGTCTCGCAGTCGCTCCGCCCTCCGGTCCTCCCTCTCTCTCTCCCTCTCCTCTCTCTCTCTCACCGCCTCCCTCCTCGACAGTTCGAGGGCGATCCGCAGATCCAGCACGTCACGAGGGAGCTCCTCAGCCTCCCGTCGCCGCTCCTCCTCCAGCTCCACAATCCGGGCGTCACGCTCCGCCACCCGAGCATCGCGCTCCTACTCGGCACGAACAGCACGGGCCAGGGCCTCCCGAATCTCGGCCACCTGTCCAAACACGCATGCACCGTGAGAGAGCAGTGATGGAAGGAAAGAAGCTAGAAGAGGGTCAGGGCCAAGCAAGCACTCACTCGAGCCTCGCGGTCACGCTCGGCCTCCTCAGCCCGAGCCACCGCATACGCCAGCTGCTCCTGAAGGGCAGAGATCTCCGGGGGAGGGCCCCATGAATTGGAACCCGCTCCACCAGCCGTCCCGGCTGCTGCTGCCTGGTGGGCCCGCTGAAACACGGGGCAAACGACAGTCAGAGGCTAACCATCAAAATCCAGGTCACAAAAAAAATGCATTGCATAGACTCACCAGGATCTCCAACTCCTGTCGGATGGCCACAACTGCCGCCTGGCGTCCGCCAACTGGGCCCTCAGCTCGGTGATCATGTTGTCACGAGCATCCTGCATTGCACATAAGTTAGTGCCACATGCATATACATATAGAAGGGTGAAGCATTCTCATTTCACTTACCCCTGCCATACCACCAAGGAAGAGGCGGTCCCCGTACGTAGCCCGGTACCATCTCAGGTAATCAGTACTGTCCTGTACATGGGACACCACAGGGACCCCGCCCTGCTGCCAGTCCTGGTACTGTGCCAGGAAGCGCATACGCCAGTCCACGATCTTTGCCTTCCCCTTGGGCTTCCACCCGATGCGGACCGGCTCGTCTACATCGACCCACTCTTGGGCCAGCCCCAACGTCCTCATAACCAGCCTCAGCCGAAGCGGCTCGATCTCGTTCAGGCAATGGACCCACACGTCCCGCCCGAAACGAGGAAGACCCGCTACAACCCAAGGCTGGCCAGCGTCGCCCATGCCCAGGTTGGGTCTCCACACCACCTGCATCACCATACATACATCATGTTAGTTACCATTCAGTCACATGCATAAAAACACAAAAAATCATATGCATCATACCATGGCCTCGGGATACTCACTCAGCTCCCGACGAAGTGACGCCAGCTGGTAGCAGTGTGGTGCCGCTACCACGACCGGCCTCCACTGTCGCGCTAGAGGAACGGCTCTCCTGTTCCCCTGCCTGGCCCTCCCCATCGGGAAGTAGTAATAACTCCACACCTGCATCCATCATACATCATTAGCACGAGTAATTTCATATTTAACTACGGTAAAATGCATAAATAAATTGTGTACCTGGAGAAAAGGTGCGAAGCCGCTGACTGTCGTCTCCCTCTCTGAAGTCTGGGAGAGATCAGCAATCAAATGGGCAAGCAGAGCCGCTCCACACGCGTAGTGCCCCACTCTGTCAAGGTCCGCCAGGATCCCGAGGAAGCGGCAGTGGATGCCATCCCCCTTCGTCCCCAGCAGAAGGCGGCCCAGGAAGAAGAAAAGAAACCTCCGGAGGTCTAGATCCACCAGCTCCCGCTCGCTCGGGTCCTGGGTGAAAGCTGCACGGGCATCTCCCTCCAGTCGTGCCAGAAACTCCGCTCCAGTCTCGCTAACCCGCTGGCGCAGGTCGACGAATCCGAGCGCCTCCATAATCTCCACTCGGCCGACTACCCTGCTGTCTCTGTCGGTCACGCTCGTCTCTAACCACAGCAGGTCCAGGGCACTCTCTCGGTAGTCGGGGTAGGTGACCCCGCTGACCGCCTCTCCGTCAACTCGTAGCCCGGTGATCCGAGCTACGTCTTCAAGTGTCGGCACCATGTGCTCCCAGGGCATTAGAAACGCCCGACTCGGCGCATGCCACCGCTCCCTCAATGCCTGGATAAGAGGAAGGTCGAGTCGGAAGGGCTCGATCCTAAGGAAAACTCCAAAACTCATGGCGTCCACACGCGCCCTCTGGAAGTCTGGCAGCCCACGGTATACTGCCACCACTAGAGACCAGCTGATCCGGCCCTTCATCACGCCCTGCACACCACAAAACCCACAGGGCAACACATTAGCAGCATGGATAGTAATAAACAATAACACTGTATATGCTACTTATTTATTTTATTCTTTATTTTTAAAAAATATTTATGTTTTTATTAGAGGCGTCCAACCCCTTGGACGCCTCCTCTTTATTTCCTTTATTTTATTTTTAGAAAAACCCAAAAACAAAAACAAAAATAAATAAAAAATATATATATTATCATGGAGGCGTCCTAAGTCCTGGACACCTCCTTATTTTTAATACTATTTTATTATTTACGTGAATAAATAAATAAATAAAAAGAAAAAGAAAATGTGGAGGCGTCCAGGTCCCTGGACGCCTCCTTCCCTCACTCACCGGCCCTCACCACACGGCCTCTCGTTCGCCTATCCAGCCTATTAAACCAACAGATTGAAGTTCCGAAGGGCTTTTCGGGTCGTGATCGTCCTCTCCCGCGTCGCCAGCATCTACTGCAGCCTCTACGGCCAAAGGAGGAGCCTCCTCCTCCACGGCAATCTCCTCCGCCACAGCAGCCTCCTCGGCATCATCCCTAAGCCTCCTCGGACGACGAGCCCGTCGTTTCCGCTTCTCTCCACCCTGGCTCGGGCCTCCTTGCTCCATTGGGACTAAGAATGGGTCGTCTGGTTTGACTGGGTCGTCTGAATGAACAGTAAATGAGCAAGGGGGAGGCCCCCCCATATATATAGAATCTACCTTCTTTGGGGCGTCCAGGCGCCTGGACGCCCCCACGTTTTTATTTTTTTTTTCAAAATTCCAAAAAAATTAGGGGCGTCCAGGCGTCTGGCCGCCCCCAAAATAAAAACTAAAAAAAATTAAAAAAATAAAAAATTAGGGGCGTCCATGACCCCGGACGCCCCAAAAAAAATAAAAATTTCAAAACGAAAAATAAAAACTTAGGGGCGTCCAGGCCCCTGGATGCCCCCATAATAAAAATTTCAAAAAAATAATAAAAGAGAAATAAGACAAGAGTATGTATATAATCCAAACAAAAGCACAAAATAAAAACACAAAGAAAAAGAAAAATCACCAAAAAATCATAATTAAGGGGACAAGGGTCCAAAATATCCAAATGCCAGATTTTATTCCATCAGAAAGCAGAACGAGCTACATCAGGGGTTTAGGCGCGCCTTAGGCCTTAACTTCCCCAGTTCGGTTACATAAGCCCTCCACAGCTCGCACTCTTCCCCCACGTGCGCTAAGGCCTTTCCCGCAACACTTGTCTTCCAGGGTGCTTTGACGACCTTCACTTTCTTCGCGTCCGCTTCAGTGCCCAACTCCCTCTTCTTCAAAGGAACGATGCCAGTCGATATTGGGAATGAATGGCGTGGAATGCCGACCTGGAGGCAGCATCGATGCGCGTTATAAAGGACGAACTCGGTTGCGCCGATCAGTTGGAGATCAACTTCAGAGGAAGGCCTCATGAGGAGCTCGAGCGAAAGTAGACATGCCGGTGCGCAAGTAAAGAAGCTTTGTGTCATGATTCGAAAGTGGGACCGCCAGTCTTCACGTTTCTTCAGCCACGGAACACGGTTCGCTACAGTGCCACCAAAGCCTAACACGTCGGCTATGTGATGAAGCGGGCTTTGTTGGAAAAGCTTCGAAGCCGTTGCATTCCCTCGCGGTGGTCGAATTTGAAATGCAAATCAAGCCAGCAATTCAACACAAGTGCGCAACCAAAAGGAGGCTTACCCATGCTCGAGGCAGTAAGGCCACTATATAGGTAGGCAAGGACAGCGGGTCCCACCCTCTTTCCACGCCAGATCCCGCAGATAGCACTCAGTTGGTCTTCCTCCACCATGTTGTCGGTATAAGGAAACAAGAGAGCACCCGCCAGACAAATGGTGAACCCTTTCATGATTCCCTCCAAATAGTCATCATCTGGTAACCCTCTCTGGGCCTCCATGACCCATTCCGCGAGCTTTTGCAAATCAATTCCCTTTTGAGTACGAACCTTTCGGGCTGCATCGGGCGGCATGAAGCTTCCAAGGACGCTTTCGGAAGTCCCCCGTGTCAGCATCCGCATAGCCTTCACCTTCCCGTCACTCTTGAATTTCTTCAATCCGAGCAGAAGTTCCACCTCCTAGAGAAGGATGGTCGCCTCGAAGGTCGGGAAGATAAAAGTGTGGGTCTGGGGATGCCAGATCTCCACTAGTGCGCCCATAGCCGCCCAGTCCATACGAATCTTCTCGTAGTGTTTGGCGTGAATAAGGAGCCCCTGCAGATGCCACTTCGAGAGTATGGCCCTCATGCCGATGAAGATGCTGGAAGTTAGCTTTGAAAGCCATGGCAGTTTGGAAAACTTCCTCGGGCCTGGGAAGAGTGGATATGGCTGGAAGAGAAAAGAAAGAAGAAGAAATGAAGGAAGTAAGAAGAAGGTTCACGTGGAGAAATTTGAAAAGAATCAGCTTACCATATGCGACATGATCGTCCCACTCAGATGACCCTCGAGGTCGGAGAGTCGCCTGATCTCGCTGCTAGGCCTGCTCCTCTTCATAACGCGGGAAGACTCTCCTTCCATTCTGAAATCTCTAGATTCTCCTCTCCTTCCTCTCCTAGCTTCCAAAACCCACCTTGGTGCATTTGAATGAACTAGCCTAAGGGGAGTTCTTATAGGAAGGGAAGGGCGCTACAGGACGGAACATGTCACGTCAGCGGTCAATGTCAGGATTTTGGCTAGATCTCCTTTCCATTGTGGTGCGATTCTGTTACGATTCTGTTACTTTCTGATGTTATTAATCCATGCTGGCCTGTGTAGGTTTTACTAACGGACGTCTTTGTCCTATCTCCTGTCCCACCTTTCAATGGTTGGTCCCACCATGTCATGCATCGTAGTATATGATACCTACGCTACTAGAACATGTCAAGGACCTTGCGGCCCGAACGAATCTGGGATTTGAGTTCCCCTTCAACAAAAACGGTGATGATCCCGGAAGACTTTGGGTTGTACGGATAGGCCGTTAACTTGTGGTAGCATGGGGACGACGGTTCCATTCAGTGAGTTGGTGCGCGGATAAACGGGCCCCAGCCCAATGTCGGCTCACCGGATCGGTATCCTGACCCGTTCTTAACAAGTTGACAATATTATCCTTGGCTATTTTCTATTTTAGTTTGTTTTAAATTTTTCTTTAAGCCCAACATGCATTCATATAGAACTTTGATTTATTGCGGAAGATCATTCAAGTGATTCGATTGCGAAAACCGCTGTGCTTCAATTCTTATATGAGATATTCCACTCCGAATGAAATACTGAGTTTCCTTGAAATAGCCCTACACTGCTCTTCCAAAGGAGACCCTTGTTTGGACAGATCCTCAGATATTCCTTTGCTTTTTACCTTGCTTGACCCACCTTGGCCGCAGCACTTCCACGTTGGCTGGTAACCGCTCCCCAAAGGTGAAACCTGCAGGTTTATGACCCAGGTACTTCCACACCGAGAAGTTGGTCTCTTTTTGTTTCATGCCTGAGCGCACATCTCACCCTCCCTTATTTGATCTCCGTCCAAGCAAATCGTCAAAATTTGAAAGACCTCCTTCAAGGTCGCCTCATTGAAACTTCAGGAAAGATTCCAAACAATAACGTCAAAAGCGTGTCTCATCACACCTTGGCATCAACTTATCAGTCCGCTCCCACTTTACTCCACTTCGATACCATTCCACTACGTGTCGCTCCCTTGCAAAGCAGACGCCAAGGCGGGGCAGCTGTAGACACGCAATTTCTGACTTCTCCTGAGGAAGTCTCATATTACTATACGACGCCCCGGGGCGGATTTCGCATTTTGAATCACTTGAGTGCTTCCTTTTCTTGGGTCTTCTTCTACCTTTTTCGGTATCTGGAATTGTCTCGTCGTAGCATTCGGACGGCATGAACACCAGTCAGACGCATCGGAAGGTCCCGAAACCAGGAAGAGTGCCTGTCGCGGAGCTGCCGACGCCTTTTCAGCGGAACCAGGGGGGTCTTAATGGAGGCGTCCAGGCCCCTGGATGCCTCCATCATTTTAATTTATTTTTTAAAGACAAAAATACATAAAAAAATATATATTTATGGAGGCGTCCAGGCCCCTGGACGCCTCCATGAAAACAAAAATAAAAAATATATAATGCCAGTTGGCATAAAAAAATAAAACAAAAAAATAATAATATATTTTCTTGGAGGCGTCCAGGCCCCTGCATGCCTCCATCAACTCACTCACGGGGCGCCGCCCACCGAACGATGGTTTGTCGTGTGTGAAAGAATCCAAATTGTGGAGACGTCCAGCTGGCTGGACGCGCCCATTTCCAAATCACGAGGCGCCGCTCACAAAACCACGCGTTGTGCCAAACCGCGTGCGGCTGTCGGCGGAGTTCGGTGGACCTTATTGAGGCGTCTGGGACCTTGGACGCCTCCATGAAAATATTCAGAAAAAATGAATAAAAATAGAATAAAATATCTTTTTTGCCCTGATGGAGGTGTCCAGGGTCCTGGACGCCTCCACCCTCCGGAGCCCTATAAATAGAGGCCCACCCCCTTAGTTTTGGAGGAGCTTCGAAGAGATCCGATAGGCTGCCGAAGCCCAGAGGCTACCGGAGTCATTTCTAACCCGTGGGGTCTTTTGTAGGTGGAGGTTCTGCCGACTTCTCTGGTGCCCACGCTCGCGAGAGGAAGGTCGTCTTCATCTACCGCTCTTCCACGTCGTCCCTACGCTGCCGGAGCTCCGCCGAATTTCACCATCGGCACATCCAATAAGCCAATCCTTTCCTTTTCTTCGTAGTTCTTTTACATTCATCATCTCGCATCCTCTATGCCCCTTCATAAGGGCGCCTCTTCTTATATACTTCTTGCATCCATCATCTCATTTTCCTCCTACTCGAGTCGGAGAGGGGTTTAAAAGATAACACCAACCAGGTGTGTGTCTTGCCATCATTTCGTTATTTTTATCGCAAGGATTTGAATACTACACCTTCATCTTTCTAATCCACTCGTTACTTGTTTGTCGTTGTTTTGCAAGGGTACCCAAGGAAAGCCCTCTCCATCGGCCGGCCGAAGGGGGAGGAAGAAGCAACCCGCTATCTCCCGCTCTTGAGGTAGGCGCGATCACTTTCTTTATTTTGGGGTCTTTTGGCCCCTGGCGATCACATTTTATTCTCGAGGCCGCGGCGAGTCACTTCCCCAATGGCCGTTTAAATTCCCGTTCTTATATTCTCTTTATATTCTATTATATTCTGCTCTTATTCTCGAGGCCGCGGCGAGTCACTTCCCCAATGGCCGTTTAAATTCTCGCTCTTATATTCTCTTTATATTCTGTTATATTCTTATCTATTCATATTCTCAAGGCCGCGGCGAGTCACTTCCCCAATGGCCGTTTAAATTCCCGCTCTTTATATTCTCCTTATATTCTGTTATATTCTTATCTGCTCATATTCTCGAGGCCGCGGCGAGTCACTTCCCCAATGGCCGTTTCAATTCTTGCTATTTAATTTCTGCACCATTCCCGTCCCCCCGAGGCCGCGGCGAGTCACTTCCCGCTATGGCCGTTTAACCCCCATATCTTGCTATATTACATGTGTCCCGCTCGTCCCGTCGGAGCAATCTCCCGTGGTGGCCCCTTCTCTTTTCTTTTATTTGTGTGTTGTAGCAAACAAAGAGGAGCCCGCGCACTCCACATCCTCTTCGCTCTCCGAACTGCGTGACGTCGCTCACAATGTTGGCCTACAACCAGTTGCAGGGTACGGGTCGAGCGTGGTGGTCTTCCGAGTGGAAGACGTCTTTTCAGTCGCGTCCCCTTAAGCAGATTGCGTGGAGCAACTTCGTCAGTGCTTTTGAGCGTACGTACTGTCCAGAGTATATTGCTACTGTGACGACCCGAGAATCCGATTACCGGGAAGGCCCGATAACCCGAGACTCGCACCGCCACCCACGAGCCCGAAGACTCGGAAGGGTTAAAAGGATGGTGTGGAAGCTACACAAGTATCGCAAGTAAATACAGAAATTAAATAGTTATAATATTAAGCAGGAAATAAATTAACATTTTACATGGTCCACAATAAAATAACAACAACATTAGTAGTCCACAACTAGTACAGAGGCGAGAAAGAAAAGTACAACTACACGGGGCATACCCCGGCTCTGACCTCTGGCACTACCTCTGGGCACCCGCACCACGCTGCACTCCCGACGCACTCCTCGAAGGTGGCGCCTCACCTGAAACACGGAGAAAACACGCAGGGAATGAGTCTCGGAGCAAGACTCAGTAGGGATCACTCGAACCCTACCTCGTAAAACGAGAAACCACTACACTAGCGGTAGAAGAGTACCTCGGAAAGGAAAGTCATGTACTCTACAAAACGAGATCCCATAGCACGCAAACCGACACTCGTGCCACGGTAAGAAGACCAAAGCTCAAAGGTCGAACCGGTAAAACCCGAAGGTCGGAAACACTCGACTGACAGTCTGTCACTCCGTACTCGACAGGAGTACCACCCACTAGAAGCACAGCCGGTAGCGTCCCCTGACGTCTTACACCGCACCGCAGGTGAACCGCCTGACGTGGTAGGTCCTACCCGAGGCGCAGACACCGTACAAGTAACCACAAACAAGTGACTAGCTGGGATCACACCCGTCGACGTGGGTCCAACCGCCCCCAACCACGTGTGCACACACAGACCACGCGTCCCTGGTCTGGCCCTCTGACCGGTTTTCCCCTCAGTCGGACTCTGGCTGCAAGACGTGGGGCCCAACGGTAACCGGTCCACAAACCGTCTCTAAAAGTCGGCCCGTACACCACTCCCTGGTGCGACCAGCACCTCGCACTGGTGGGCTACGACTAGTGGAGGGTCACTGAAGGAGTAGACTCTCAAGACAACGGAAAATAGCGTCCGAACCTGACGAAGTACGGGGGCCGTCCCACGTACCAGCACCATCGCACGGTGACCACGGTCGGAGAAGAAACGGACGTACCGCCCACAGCCAAACGCATGACCAAGGCAAACGGAACCTCCGGACACCCAAAGACACGGTTCCGGAACTCCACGGGGTGTCCAGGACACACACACGGCCCAAGAGGAACACCCGACAACAGGACAGATCGCGCTAGGGACCCCTAGCGCGACAAGGAAGAACGCGCTAGGACCCCCTAGCGCGACAAGGAAGATCGCGCTAGGGCCTCCTAGCGCGACAAGACAGGTCGCGCTAGGGACCCCTAGCGCGACAAGGCAGATCGCGCTAGGGACCCCTAACGCGACCAGAACCGCCCTACTGTTCACCTTCTCCGATGAATGCGCCCCATCGGGGCAGCGCGACCATCAAGAACGCGCTACTGGAGTATAGCGCGTTCTCAGTCCGCGCCCGAAAGACGGCGGAAACGCCCAAAAACTCCAACCACGCCCCCATACCTCCACCGGAGAGGGGGAAAACAAGGGGAATGACCCCTAAGGACCCCTAGCAAGCTTCTAAGCCACCAAAACATGAAATAGCGGGCTAAAACCATAGATCGGGCGGGCTCTCCCCAAATCATGGAAAACCCCAAACCCGCTCAAATAAGCCTCTCTTGGCCTCCCCGCGGCCTACAAATCACGGAAACGAATGGCAAGAGGCTAAGGAACGTCACCCTACCTCAATCGAGCAAATGCTCCGCCGAATCACCCGCGGATCGCGAAGAACGTTTTTAGAAACCTCGCCTCCCCACGCTTCCCACGCTTGCCGCACGCCCGCACGATCGTCTCGACGTCACCCACGTCCTCGCCGCGTCCCACCGCCGCCGTCTGCAGCCGAAACAGTGGTCGCCGCGCTCGAACGGGAGAGAGGGAGAGAGAGGAGGGCGGCCACGGTTGGGGAAGGAAGGAGGAAGAAGAAGAAGAAAGAGAAGGAAGAAAAGAAAAAAGAAAAGAAATGGGATTATATAGAAAATCCGATTTTTTGGAAAAATACCGAAAAATAGATAAATACATTTCCGGAATCCTCGGAACGCACCGATCGCAACGGTACCACTCGTGCCTGGGGGAACCGCCCGGTTCGCCCGCAGCGAGCTTCTGAAGAAAAAGCCGAAACACACACCGGGAATCGGAAAATACACACGGAAAAGCCGCGGAACGCCTCCGGACTTCCGAAATGACTCCGGATCGCACCGATCCGAACACGAAAGATGTCCGAAACGAAATTTCATACACAACAGAGCCAGACACTCCGAAAACCAGATCCGGGACCCACGAAGAAGGATCCGAAAGGTCCGGGATATTACAGCCCTCCCCCCTTAAGGAATTTCGTCCTCGAAATTGAGAACAACCAAAGGGGAAAGAAGAGGAAGACTCACTCAAACAGATACGGGAACTGCTGACGCATCTCGTCCTCACGTTCCCACGAAGCCTCACCACCAGAGTGTCGCTGCCACACGACCTTCACCAAGGGAATGACCTTGTTCCGCAGGCGCTGCTCTCGCCTATCCTCCACGCGGATCGGAAACTCTGGGAGAGAAAGATCTGGAGTCACCTCAGGCCAAACGGAAAACTCGAGCACATGAGAGTCATCGGGCATATACTTCCGCAACATCGAGACGTGAAACACGTCATGCACCGACGCCAACTCAGGAGGCAACTGCAACCGGTAAGCAACCTCACCGATGCGCTCCACAATCGCGAAAGGACCAATATAGCGGGGACTCAGCTTCCCACGCCGTCCAAAACGCATCACCCCCTTCATCGGAGAAACTCTCAAGAACACATGATCGCCCACGGCGAACTCGAGGGGCTGCCTCCTACGGTCAGCATAGCTCTTCTGCCGACTCTGGGCCGCCAACATGTTCTGACGAACCAGGTGCACGACATCCACACACTGCTGCACCAATTCCGGTCCCGCCAAAACACGCTCACCCACCTCGAACCAATCGAGTGGAGTCCGACAAGCACGCCCATACAATGCCTCATAAGGAGCCATGCCAATGCTTGAATGATAGCTGTTGTTATAGGCAAACTCCACCAACGGTAGGTGATGAATCCAACTCCCCTACCACTCCAGGCAGCAGGATCTCAGCATGTCCTCCAAAGTCTGAATGGTCCTCTCAGACTGACCATCTGACTGAGGATGATACGCCGAGCTAAATGCCAACTCCGTGCCAAGAGCTCGCTGGAAACTCCTCCAGAATCCAGAAGTGAAGCGCGGATCCCGATCCGACACAATCGAAATGGGAACCCCATGCAACGGAACGATCCGCTCCACATAAAGACGAGCCAACTTAGACACGCTCCAGCTGACCCTGACCGGTAATAACCGCGTCACCTTCGTCAGCCGATCCACCAGCAACCAAATACTGTCCTGCCCACTCGGGGTCCTCGACAACCCCACCACGAAATCCGTGGTCACATGGTCCCACTTCCAAGCAGGAACATCCAAGGGCTGGAGAGTACCTCATGGTCGCTGATGCTCCGCCTTCACCTGCTGACAGATCAGGCACCTGGCCACAAACTCTGCGACATCTCTCTTCATGCCAGGCCACCAGAACTGCCTCCGCAAGTTCCGATACATCTTCGTCGCGCCCGGGTGCACAGTGTACCTGCTCCCATGAGCCTCGCGTAATACCGCACGACGAACCTGCTCCTCCGCTAGGACGTACAGCCTGCCGCGAAACCTCGCAGCACCGTCCTCGCCGAGCTCCACATCATCCATCGCCAGAATCCGGGGCAACTCAGGGTCCGCATGCTGAGCCTCTGTCACCTGACGACGGATAGCAGGAGTGACAGTCAAACTCGCAAGCACCGCCAACCCTGGCTCCTGGGGAATCTTGAGCCTAAAAGATATTTCGGGCACTTGTTCCCAGAGCCTCCACTTCCTCAACATCAAGACACTGACCGCAACCTTCCGACTCAAGGCATCAGCAACAACATTCATCCTGCCTGGCTGATAAGACAGGGTGAAGTCACAATCCTTCATGAACTCCATCCAACGCCTCTGCCTGAGGTTCAGATCTCTCTGCGAGAACACATACCTCAAACTCTGATGGTCAGTAAACACCTCGAACTTCTCGCCGTACAGATAATGCCTCCAGATCTTCAGCGCGAAGATCACCGCCGCCAACTCAAGGTCATGGATGGGGTAGTTCTCCTCATGGGGCTTTAGCTGCCGAGATGCATAAGCCACCACTCTACCATGCTGCATCAACACAGCACCCAACCCAACGCCGGAAGCATCTGTACACACCACGAAACCTCCCGATCCAGAAGGTAAAACCAACACCGGAGCCGAGGTGAGCAACCTCTTCAGTTCCCTGAAGCTCTACTCACACTCCTCAGACCAGACGAAAGGCACATCCTTTCCCGTGAGTCAAGTCATCGGGGTCGCAATGCGAGAAAAATCCTGGATAAACCGGCGATAATAACCCGCAAGCCCTAAGAAACTCCGGATCTCCGTCACCGACCTCGGCCTCGGCCACTGCATTACTGCCTCGACCTTGGCGGGGTCTACGGAAATACCATCACCAGAAATCACGTGCCCCAGAAAGTGCACCTCGCTGAGCCAAAACTCGCACTTGCTGAGCTTCGCATATAACTGGTGATCTCGCAACGTCTGCAGCACCACACCCAAATGGTACGCGTGCTCCTCAACAGACTGTGAATAAATAAGGATGTCGTCCACGAAGATGACCACGAACTGGTCCAAATACGGATGAAACACCCTCTGCATCAAGTCTGTGAAGGCTGCTGGGGCATTGGTGAGTCCAAACGGCATCACCAAGAACTCATAATGCCCGTACCTCGTACTGAATGCAGTCTTCTCTACATCGGACTCGCGAATTCTCAGCTGATAGTAACCGGACCGCAAATCAATCCGCGAGAACACTCGCGCAGACTGAAGTTGGTCGAACAAATCATCAATCCACGGCAACGGATACTTGTTCTTAATGGTCACTTCATTCAGCTGCCGATAGTCAATGCACAACCGCAGACTACCGTCCTTCTTATTCACAAACAACACAGGAGCACCCCAAGGGGAAAAGCTAGGACGAATATACACCTTGGCCAACAGTTCCTGCAACTGCGCCCTCAACTCCCTCAACTCAGCGGGGGCCATACGGTAGGGAGCCTTCGCCAAAGGTCCCGTACCAGGCACAACCTCGATCACGAAATCGATCTCCCACTGGGGAGGTAGTCCAGGCAACTCCTCGGGAAAAACGTCAGGAAACTCGCACACCACCGGAATGTCCTCGACATTCGGCTCCATCCGGTCAGACACAACCACAGACACGAGAAAACCCTGACAACCTGAATCAAGCAATCGACGGGCTCGAATAGCAGAGATAAGGAATCGAGAAGAGGTGGAACAGATACCTTGGAAATAGAAGGTCCTCTTGCTCGGATGCTGGAAGTAGACCCTCTTCATTCCACAATCCACCACCGTTCCATGAGTCTCAAGCCAATCCATGCCTAGAATCACATCATAATCCTGAAGCTGCAACGCATACAACCTGCCTGGCATACTCCGCCCATCAATCCAAACCAGAACCTGATCGAAGCAATACGGAGTGATCATAAAATCACCCGAAGGCAACTCCAGTGCCAAATCACAGGACAACTGGGTCACCGGCTCCTCGACGCTCGACGTGAAATCCTCTGAAATAAACTAATGAGACGCGCCCGAATCAAATAAAACCCGAGCCGCACAACCCAAAATCTGAACGGTACCTTCCACGACCTGCGACGCCACTGCCTCTGCCCTGGTCATGTGCGTGATCTGGCCTTAAGCCCTCTGCCTGCCTCCCACACTAGCTGACCTGGGTAGCGGCGGATACTGTCCCTGCTGCTGCTGCTGCCTCTGCTGCTGAGGAAACTGCTGTTGCGGCGGCCTCTGAGGACAGTCGCGCGCCATATGCCCTGGCTGGTCACACCGAAAACAGATGATCGGAGCCGTGCACTTCCTGCCTGGGCGGGTCCCACCACACCGTGGACAAAGTCCTCGCGATCCACCTACCGATCCCTGACGCTGCAAAGGAACCGACTAATGTACACTGCCCGATGAAGCCTGCCCCTGGTCCCTGGACTTCTTCTTGCCGAACCCTTTCTTGAAGAACTTCTTGACCTTCGTGCCGAAGGACGCATATCCTGTCACCGAAGCTGCCGATGCCGATACTCCTGAACCACCTGACGCAGACTGAAAGAAACCCTGCTGCTGGGTAACCGACTACTGGCTACGACCTGACAAGGACTGCCCCTGGCTGATCGGTCCTCGGGTCCTCTGCATATCCATCTCCAAAGAAACCGCAACACGAGATGATGTCTCTAGATCAGTGGCCCCATTCGCGATCAGATGGTGTCTCAGCTCCAGCCTCAAGCCCTGTACAAACTACGTGGTCCTCACCCTCTCATGCTCCATGATGTGAGGTGCGTACCGACCCAGCTCGACAAATCGGGCCCTGTACTGCAACACGGACATGTCGCCCTGCACCAGCTCCAGAAACTCCCGCATCCGCTGCGTAGCCACAATATCTGGACAGTACGTACGCTCGAAAGCACTAACGAAGTCATCCCACTCGATCTGCTCAAGTGGACGAAGCTGAAAAGACGTCTTCCACTCGGAAGACCACCACCTCCGAGCCGTACCCTACAACTGGTTGTAGGCCAACACCACTCTGTCCTCGGCAGCACTCTTTGCAGAACTGAACACCCGCTCCATCTCATCAAGCCAATCACGAGCCGCATAAGGGTCTGCCTAGCCGCTGAAATAAGGTGGATGGAACTGCAGAAAGTCCCTCACTGCTCGGCCTGGCCCACCCCTAGCTGACGAGCCCTCACCAGCCACTCCGCCGAACTGCTGAGACATAAGCTGGTACATGCCACGGAAGAAATCCTCGGCCCCCGGAACCCTCGCAGTAGCCGCGGCCTCGGTAGCCCCCGGAACTCTGCTATGCTCCTCCTGGTCGCTCTGGACCCCCTGCTGGATCTCCTGACCTCCAGCCGACTGCCCCTGCTGAGAGCGAGAGCTCCTCCTTGGCGCCATGCTCGCTCCGGAAGCAAAAGACAGAGAACACGAAAAATGGCAAGGTCAAAACAAACACACGGTGCCCAATGCCAGTGTCACCTGTACATCATCGATGTGGACTAGTGGACCACTACAATTACCTATGATTCTCATGCAATTCCACAACCTGGCTCTGATACCAGCTGTGACGACCCGAGAATCCGATTACTGGGAAGGCCCGATAACCCGAGACTCGCACCGCCACCCACGAGCCCGAATACTCGGAAGGGTTAAAAGGATGGTGTGGAAGCTACACAAGTATCGCAAGTAATTGCAGAAATTAAACAGTTATAATATTAAGCAGGAAATAAATTAACATTTTACATGGTCCACAATAAAATAACAACAACTAGTACAGAGACGAGAAAGAAAAGTACAGCTACACGGGGCATACCCCGGCTCTGACCTCTGGCACTACCTCTGGGCACCCGCACCACGCTGCACTCCCGACGCGCTCCCCGAATGTGGCGCCTCACCTGAAACACGGAGAAAATACGCAGGGAATGAGTCTCGGAGCAAGACTCAGTAGGGATCACTCGAACCCTACCTCGTAAAACGAGAAACCACTACACTAGCAGTAGAAGAGTACCTCGGAAAGGAAAGCCCTGTACTCTACAAAACGATATCCCATAGCACGCAAACCGACACCCGTGTCACGGTAAGAAGACCAAAGCTCAAAGGTCGAACCGGTAAAACCCGAAGGTCGGAAACACTCGACTGACAGTCTGTCACTCCGTACTCGACAGGAGTACCACCCACTAGAAGCACAGCCAGTAGCGTCCCCTGACGTCTTACACCACACCGCAGGTGAACCACCTGACGTGGTAGGTCCTACCCGAGGCGCAGACACCGTACAAGTAACCACAAACAAGTGACTAGCTAGGGTCACGCCCGTCGACGTGGGTCCAACCGCCCCCAACCACGTGTGCACACACAGACCACGCGTCCCTGGTCTGGCCCTCTGACCGATTTTCCCCTCAGCCGGACTCTGGCTGCAAGACGTGGGGCCCAACGGTAACCGGTCCACAAACCGTCTCTAAAGGTCGGCCCGTACACCACTCCCTGGTGCGACCAACACCTCGCACTGGTGGGCTACGACTAGTGGAGGGTCACTGAAGGAGTAGACTCTCAAGACAACGGAAAATAACGTCCGAACCTGACGAAGTACGGGGGCCGTCCCACGTACCAGCACCATCGCACAGTGACCACGGTCGGAGAAGAAACGGACGTACCGCCCACAGCCAAACGCATGACCAAGGCAAACGGAACCTCCGGACACCCAAAGACACGGTTCCGGAACTCCACGGGGTGTCCAGGACACACACACGGCCCAAGAGGAACACTCGACAACAGGACAGATCACGCTAGGGACCCCTAGCCCGACAAGGAAGAACGCGCTAGGACCCCCTAGCGCGACAGGGAAGATCGCGCTAGGGCCTCCTAGCGCGACAAGACAGGTCGCGCTAGGGACCCCTAGCGCGACCAGAACCGCCCTACTGTTCATCTTCTCCGATGAACGCGCCCCATCGGGGCAGCGCGACCATCAAGAACGTGCTACTGGAGTATAGCACGTTCTCAGTCCGCGCCCGAAAAATGGTGGAAACGCCCAAAAACTCCAACCAGGCCCCCATGCCTCCACCGGAGAGGGGGAAAACAAGGGGAATGACCCCTAAGGACCCCTAGCATGCTTCTAAGCCACCAAAACATGAAATAGCGGGCTAAAACCATAGATCGGGCGGGCTCTCCCCAAATCATGGAAAACCCCAAACCCGCTCAAACAAGCCTCTCTCGGCCTCCCCGCGGCCTACAAATCACGGAAACGAATGGCAAGAGGCTAAGGAACGTCACCCTACCTCAATGGAGCAAATGCTCCGCCGAATCACCCGCGGATCGTGAAGAACGCTTTTAGAAACCTTGCCTCCCCACGCTTCCCACGCTTGCCGCACGCCCGCACGATCGTCTCGACGTCACCCACGTCCTCGCCGCGTCGCACCGCCGCCGTCTGCAGCCGAAATGGTGGTCGCCGCGCTCGAACGGGAGAGAGGGAGAGAGAGGAGGGCGGCCACGGTTGGGGAAGGAAGGAGGAAGAAGAAGAAGAAAGAGAAGGAAGAAAAGAAAAAAGAAAAGAAATGGGATATAGAAAATCTGATTTTTCGAAAAAATACCGAAAAATAGAAAAATATATTTCCGGAATCCTCGGAACGCACCGATCGCAACGGTACCACTCGTGCCTGGGGGAACCGCCCGGTTCGCCCGCAGCAAACTTCCGAAGAAAAAGCCGAAACACACACCGGGAATCGGAAAACACACACGGAAAAGTCGCGGAACGCCTCCGGGCCTCCGAAATGACTCCGGATCGCACCGATCCGAACACGAAAGATGTCCGAAACGAAATTTTGGACACAACAAAGCCGGACGCTCCGAAAACCAGATCCGGGACCCACGAAGAAGGATCCGAAAGGTCCGGGATATTACAGCTACGCAGCAGATGCCTGAGTTTTTGGAGCCGGTTCAGGGCGACATGTCCGTGTTGCAGTGCAGGGCCCGATTTGTTGAACTGGGTCGGTATGCACCTCATATAATGGAGCATGAGAGGGTGAAGACCACGCAGTTTGTACAGGACTTGAGGCTGGAGCTGAGGCACCATTTGATCGCGAATGGGGCCATTGATCTAGAGACGGCGTGTCGTGTTGTGATTTCCTTGGAGATGGATATGCAGAGGACTCGAGGACCGATCAGCCAGGGGCAGTCCGTGCCAAGTCGCAGCCAGCGGTCGGCTACCCAGCAGCAGGGTTTCTTCTAGCATGCGTCGGGTGGTTCAGGAGTACTGGCATCGGCAGCTTCAGTGACAGGATCTGTGTCTTTTAGCTCGAAGGTCAAGAAGTTCTTGAAGAAGGGTTTCCGTAAGAAGCCCAAGGATCAGGGGCAAGCTTCATCGGGCAGTGTGCAGCAGCCGATTCCTTTGCAGCGTCAGGGATCAGGGGGTGGATCACGAGGACCTTGTCCACGGTGTGGTGGGACCCACCCAGGCAGGCAGTGCACGGTGCCGATTATCTGTTTTCGGTGTGACAGCCAGGGCATATGGCGCGTGACTGTCCTCAGAGGTAGCAGCAACAGTTTCCTCGGCAGCAGGGACAGTATCCGCCACAACCCAGGTCAGCTAGTGTAGGAGGCAGGCAGAGAGCTCGGGGCCAGATTACACACATGACCATGGCAGAGGCAGTGGCGTCGCAGCTCGTGGAAGGTACCGTTCAGATTTTGGGTCGTGTGGCTCGGGTTTCGTTTGATTCTGGCGCGTCTCATTCGTTTATCTCGGAGGATTTCGCGCTGAGTATCGAGGAGACGGTGACCCAGTTGTCCTGTGATTTGGCAGTGGAGTTACCTTCGGGTGATTTTATGATCACTCCGTATTGCTTCGATGAGGTTCCCGTGTGGGTGGAAGGGCAGAGTTTGCCGGCTAGGCTCTATGCGTTGCCGCTTCAGGACTTTGATGTAATTTTGGGCATGGATTGGCTCGAGACACATCATGCGTTGGTGGATTGTGGCTCGAAGAGAGTTTATTTTCGGTGACTTCGTGGACCCACCTTCTATTTCCAAGGTATCCGTTCCGCCTCTTCTCGATTTCTTATCTCTGCTATTCGAGCCCGTCGGTTGCTTGATTCAGGTTGTCAGGGTTTTCTCGCGTCAGTGGTTGTATCTGACCGGATGGAGCCGGATGTCGAGGACATCGCGGTGGTGTGCGAGTTTCCCGATGTTTTTCCTGAGGAGTTGCCTGGATTACCTCCACAGCGGGAGATCGATTTTGTGATCGAGGTTGTACCTGGTGCGGGACCTTTGGCGAAGGCTCCCTACCGTATGGCCCCCGCTGAACTGAGGGAGTTGAGGGCGCAGTTGCAGGAGCTGCTGGCCAAGGGGTACATTCGTCCGAGTTTTTTCCCTTGGGGTGCGCCCGTGTTGTTTGTGAAGAAGAAGGACGGTAGTCTGCGGCTGTGCATTGACTATCGGCAGCTGAATGAAGTGACCGTTAAGAACAAGTATCCGTTGTCGCGGATCGATGACTTGTTCGACCAGCTTCAGTCTGCTCGAGTGTTCTCGCGGATTGATTTGCGGTCTGGTTACTATCAGCTGAGAATTCGCGAGTCCGATGTGGAGAAGACTGCGTTCAGTTCGAGGTACGGGCATTATGAGTTCCTGGTGATGCCGTTTGGGCTCACCAATGCCCCCGCAGCCTTCATGGACTTGATGCAGAGGGTGTTTCGTCCGTATCTAGACCGGTTTGTGGTCGTGTTTGTGGATGACATCCTTGTCTATTCGCGGTCTGTCGAGGAGCACGCGTACCATTTGGGTGTGGTGCTGCAGACGTTGCGAGATCACCAGTTGTATGCGAAGCTCAGTAAGTGCGAGTTCTGACTTCGTGAGGTGCACTTTTTGGGGCATGTGATTTCTGGTGATGGTATTTTCGTGGACCCTGCCAAGGTCGAGGTAGTAATGCAGTGGCCGAGGCCGAGGTCGGTGACGGAGATCCGGAGCTTCTTGGGGCTTGCGGGTTATTATCGTCGGTTTATCCAGGATTTTTCTCGCATTGCGGCCCCGATGACCAGGCTTACACGGAAGGATGTGCCTTTCGTCTGGACTGATGAGTGTGAGCAGAGTTTCAGGGAACTGAAGAGATTGCTCACCTCGGCCCCGGTGTTAGTTTTGCCTTCTGGATCGGGAGGTTTTCTGGTGTGTACAGATGCTTCCGGCGTTGGATTGGGCGCTGTGTTGACGCAGCATTGTAGAGTGGTGGCATATGCATCTCGACAGCTGAAGTCCCACGAGGAGAACTACCCTACCCATGACCTTGACTTGGCGACTGTGATATTTGCGTTGAAGATCTGGAGGCATTATCTGTACGGTGAGAAGTTCGAGGTGTTCACTGACCATCAGAGTTTGAGGTATGTGTTCACGCAGAGGGACCTTAACCTCAGGCAGAGGCGTTGGATGGAGTTTATGAAGGATTATGACTTCACCCTATCTTATCAGCCGGGCAGGATGGATGTCGTCGCCGATGCTTTGAGTCGGAAGGTCGCGGTCAGTGCCTTGACGTTGAGGAAGTGGAGGCTCTGGGAACAAGTGCCCGAAGTTTCATTCAGGCTCAAGATTCCCCAAGAGCCAGGGTTGGCTGTGCTTGCGAGTCTGACTGTCACTCCTGCTATCGTCGTCAGGTGATAGAGGCTCAGCATGCGGACCCTGAGTTGCCCCGGATTTTGGCTATGCTGACGTAGAGCTCGGCGAGGACGGTGCTGTGAGGTTTCGTGGCAGGTTGTACGTCCCAGCTGAGGAGCAGGTTCGTCGTGCGGTGTTACGCGAGGCTCATGGGAGCAGTACACTGTACACCCGGGTGCGACGAAGATGTATCGAACTTGCGGAGGCAGTTCTGGTGGCCTGGCATGAAGAGAGATGTCGCAGAATTTGTGGCCAGGTGCCTGATCTGTCAGCAGGTGAAGGCGGAGCATCAGCGACCAGGCGGTACTCTCCAGCCCTTGGATGTTCCTGCGTGGAAGTGGGACCATGTGACCACGGATTTTGTGGTGGGGTTGCCAGAGACTCCGAGTGGGCAGGATAGTATTTGGTTGTTGGTGGATCGGCTGACGATGGTGACTCGGTTGTTACCGGTCAAGGTCAGCTGGAGTGTACCCAAGTTAGCTCGTCTTTATGTGGAGCGGATCGTTCCGTTGCATGGGATTCCTATCTCCATCGTGTCGGATCGGGATCCACGCTTCACGTCTGGATTCTGGAAGAGTTTCCAGCGATCTCTTGGCACGGAGTTGGCTTTTAGCTCAGCGTATCATCCTCAGTCAGATAGACAGTCTGAGAGGACCATCCAGACTTTAGAGGATATGCTGAGATCCTGCTGCCTGGAGTGGCAGGGGAGTTGGATTCACCACCTACCGTTGGTAGAGTTTGCCTACAACAACAGCTATCATTCGAGCATCGACATGGCTCCTTATGAGGTGTTGTATGGGCGTCCGTGTCGGACTCCACTTGACTGGTTTGAGGTTGGTGAGCGTGTTTTGACAGGACCGGAGTTGGTGCAGCAGTGTGTGGATGTTGTGCACGTGGTTCGTCAGAACATGTTGGTGGCCCAGAGTCGGCAGAAGAGCTATGCTAACCGTAGGAGGCAGCCCCTCGAGTTCGCCGTGGGCGATCATGTGTTCTTGAGAGTTTCTCCGATGAAGGGGGTGATGCGTTTTGGACGGCGTGGGAAGCTGAGTCCCCGCTATATTGGTCCTTTCGCGATTGTGGAGCGCATCGGTGAGGTTGCTTACCGGTTGCAGTTGCCTCCTGAGTTGGCGTCGGTGCATGACGTGTTCCACGTCTCGATGTTGCGGAAGTATATGCCCGATGACTCTCATGTGCTCGAGTTTTCCATTTGGCCTGAGGTGACTCCAGATCTTTCTCTCCCAGAGTTTTCGATCCGCGTGGAGGATAGGCGAGAGCAGCGCCTGCGGAACAAGGTCATTCCCTTGGTAAAGGTCGTGTGGCAGCGACACTCTGGTGGTGAGGCTTCTTGGGAACGTGAGGACGAGATGCGTCGGCAGTTCCCTTACTTGTTTGAGTGAGTCTTCCTCTTCTTTCCCCTCAGGGTTGTCCTTAATTTCGATGACGAAATTCCTTTAAGGGGGGAGGGCTGAAATTACCCGGACCTTTCAGATCCTTCTTCGTGGGTCTCGGATCTGGTTTATCGCAGTGTCCAGTTCCGTTGTGTCCGAAATTTCGTTTCGGGCATCTTTCGTGTTCGGATCGGTGCGATCCGGAGTTGTTTCAGAGGCCCGGAAGCGTTCCGCTGTTTTTTCGCGCGTGTTTTCCGATTACCGGTGTTTGTTTCGGTAATTACTTCGGAACCTCGCTGGGGGTGAATCGGGTCGTTCACCTGGGCACAAGTGGTACCGTTGCGATCGGTGCATTCCGAGGATCCCAGAAATATAATTTTTTATTTTTTTGGTATTTTTCCAGAATTTCTGGATTTTCTATAAATACTCTCATTTCTCTCTCTCTCTCCCCACCCTCTTCTTCTTCCTTCTTTCTCCCCCACCGTGAGCACCGCCCCTCCCTCTCTCTCTCTCTCTCGTTGGGCCGCGGTGACGTCCCCTTCGGCTGCAGACGGCGCGGGGTGACGGCGTGACGGCGTGGGCGACGGCGAGGCGATCGTGGCGGCGTAAAGCTTGTGGGGAACCGTGAAGGGACGAGGGTTTCCAAATCATTCTTCGTGATATCGGCATCGATTCGGTAGAGCATTCACTCCATTGAGGTAAGGTGACGTTCCCTAGCTCCCCGCCGTTCATTTCCGTGATTTATAGGTCGAGGGGAGGCCGAGAGGGGCATGTTTGAGCGGGTTTGGGGTTTTCCAGGATTTGGGGAGAGCTCGCCCGATCTATGGTTTTAGCCCGCGATTTTGCGTTTTGATGGCCTAGTGTAATGCCCCGGAATTTTTGGATCCTTGTTCATGGATCCCGGATCTGATTTTTCGGAGTGTCCGGCTCCGTTGTGTCTGAAATTTCGTTTCAGACATCTTTCATGTTCGGATCGGCGCGATCCGGAGTTGTTTCGGAGGCCCGGAAGCGTTCCGCAGCTTTTCCGCGTGTGTGTTCCGATTCCCGGTGTGTGTTTCGGTAATACCTTCGGAACCTCGTTGCGGGTGAACCGGGCCGTTCACCTAGGCGAGTGTGGTACCGTTGCGATCGGTGCGTTCCGAGGATCGTGGAAACGTGGTTTTCTATTTTTTGGTATTTTTGAGAATTTCTGGATTTTCTATATATAACCTTTTCTCTCTCTCCCATCTCATTTCTCTCTTCCCTCCCTCTCTCTTCTCTCGCGCTCTCTCCTCTCCCCCTCTCACTCCGGGCGGCCGACGGAGGCGGCGAGGGCGGGGCGGCGTGGTTCGTGGGATGTGGGGCGACGGGCTCGGGACGAGGATCGCGATGGTGGAGGCGGTTCGTGGGATCGTGAACCGGCGAGGGTTTGAATGGCGTTTCTTCGTGGATCGACGTCCACGGCGCGTCGAATGTTCGGTGGAGGTAGGGAGATGGACCCTCAACCCACGTATTTCATTTCCCGCGAGTTTTGTAGGCCGTGGCGAGCCGAGCGGGCTAAACGGGGCGATTTGGGGAAAATGCATGGTTTTGAGGTGTGAGCCGGATCTTCCGTTTTACCGTGTTTTCGGGCGATCCAGGGGTTTAGATGCATGCCTAGGGGCTTGGGGAAGGTTTCCCTTTTTGTTTCCCCTTCACCTGGGGGTGGACGGGGCGTGGAATATGTTAGCGCAGCAAGAGTGATATAGAAGCGGGGGATGAATAGATCACTCCCAATTTGCAGAGTTTAGGCGAGAAAATAAATCTAACGCTTATGCCCCTTCTAAACTAGCACACAAAGAATCCAAATGCAGGAATCAATCTAGATCGAATGAGAGAATGATGATGAATGGGCTGAACAAACAACTAGATGAAGAGACAAGCAGATAGAGAGCGCTGATAAGGACCGCAAGCCACAGAGAAGACAACCGGTTTTTAGGTGGTTCGACTGCAGTCCGCAATCTACATCCACCCCTCACTCCAACTAGAGTGAGGATTCCACTAGCCACTGCTAGAGCACAGCAGACTCAGTCTGCGAACAACTTGCTGCCACACAGCTTGAAAAACCAAGGGAGACAAATCCCTGAACCAAGCTCTGCTACCCACAGAGCTTGAAACCTGTTCTAGCACCCAGCACGAACAGAACCGGAGAGTGCCTCTCCCTTCCTCCACACACCGGAGGGAACCTGCTAATGACAACCCGTCACTAGCAACACCAGAGATCAGCGATCTCTCTTCCTCTGCAACCCAGAGGGAAACCGGAGTTAGACTCCCTTCCTCCACACACCGGAGGGGAACAGATCAGAATTAGACAAAGAACACATAAAGAAAATCAGAAAAGAAACTAAAGACTGATCGAGAAAACATTCGATACTGAAAGTTAATACAAATGTAGCTTCCTGGGAAGCAAAACCAGATACTGCTAACTCTCTTTCTCTCTTCACTGCTATCTCTCTCTCTTTCTTTCTCTTCACTGCTATCTCTCTTTTTCTTTTTCTTCACTGCTGGATCGAGCTCTCTGTAACACTGCCTTTTCTTTCTTGGCTCTGATCAACCTTCATCGGTGGGCGAAGGTTTCTATTTATAGCGGCAGCAGATGGATAGGGCACAAAACGCGTGTGCCTCCCACGCTCGATCCAGAACTTTCATGCCACGTGACCTTTCTGGACTGGTTCCTCTTGTCTAGGATCACGTGCACCCCATTTATTTGGGAGTATTCTTCCTCGTACCTGTAAGAAGATAAAACCGTTAACACGCTATATGCTCACTAAAAACTAAAGCTGCATGAGGTATTTGATAACAACACGACGTGACTTCTACACGACATAAGAAAAGAACGACACGAGATACATGAGAACACGGGTAACACAACAACGAAGACGTTACGAGATCAGATGAAGTCAGCACGAGGTGAGAAAGAACAATACGAGATAAGAAAGAGGGAACACGGACATAAGCACAAGAATAACACGAAGACACAATAATAAGTCAACACGGAGAGGCGAGTACAAGGGTAACACTAAGACGACTGAAACGACACGAAGTGGTTTGCAAATCAGGAAAGACACGAGGTGTGGGAAAAACAACACGGAGTCAGAAATAACAAGGAAACAACTCGCACTAAGTACGACATGAAGATAGATGACGGAAACCGTCACAAGTTGAAAACAACACGAAGACGAAATCTGAAATCGACACGGAGACAGAACGAAGATCAACACAGAAACCAACACGAGGTGTGGTTTCAAAAATAAACAACATCGACACGAGATGAACAATACTTAGAGGAAGACTGCACGAAGTGAAAACAAGAACGACATTAAGTGTAACAGGAACGGCACGAAGTGCAGTAGTGACAGAACAAAGATTTCACAGAACACGACACGAAGTTGTGAGAGGAGAAACGACACGGAGTGTGGTCAAAGCAAGAAAGACACGAAGACTAAAAACGAAAGACCAACATGAAGACAGAATACAAAGAAACAACATGAAGTGAAGTTGACACGAAGTGAAACCAGCACGAAGACGAAGAAAAAATGACACGAGGTGAAGACAACACTCAGACGAAACAGTAATTGACACGAAGTCAAAACGACACGAAGACGAAGATGACAAGGATAAAATTACACGAAGTATTACCTCATACGAGTTTTCCTGTCAAGCATGGAAATCAACACTGAGTGTTGTAAGCTCATACGACACGAAATCATTTCGTGTTAGTGAGAGGAAACAACACGAAGTGTGGCTTTAAGTGACACGAAAACAACTCCCAAAATTACCTGAAGTGACTCGAGGATTTTCATTAACACAGAGAAATATTTTTGTTCACAAAAGTTCATAGTGTTGAATCCATCAAGACATTATTACTCAGGCAACACTAAAATTCATTTGATCAATTTGTTCAATTGAGCAGGACATTCCCTTGCTGTTTAATCCATTCACTTACATGATGAAACATGAGATTATCTTGAGATAAAGAAATGATTTATAGTCTGAGACATCATCAAAATCATAGGGACACAACAATCTCCCCCTTTTTGATGATGGCAACACTATGAATCAGGCAATAACAGGAATTTTCAAGATTTAACATGAAATGAAAGCAGTACCATTTGCAACAACAAATTAAATTCAAGGCACAAGGCATGCTCGATCATGCAAGTGAATTAAACATACCCTACAAAACACTCATACTCAGGAACTTCCCCAAGTGACAACTTTCCCAAGGCAACAAGCCACAACCAACAACCAACTGATTGATTGATTCACAATTCACGGAACCCTCTCTCCCCCTTTGACATCAGCAAAAAAGAAATGCAGAAGACATAACAATGCTGTAGACATGTAGAAGAAGTGCAGTAACGTTCTTAGTGCAGAAAGTCACGAGTAGGTCTTAAGAAAATAAGTGAGGTTCTAACATCAAGAGAAGATTCTTTAAGCTTCAGTACACAGTGAAGAAATAGAATTATGAGAAGTATGTCAGCATACATAGTGGATGATTTAGAGCAGGAGTAGACAGGTATGGCCAAATAGCTGATTATTCAACTATTCCACAAGACAGCAAGAGTAAAATTCAGAGAGGTGTTCTCAAGGTATTGAGGATAAGCAATCCATTAGGTGCAATAACAACAAGGGATTTTTGTTGTAGAAGATTTTCACGAAGATCAAAGAGTAAGTTGGTAGGTCACTTCCTTTGACATTAGGGATACACCTTGATTAGAGGCCTGAATCCCCAGTTACTCAGAGTGAGTACCTCATTACTTCCCCCCCCCCTTTTTTTTAAAAAAAATAGTAAGGAACAGAGTTAGTAACTGTGGCTTTTGATATTAGGGAGACACCTTGATCAGAGGCCAGAGTCCCCAGTTACTCACCAGCAAGCCACCATTGCTCTGTCATGACTTTTCATTCATTTTAAGCATTTTGACACCTCATGACTTGGGAGAAATATTCATTTCATTGATGAAACTCCCAGTTTCTCAGTGATAAAAACAGACCATGTTTGTTCAGTTAAGCCCTTGAGTTAAAGAGATGGAATGATTGAAGACAATACCAAAAGGTACTTTTCTTAAATTGAGTCTTGAAGTCTAGATTTCAAGTTGATTGGGTCAGATATCAAGACATACAAGTTTTTTTTTGGCTTGAACCAAAAACAATGACAGTGTAGGAAGATATGCTTTAAGCAAATAGTCCAGATCTCTGAAGGAGTACCAAAGGAAAGATTCTAATTGGATATTAGAGACACTGACTTATTGACTTAAGAAATGAGTGACACTCTACTGTCTGAGAGAACCACACTCAATTAGTCATGCAAGACCAGCAAAGGTACTCATCTGGACAACCCCTTTTGAATCTGTCAAAGTACATCTCTTCTCACATTACAACTCAGCTCCCCCTAAGACATAGCATTACTCAATCAAACATTTCAGCATAATCTCTAGGCTCCCCCTTACCTAGAGCATTCTAAAAGCTATCCAGTGAGGATTCAGAACTCCTCCTTAGACCAGCATGCAAGAAGGCTAAACAGCATATAGACAGATCTCCCCCTCACAACAAGAGCAGGCTTCTTAATTAAGACAATTTGTATAAGCCTAATTCTCTTCTCAATGTGAAAAATTTTTCATTATCCAGAGGTTTTGTGAAAATGTCAGCAATCTGATTATCTGTGCCTACATGAATCAGTTCAAAATTATTCTTAGACACTTCATCTCTTATAAAATGATGTCTTATCTCTATGTGTTTGGTTCGAGAGTGAAAAATAGGATTTTTAGCAAGATTGATGGCACTTGTATTATCACAGTAAATAGGTGTGCACCCCAGGTCTACTTGGTAGTCCTGAAGCTGGTGTTTAATCCATATAACTTGTGTTCCACAACTTCCTGCAGCTACATATTCAGCTTCTGCAGTGGAGAGGGCCACAGAATGTTGTTTCTTGGAGCCCCAAGATACTAAACACCCACCCAAGAATTCACAATGGCCACTTGTGCTTTTCCTGTCTAGTTTACAGCCTGCATAGTCAGCATCTGTGTATGCTACTAGATTTAAAGTGCAAGAAGCAGGAAACCATAAACCAAGAGAGTGACTAGCTGACAAATATCTGAAGATTCTTTTAACTGCAGCTAGGTGTAGCTCAGTGGGTCTAGACTGATACCTTGCACACATTCCTACACTGAATTGTATATCAGGTCTAGAGGCTGTCAAGTAGAGAAGTGATCCAACCATACCTCTATAAAGTTTGGCATTTACTTCTTTACCTGTCTCATCTGCATCCAATGATGTATTGGTGCCCATGGGTGTAGTAATATGCTTTAAGTTTTCCATGCCAAACCTTTTGAACAATTCCATTGTGTATTTGGTTTGGTTGATGAAGCACCCATCTTCAAGCTGCTGTACCTGCAATCCAAGAAAATATTTTAGTTCTCCAACCAAGCTCATTTCAAATTCAGCAGACATCATGGTAGAAAATTCATCACATAGTTCATGTCTAGTTGATCCAAATACTATGTCATCTACATATACCTGAACTATGATGAGATCTTTACTCATGCCCTTGGTGAATAAAGTCTGATCAACTTTACCTCTTTTGTAGCCCTTGCTGATCAGAAATTCAGACAGTCTTTCATACCAAGCTCTTGGAGCCTGCTTTAGACCATACAAGGCTTTGTTTAACCTGAAAACTTGGTTAGGTTGAGGAGAAAATTGAAATCCAGGAGGTTGTTCAACAAAGACTTCTTCTTTAATAACTCCATTTAAAAAGGCACTTTTAACATCCATTTGTTGGAGTTTAATGTTCTTTGAGCATGCAAAGGCAAGCAACAATCTTATAGCTTCCATCCTAGCAACTGGTGCATAGGATTCATCAAAGTCTACACCGAATTCCTGACAGTAGCCTTTGGCTACTAGTCTAGCCTTGTTTCTCGAGATGATTCCATCTTCATTCATCTTGTTTTTGAACACCCACTTGGTTCCTATGACATTAATACCATCTGGTCTTGGGACAAGCTCCCAGACATTATTCCTTTCAAACTGACCTAATTCCTCACTCATAGCATTTACCCAACCTTGATCAGCTAAGGCCTCTTCTACTGTTTTGGGTTCAATTTGAGAGACTAACGCAATTAGGTCATCATTATTCATATTTCTAAAATAAGATCTAGTCCTAAGAGGTTCTTCAGGATTGCCAATGATTTTATCTAAAGGATGGTCTTTAAGAAATCTGACATTTGTTGAAGACTCACCTGTTTCTCTTGGCCCTACCTGATTGGGGGAATTTGTTCCTTCATTTGGCTGAGTCTTCTCTTCTCTTGGCCCTACCAGAAAATCTCCACCATGATTGGAGTCCCTGTCAAGATTTTCAACATTAGTAACATATTTCTTTTCACTGAAAAGAATGTGTGGAGATTCTTCCACTTTCTGATTTGGTACATTAAATACCCTATATGCCCTTGACACTTCAGAGTAACCCAAGAATATTCCAGGTGAACTCTTGGCTTCAAACTTGTCTAAATCCTTTTTATCATTGTTATGAATAAAACATTTTGCTCCAAAAATTCTGAAGTGAAACAAGTTAGGCTTCTTACCTCTTAGAAGCTCATAGGGTGTTTTCTTGTGTATGGGTCTTACCATGGCCCTGTTGATTATGTAGGTTGCTGTATTGGCCGCTTCTGCCCAAAACCTTCTAGGTAACTTACTCTCAATTAACATGGTTCGGGCCATTTCCACCACTGTTCTATTTCATCTCTCCACGATCCCATTCTGTTCAGGTGTCCTGGGAGAGGAAAACCTGTGAGTTAGTCCTTCTTTGTCACAAAGTTCAGTAAACATGGAATTTTCAAACTCACCTCCATGATCAGATTGAATAGAACTAACCTTGAACTTTCCTTTCTGTTTGACCTTATTGAAAAATAGATTAAACTTTTGAAATGCATCACTCTTATTTGCTAAGAAAAATATCCAAGAATATCTGGAGAAGTCATCTATGATGACATAGCCAAACCTGTTACCATTGAGACTCTGAGTTCTGGTTGGACCGAAAAGATCCATATGAAGAAGTTCCATTGGTCTAGAAGATAATGGCTCAGATCTTAATTTGAAAGAGTTTCTGGTCTGTTTGCCTAGAGCACAGGCATCACATGATTTTGAAATGGAATTGAATTTAATTCTAGGCATGCTTTTAACTAAATCGAGTTTGACCAGTTTATTTAAAGTAGAAAAGCTAGCATGACCTAGACGTCTATGCCATTCAAAAGCATCAATTTCAGAGTTAGCAGATAAAGCTATAGTAGATTCAGATTTCTCATTTAAGTCTACAATGTAGACATTATTGTTCCGGTTGGCTACAAATTTAATCTCATCAGAATTTATTTCAAAGATCTTGCATGAAGCATCATCAAAAACAACCTTGTGACCCTTGTCACATAACTGACTGATGCTGATCAGATTATGTTGTAGCCCTTCCACAAGTAAGACTTTTTCAATGGAGTTTGTGGAAGACTTACCTACTGTGCCAACTCCAATTATTTTACCTTTGTTCTTTCCTCCAAACTTGACCAGACCTCCTGGCTTCATCTCTATCTTGCTGAACTTGGATCGGTCTCCTGTCATATGCCTGGAGCAGCCACTGTCGAGGTACCACTTGTTGTCTTCAGCTGCCAGGCCGACCTACACAAGTATATCAAGCAGAGTGATTTGGAACCCAAGATGAGTTGGGTCCAAGGACATTGTTTAAATCTCTGATCAAGTGTTTGGGTATCCAGATTTGTTTCAGCATGATTTTCTCTGGCACCTTCCTTTCTTCTTTATTAAAGTTCAATCCAGCTGAACTGGAGTAGTGATTTCTATTCCTTTCATTGGTCTTCCTATTCCTAGGAAATTTCCTGTAGGCTTGTTGATTGGTATATCTTTGACCATGAAAATTATTCCTCCAGTAGGTCTTGTTTGGACCCATCTGATTGTTATAATTCCAGCTTTTATTCTGATTTGTTTTCTTGGTCCAGTTACCAGTTGTTTTCTGATGAGTGGACTTAATGTTATTCTTCATAAAGTTCATTCCACTCTTAAACGGTTGTCCAGTACTGGTTGTTGTGTTTTCTTTAGGACTTTGAGTTTTCTTAGAGCTGTTTGAGCAGGATGGTGTGTCCGGCTTTTCTTTTCCCTTCTCTGGACAGAAGGTGATGGTCTTGAATTGCAAGGGTCTCTTGTTGGTTGGGTCATACCCTAGACCTTCCTTGTTGAAATTGACCCTAGTTCCTAGTATAGCATCTAGGCTAGTCTTTCCTTGGACAAACTTTTCTAAGACTTTCTGTTTGTCTTCCAGCTCCTTTTGAAGAAACTCAGAGTTCTTTAGGAGTTCAGCATTCACTTTCTTCACAGCTTCATATTTCTCTGAATTCATTCTGATTTCACTCATGCTTTCTTCAATTTTAGTTTTGAATTCATTGAGCTGTTTTTTACTTTCTTGGATTTCTCCCCTAAGCTTATCATTCTCTTTCCTTTGTGAGGTCATTTCTTCTAGTTGTTCTTTTAGCTTTGCATTTTCCTCACAGACCAGAGTTTGTTCTTCAACATTTGTGTTAAATTTTCTTTTCAGAACTCTGTGCTCTTTGCTAAGAGAATTAAATTTATCTAGCAAATCACCATAAGCATCCTCCCAGTCATCAATTGAGAAATTTTCAAAGACATTTATTACCTCCTCTTCGCTGTTTGCCATAAGGCAAATTCCTTCTTCATATTCTTCTGAGGAAGCATCTTTAGGGTCTTCTTCTTCCTCGCTCCATGTGCAGACCATCGCCTGTGACTTTTTCTTCTTCTGCACCTTTGTGAACTTCTTCTGAAGATAGGGACCTTTCTTCTGGAGTTCTGGGCATTCGCCTTTCATGTGTCCCTGTTTGTTACAGTTGAAACAAGTCAGTTTCTTAGGATTTCGATCCCTGTAATTGGTAAACTCAACATTCTTGTTAAAAGGATGTGGGTTCCTTTTCCTAAAGGTCTTTCCCTTAGTTCTCAGAAACTTTCTGAACTGACGAGTGAGCATAGCCTGGTCCCCCTGGTCGAGATCTGAAAAACCTTCAAGCTCGGACTCAGACTCGGGGCTACTACTGCTGCTCCCACTTTTACTACCCTTCTTGCGGGAAGCTCTTAGAGCAACATTTTTACCCTTCCTCTCACTTCCTTCTCCACCTCCTTGGAAATTCATCTCATAGGTCATCAGGGATCCTATGAGTTCATTCACAGTTAAGACATTCAAATCCTTTGACTCCTCAATCACAATAGCCTTAGTGTGCCACGCCGGGGATAAAGATCTAAAGATTTTCCTGACTATATCTGCCTCAGCAAGATCCTTCCCTAGCCCTTTCAGAGTGTTAGTGATCAAGGATAACCTGGCATACATTTCGGTTATATTCTCATCAGCATTCATCTTAAACATTTCATACTTGGAGGTGTAGAGATTTACCTTCGAAGCTTTCACTTGAGCTGTACCTTCATAAATCAATTGCAGCTCATCCCACATTCGCTTGGCAGTTCTGTATGCAGATATACGAGCATATTCCTCTGGATGAACAGCACACTGGATTATGTTCAGCGCCATCCAGTTGAGTGACGAGAGCTTCACATGATCATCCATCCAAGCATCCTCGTTTGGTGGCAACTCATATGGCCCCACCGTGATTACTCTCCACAATTTATGACTCTGAGCTCTGATGAACACTTCCATCCTGTTCTTCCAAAACAGATAGTTACTACCATCGAAATAAGGAGGGCGACTAATGGATTGACCTTCGGCCATGAAGGTTCTAGGACCACCACCATTTCCTTGGCCGTTCGCCCACATGGTGTAAACCTGCTCTGATACCAAATGTTAGCGTAGCAAGAGTGATATAGAAGGGGGGGGGATGAATAGATCACTCCCAATTTGCAGAGTTTAGGCGAGAAAATAAATCTAACGCTTATGCCCCTTCTAAACTAGCACACAAAGAATCCAAATGCAGGAATCAATCTAGATCGAATGAGAGAATGATGATGAATGTGCTGAACAAACAACTAGATGAAGAGACAAGCATATAGAGAGCGTTGATAAGGACCGCAAGCCACAGAGAAGACAACCGGTTTTTAGGTGGTTCGACTGCAGTCCGCAATCTACATCCACCCCTCACTCCAACTAGAGTGAGGATTCCACTAGCCACTGCTAGAGCACAGCAGACTCAGTCTGCGAACAACTTGCTGCCACACAGCTTGAAAAACCAAGGGAGACAAATCCCTGAACCAAGCTCTGCTACCCACAGAGCTTGAAACCTGTTCTAGCACCCAGCACGAACAGAACCGGAGAGTGCCTCTCCCTTCCTCCACACACCGGAGGGAACCTGCTAATGACAACCCGTCACTAGCAACACCAGAGATCAGCGATCTCTCTTCCTCTGCAACCCAGAGGGAAACCGGAGTTAGACTCCCTTCCTCCACACACCGGAGGGGAACAGATCAGAATTAGACAAAGAACACATAAAGAAAATCAGAAAAGAAACTAAAGACTGATCGAGAAAACATTCGATACTGAAAGTTAATACAAATGTAGCTTCCTGGGAAGCAAAACCAGATACTGCTAACTCTCTTTCTCTCTTCACTGCTATCTCTCTCTCTTTCTTTCTCTTCACTGCTATCTCTCTTTTTCTTTTTCTTCACTGCTGGATCGAGCTCTCTGTAACACTGCCTTTTCTTTCTTGGCTCTGATCAACCTTCATCGGTGGGCGAAGGTTTCTATTTATAGCGGCAGCAGATGGATAGGGCACAAAACGCGTGTGCCTCCCACGCTCGATCCAGAACTTTCATGCCACGTGACCTTTCTGGACCGGTTCCTCTTGTCTAGGATCACGTGCACCCCATTTATTTGGGAGTATTCTTCCTCGTACCTGTAAGAAGATAAAACCGTTAACACGCTATATGCTCACTAAAAACTAAAGCTGCATGAGGTATTTGATAACAACACAACGTGACTTCTACACGACATAAGAAAAGAATGACACGAGATATATGAGAACACGGGTAACACAACAACGAAGACGTTACGAGATCAGATGAAGTCAGCACGAGGTGAGAAAGAACAATACGAGATAAGAAAGAGGGAACACGGACATAAGCACAAGAATAACACGAAGACACAATAATAAGTCAACACGGAGAGGCGAGTACAAGGGTAACACTAAGACGACTGAAATGACACGAAGTGGTTTGCAAATCAGGAAAGACACGAGGTGTGGGAAAAACAACACGGAGTCAGAAATAACAAGGAAACAACTCGCACTAAGTACGACATGAAGACAGATGACGGAAACCGTCACAAGTTAAAAACAACACGAAGACGAAATCTGAAATCGACACGGAGACAGAACGAAGATCAACACAGAAACCAACACGAGGTGTGGTTTCAAAAACAAACAACATCGACACGAGATGAACAATACTTAGAGAAAGACTGCACGAAGTGAAAACAAGAACGACATTAAGTGTAACAGGAACGGCACGAAGTAAAGTAGTGATAGAACACGCACTACACAGAACACGACACGAAGTTGTGAGAGGAGAAACCACACGGAGTGTGGTCAAAGCGAGAAAGACACGAAGACTAAAAACGAAAGGCCAACACGAAGACAGAATACTAAGAAACAACACGAAGTGAAGTTGACACGAAGTGAAACCAGCACGAAGACGAAGAAAAAACGACACGAGGTGAAGACAACACTCAGACGAAACAGTAATTGACACGAAGTCAAAACGACACGAAGACGAAGATGACAAGGATAAAATTACACGAAGTATTACCTCATACGAGTTTTCCTGTCAAGCATGGAAATCAACACTGAGTGTTGTAAGCTCAGACGACATGAAATCATTTCGTGTTAGCGAGAGGAAACAACACGAAGTGTGGCTTTAAGTGACACGAAAACAACTCCCAAAATTACCTGAAGTGACTCGAGGATTTTCATTAACACAGAGAAATATTTTTGTTCACAAAAGTTCATAGTGTTGAATCCATCAAGACATTATTACTCAGGCAACACTAAAATTCATTTGATCAATTTGTTCAATTGAGCAGGACATTCCCTTACTGTTTAATCCATTCACTTACATGATGAAACATGAGATTATCTTGAGATAAAGAAATGATTTATAGTCTGAGACATCATCAAAATCATAGGGACACAACAGAATAGTTTTTCCCGCGGTTTCCACCGTTTTCGGGCGCGGACTGAGAACGCGCTATGCTCCAGTAGCGCGTTCTTGATGGTCGCGCTGCCCCGATGGGGCGCGTTCATCGGAGAAGATGAACAGTAGGGCGGTTCTGGTCGCGCTATGGGGTCCTAGCGCGATCTGCCTTGTCGCGCTAGGGGTTCCTAGCGCGACCTGTCTTGTCGCGCTAGGAGGCCCTAGCGCGATCTTCCCTGTCGCGCTAGGGGGTCCTATCGTATTCTTCCTTGTCGCGCTAGGGGTCCCTAGCGCGATCTGTCCTATCGTCTTGTGTTCCTCTTGGGCCGTGTGTGTCCTGGACATCCCGTGGAGTTTCATGACCGTGTCTTTGGGTGTCCGGAGGTTCCGTTTGCCTTGATTAGCGTGCCCGTGGGCTTGGTGGGTCCGGGTGACCTCAGGCGTTTCGGGTTTCCGTGTTCTCGCTCGATCAAGTCACCGTGTATCGATGTGTGTGCGGTGGGATCTCCCCGGCATATTGTGAGTTTCTTTGGAAGGTGATTTCCGTGTGGGCCACGTGTTTGGCCTTGGACTGCGAGTCCAGTTGTCCGGCCTGGGGCTGAAGGTTTCCCGCTTGCTTCCAGATGGGAAATCGACATGGCGGCTTGTGTGCTGCCCTGGGAATCATGCCTCTGTGTTTTTCCGTGTGGCCGTGGTCCCTTGCGTTCCCTTCCTGAGGGAACAGTCGTGGTGGCTTGGGAGCTGTCTCGGTATTCATGATATCGTGGTTTTGGACCTAGAGATTGGGCTAGATCGACGGCCTTGTGCTGTTGTGTGCAACGGTCTTGATCCCGAGTCTTGTGACTCAAGGACCGTTGGCTGTAGTGTGTCTAGAGGACTGTCTAGAGTCCAGTGGCTTAAGTGCCACTCGAGTTTTCTCGACTCTCGCGCACGGTGCGTGCGTGGCCGTGGACTGCGAGTCATGTTTCTTCTCCGACTGTGGTCACAGTGCGACGGGGCCGGTACGCGGGGTTGTCCCCGTACGTCGTCGGATTCGGACGTTGTTTTCCGTTGAGTTGAGAGTCTACTCCTTTAGTGACCCTCCACTAGTCGTAGCCCACCAGTACGAGGTGCTGGTCTCACATGGGAGTGGTGTACGGGCACTCACCTTTGAGGCGGTTTGTGGACCGGTTACCGTAGGCCCCTCGTCGGTAGCTAGAGTCCGGCTACAGGGGAAAACTGGTCAGAGGGCCAGACCTAGGACGCGTGGTCTATGTGTGCACACGTGGTTGGGGACGGTTGGACCCACGTCGACGGGTGTGACCCCAGCTAGTCACTTGTTTGTGGTTATTTGTGCGGTGTTCGTGCCTTTGGTAGGAGCTACCACGCCAGGCGGTTCACCTGCGGCGCGGTGTAAGACGTCAGGGGACGCTACCGGCTGTGCTTCTAATGGGAGGTACTCCTGTCGAGTTGGGAGTGGCAGACTATCAGTTTTTGTGACTTTGACCTTCGGGTTTTCGGTCGTACTGACCGTTGTGTTTTCGGTTGTTTCGCCACGGCGCGTGTGCTGGTTTTCACGCCGTGGGACCAGTGCTAGTGGCTCTACCGAGGTTATGTCTTGTTGTGCGGTACCCGCGATCGGATGGTCGGGGTTGCACCTTAGACAGCGTGTCCAGGTTAGCTGTGTCCGGGGGACAGGCCTCTACGGCATGGTTGCCGTGTGTTTTTACTTCGGTAAGCGGTACTAGTGTAGTTCGAGAGCCTCGACTGCGAGATCGGGGTGTGTTTCTGGTACAGTAGGAGTAGTTGTAGTGCCGGGTTTCGACCGGCCACCGGGTTTACTGTTCCTATTGTTGCGGTCGCTCGTGTAGCCTTCCTTTCTGCTACCGTCGTTGTTTCCGGTTGGGGTTCCGCGGGATCCCTGCTGAGTCTCTGTTTGGAGACTCATTCCCTGCTTTTCAGGTGTGGCGGTCCTTCCTCGAGGTTCGAGGGTGCGGAGCGGAGGTTCTCAGTTGCCAGTTTTACCGGGCCGAGTGTTCACTTGGCATGTGGTATGTTTTACTGCTTTAGACTGTACTTTCTGTTGGACTGGACTCTGTTATAGTTGTAGTTGTTCTTTCTTTCAGCTTGTTGTTGTCCTGCTTTATTTCTTATTTCTTTGTGCCTCCACACTCCTTTTAGCCCTTCCGAGCCCTCCCGGCTCGTGGGCGGCGGTGCGAGTCTCGGGTTATCGGGCCTTCCCGGTAATCGGATTCTCGGGTCGTTACACCTAGTATCATGCTAGGGGTCCCCAGGGGTCTTCCCCTTTGATTTCCCCCTCTCCGGTGGAGGCATGGGGGCGTGGTTGGTTTTTTTGGGCTTTCCCCGCCGTTTCGCCGTCGGGCGGGTGTGGCGGTCCTTCCAGTGACCGTCACACCGCGTGACGCGCCTGGAGGGTGCGTCACAGCCCTTGTTAGCCATCTGGGGGTCAGGGGCTGTGACGGTCCCGCGATAGACCGCCACAGGCTTGTGACGCGCCTGGGTTGGGCCGTCAGAGGCATCCGACCGTTGGCATGTGACCGTTGTTTTGACCGTTGGGGGTCAACGCGTGTGACGCACCAGGCCTGGCGCGTCACAGCCTTGTGACGGCCCAGCGTGGGTGCGTCAGGGCGCTTTTGAGCGTTTGAACCCTAGGCAGTGTGACGCTCCTGGTGTGGACCGTCACACCCCGTGACGCGCCTGCGTGGGGGCATCACAGCCTATAACGCGCCAAGGCAGGCGCGTTACACTTTGCTATGCGCTGGGAGCATGACGGCCGGCGTCGGACCGTCAGGTGTCTGTGACGGTCCATCCAAGGACCGTCATGCTTCCTGTGATGGTCCCGCCTAGACGCATCTAGGGTAGACCGTCAGGCTTGGACTGCCCTGAGCAGTTCACAGTCCTGTTTTCTTGTCCGACCGTGGTCACCGTGCGACGGAGCCAATACTTGGGGTGGTCCCCGTACGTCGTCGGATACGGACGTGGTTTTCGTTGACTTGAGAGTCTACTCCTTCAGTGACCCTCCACTAGTCGTAGCCTGCTTACACGCGTGTGGTCCCACCAGGGAGTGGTGGAGAGGCTACCCTTAGAGACGGTTTGTGGACCGGTTTCCGTCGGGCCCCACGTCTTGCAGCCAGAGTCCGGCTGAGGGGAAAATCGATTAGAGGGCCAGACCTAGGACGCATGGTCTGTGTGTGCACACGTGGTTGGAGACGGTTGGACCTACGCTGACGAGCGTGACCCCAGCTAGTCACTCGTTGTAGTTCTTGTTTGGTGTCAGTGCCTCTGGTAGGCGCTACCACGTCAGACAGTTCACCTGTGGTGCGGTGTAAGTCGCCAGGGGACGCTACTGGCTGTGCTTCTAGTGGGAGGTACTCCTGTCGAGTCGGGAGTGTTAGGCTGTCAGTCGTTGCGACTTCGACCTTTGGGTTTCTGTCGTGATGACTGTTGTGTCCCGGTTGCGTCGCCGCGGCGCGTGTGTCGATTTTTGTGCCGTGAGACCGATGTTTTCGTAGATAGCGGGGCCCCTTTTTCGAGGTACTTGCTTACTGCTAGCGTAGCGATTTCTCCATTTGCGAGGTAGGGTTCGAGTGATCCATACTGAGTCTTGTTCCGAGACTCATTCCCTGCGTATTTTCTCTGTGTTTCAGGTGAGGCAAGGCTTCGGGGGAGTTCGTCTGAAGCTCAGCACGGTTCGGGTGCCCAGCGTTAGTGCCAGAGGTCAGAGCCGGGGGATACCCCGTGTAGATGTACTTTCTTTGTTGTCTCTGTACTAGTTGTGGACTACTCTGGTTATTTTATTGTTATCTTGTGGACCACGTAAATTATTAATTTATTTCCTGCTTAATCATAACTATTTAACTTCTGCAATTATTTGTGATACTAGTGTAGTTTCCACACCATCCTTCTAACCCTTCCGAGTCTTCGGACTCGTGGGTGGCGGTACGAGTTTCGGGTTATCGGGCCTTCTCGGTAATCGGATTCTCGGGTCGTTACAGTTGGTATCATAGCGCGGTTGTGGAATTATACGAGAATCACATATGGTTGTAGTGGTCCACTAGTCCACAGCGAGGATGTACAGTTGACTCTGGCATTGGGCATCGTGTGTTTTCCTTAACCTTGTTGTTCCGTGTTTTTTGTCTTTGCTTCAGGTACGAGTATGGCGCCGAGGCGGGCGACTCGCTCTCAGCAGGGGCAGTCGACTGGAGGTCAGGAGATCCAGCAGGAGGTTCAGCAGGAGCATGAGGAGAAGAGCAGAGTGCCACCTGCGGCCACCGAGACAGTGGATACTGCGAGGTTTCCGGGGGCCGAGGATTTCTTTCGTGGCATGTACCAGCTTATGTCGCAGCAGTTCGGCGGAGAGGCTGGTGAGGGCTCATCGACCAGGGGTGGGCCGGGCCAAGCGGTGAGGGATTTCATGCAGTTCCACCCTTCTTACTATGGCGGTCAGCCAGACCCCAATGCGGCTCGTGATTGGCTCGACGAGATGGAGCGGGTGTTTAGTTCCGCGCGGTGTGCTGCAGAGGATAGGGTGACATTGGCCTGTAATCAGTTGCAGGGTACGGCTCGAGCATGGTGGTCTTTCGAGTGGAAGACATCTTTTCAGTCGCGTCCCCTTGAGCAGATTGCGTGGAGCGACTTCATTAGTGCTTTTGAGCGTACGTACTGTCCAGAGTGCATTGCTACGCAGCGGATGTGTGAGTTCTTAGAGCTGGTTCAGAGCGACATGTCCGTGTTGCAGTACAGGGCCCGATTTGTTGAGCTGGGTCGCTATGCACCTCACATCATGGAGCATGAGAAGGTGAAGGCCGCACAGTTCGTTCAGGGCTTGAGGCTGGAGCTGAGGCACCATTTGATCGTGAATGCTGCCACCGATTAGGAGACAGCGTCTCACGTTGCGGCTTCTTTGGAGATGGGTATGCAGAGGACTCGATGACCGATTAGCCAGGGACAGTCTTTGTCAGGTCATAGCTAGCAGTCGGCTACCCAGCAGCAGGGTTCCTTCCAGCATGCATCGGGTGGTTTGGGAGCACCGGCACCGGCAGCGTCAGCGACAGGATCCGTGTCTTTTGGCTCGAAGGTCAAGAAGTTCTTCAAGAAGGGGTTCGGTAAGAAGAAGTCCAAGGGTCAGGGGCAGGCATCATCGAGCAGTGTACATCAGCCGGCACCTTTGCAGCGGTAGGGGTCAATGGGTGGATCGCAAGGACCGTGTCCACGGTGTAGCGGGTTTCACCCAGGGAGGCAGTGCACGGCGCTGATTATCTATTTTCGGTGTGACCAGCCAGGGCACATGGCGCGTGACTGTCCTCAGAGGCAGCAGCAGCAATTTCCTCAGCAGCAGCAGGTTCCCCAGCAGCAGAGGCAGCAGCAGCAGCAGGGACAGTATCCGCCGCTACCCATGTTAGCTAGTGTGGGAGGCAGGCAGAGAGTTCGAGGCCAGATTACACATATGACCAGGGCAGAGGCAGTGACGTCACAGCTCGTGGAAGGTACCGTTCAGATTTTGGGTTGTGCGGCTCGGGTTTTGTTTGATTCTGACGCGTCTCATTCGTTCGTTTCGGAGGATTTTGCGTTGAGTATCGAGGAGCCGGTGACCCAGTTGTCTTGTGATTTGGTAGTGGAGTTACCTTCGGGTGATTTTATGATCACTCTGTATTGCTTCGATGAGGTTCCCGTGTGGGTGGAAGGGCGGAGTTTACCGGCTAGGCTCTATGCGTTGCCGCTTCAGGGCTTTGATGTGATTTTGGGCATGGATTGGCTTGAGACACATCATGCGTTGGTGGATTGTGGCTCGAAGAGGGTTTATTTTCGGAGACTTCGTGGACCCACCTTCTATTTCCAAGGTATCAGGTCTTCCTCTTCCTGTTTTCTTATTTCTGCGATTCGAGCTTGTCGTTTGCTTGATGCGGGTTGTCAGGGTTTTCTCGCCTCCGTGGTTGTAACTGACCGCGTGGAGCCGGATGTCGAGGACATTCCGGTGGTGTGCGAGTTTCCCGATGTGTTTCCGGAGGACTTACCTGGATTGCCTCCCCAGCGGGAAATCGATTTTGTTATCAAGGTGGTGCCGGGTACGGGACCTTTGGCGAAGGCTCCCTACCGTATGGCTGCCGCTGAGTTGAGGGAGTTTCGGGCACAGTTGCAAGAGTTGCTGGCCAAGGGGTATATTCGTCCTAGCTTTTCCCCTTGGGGTGCGCCCGTGTTGTTTGTGAAGAAGAAGGACGGTAGCTTGCGGTTGTGCATTGACTACCGGCAGCTGAATGACGTGACCATCAAGAACAAGTATCCGTTGCCGCGGATTGATGATTTGTTCGACCAGCTTCAGTCTGCTCGAGTGTTCTCGCGGATTGATTTGCGGTCTGGTTACTATCAGCTGAGGATTCGCGAGTCCGACGTGGAGAAGACTGCGTTTAGCTCGAGGTACGGGCATTATGAGTTCTTGGTGATGCCGTTCGGGCTCACCAATGCCCCCGCAGCCTTCATGGACTTGATGCAGAGGGTGTTTCGTCCGTATTTGGACCAGTTCGTGGTCGTATTTGTGGATGACATCCTTGTTTATTCGCGGTCTGCTGAGGAGCATGCGTACCATTTGGGTGTGGTGCTGCAGACGCTGCGAGATCACCAGTTGTATGCGAAGCTCAGTAAGTGCGAGTTCTGGCTTCGTGAGGTGCACTTTTTGGGGCACGTGATTTCTGGTGATGGTGTTTCCGTGGACCCCGCCAAGGTCGAGGCAGTAATGCAGTGGCCGAGGCTGAGGTCTGTGATGGAGATCCGGAGTTTCTTGGGGCTTGTGGACTATTATCGTCGGTTTATCTAGGATTTTTCTCGCATTGCGGCCCCGATGACTAGACTTACACGGAAGGATGTGCCTTTCGTCTGGTCTGAGGAGTGTGAGCAGAGTTTCAGGGAACTGAAGAGATTGCTCACCTCGGCTCCGGTGTTGGTTTTGCCTTCTGGATCGGGAGGTTTTGTGGTTTGTACCGATGCTTCTGGGGTCGGGTTGGGTGATGTGTTGATGCAGCATGGTATAGTGGTGGCCTATGCATCTCGGCAGCTAAAGCCCCACGAAGAGAACTACCCTACCCATGACCTTGAGTTGGCGGCTGTGATCTTCGCGTTGAAGATCTGGAGGCATTATCTGTACGGTGAGAAGTTCGAGGTGTTAACTGACCATCAGAGTTTGAGGTATGTGTTCTCGCAGAGGGAACTTAATATCAGGCAGAGGCGTTGGATGGAGTTCATGAAGGATTATGACTTCACCCTATCTTATCAACCGGGCAGGATGAACATCGTCGCCGATGCTTTGAGTCGGAAGGTCGCGGTCAGTGCCTTGATATTGAAGAAGTGGAGGCTCTGGGAACAAGTGCCTGAGGTTTCATTCAGGCTCAAGATTCCCCAAGAGCCAGGGTTAGCAGTGCTTGCGAGTCTGACTGTCACTCCCGCGATCCGCCGTCAAGTGACAGAGGCTCAGCATGCGGACCCTGAGTTGCCCCAGATTTTGGCCATGGTTGATGTGGAGCTCGGCGAGGATGGTGCTGCGAGGTTTCGTGGCAGGCTGTACGTCCCAGCTGAGGAGCAGGTTCATCATGTGGTGTTACGTGAGGCTCATGGGAGCAGGTATACCGTACATCCGGGTGCGATGAAGATGTATCGGAACTTGCAGAGACAGTTCTGGTGGCCCGGCATGAAGAGAGATGTGGCCGAGTTTGTGGCCAGGTGCCTGACTTGTCAGTAGGTGAAGGCGGAGCATCAGCGACCGGGAGGTACTCTTCAGCCCTTGGATGTTCCCGCGTGGAAGTGGGACCACGTGACCACGGATTTCGTGGTAGGATTGCCAAGGACTCCGAGTGGGCAGGACAGTATTTGGTTACTGGTGGATCGGCTGACGAAGGTGACTCGGTTGTTACCGATCAAGGTCAGCTGGAGCGTGTCCAAGTTGGCTCGTCTTTATGTGGAGCGGATCGTTCCGTTGCATGGGATTCCCATTTCCATTGTGTCAGATTGGGATCCGCGCTTCACGTCTGGATTCTGGAGGAGTTTCCAGCGAGCCCTTGGCACGGAGTTGGCTTTTAGCTCGGCATATCACCCTCAGTCAGATGGTCAGTTAGAGAGGACCATCCAGACTTTGGAGGACATGCTGAGATCCTGCTACCTGGAGTGGCAGGGGAGTTGGATTCACCATCTGCCGTTGGTGGAGTTTGCCTACAACAACAGCTATCATTCGAGCATCGTCATGGCTCCTTATAAGGCATTGTATGGGCGTCCTTGTCGGACTCCACTCGATTGGTTTGAGATTGGTGAGCGTGTTTTGACGGGACCTGAGTTGGTGCAGCAATGTGTAGATGTTGTACACTTGATTCGTCAGAACATGTTGGCAGCCCAAAGTCGGCAGAAGAGTTATGCTGACCGAAGGAGGCAGCCTCCCGCGTTCGCCATGGGCGATCGTGTGTTTTTGAGAGTTTCTCCAATGAAAGGGGTGATGCGCTTTAGATGGCGTGGGAAGCTGAGTCCCCGCTACGTCGGTCCTTTCCTTATCGTGGAGCGCATCGGTGAGGTAGCCTATCAGCTGCAGTTATCTCCTGAGTTGGCGTCGGTGCATGACGTGTTCCACGTCTCGATGTTGTGGAAATATATGCCCGATGACTCTCATGTGCTTGAGGATTCTGTGTGGCCCGAGGTGAGTCCAGATCCTTCTCTCCCAGAGTTTTCGGTCCGCGTTGAGGATAGGCGAGAGCAGCGCCTGCGGAGCAAGGTCATCCCCTTGGTAAAGGTGGTGTGGCAGCGGCACTCTGGTGGTGAGACTTCTTGGGAACGTGATGACGAGATGCGTCAGCAGTTCCCTTATCTGTTTGAGTGAGTCTTCCTCTTCTTTCCCCTTGGGTTGTTCTTAATTTCGAGGACGAAATTCCTTAAGGGGGGAGGGTTGTAATATCCCGGACCTTTTGGATTCTTCTTCGTGGGTCCCGGATCTGGTTTCTCGGAGTGTCAGGCTCCGTTATGTTCAAAATTCTATTTCGGACATCTTTCGTGTTCGGATCGGTGCGATCCGGAGTTGTTTCGGAGGCCTGTAAGCGTTCTGCGGCTTTTCCGCGCGTGTTTTCCGATTTCCGGTGTGTGTTTCGGTAATTCCTTCGGAACCTCGCTGCGGACGAACCGAGTCGTTCGCCTGGGCACAAGTGGTACCGTTGTGATCGGTGCGTTCCGAGGATCCCGAAAATGTAATTCTTAATTTTTTGGTATTTTCCAGAATTTCTAGATTTTCCTATAAATACCCCCCTATTTTCTCTCTCTCCCCCACCTTCTCTTTCCTCTTCTTCTTCCTCCTCCGTTTCTCCCCACCGCGACCCCCTCTTTCCCTCTCTTCCTCTTGTTCAAGTGCGGCAAGCTCCCTTCCGGCTGCAGACGGTGGTGGGGCGACGGCGCGACGACGTGGCTGGTGGCGAGGCCACCTCGTGGGAGTGCGGCGAGCGTGGGAAGCGTGAAGAGGCGAGGTTTTCTAAAGCGTTCTTCGCGGTTCACAGACCATTCGGCGGAGCATTCGCTCCATTGAGGTAGGGTGACGTTCCCTAGCTCCTTGCCATTCTTTTCCGTGGTTTATAGGCCGTGGGGAGGCCGAGAGGGGCTTGATTGAGCGGGTTTGGGGTTTTCCATGATTTGGGGAGAGGTCGCCCGATCTATGATTTTAGCCCGCTATTTCACGTTTTGATGGCCTAGTATCATGCTAGGGGTCTCCAGGGGTCTTCCCCTTTGATTCCCCCCTCCCCGGTGGAGGCATGGGGGCATGGTTAGTTTTTTTTGGGCTTTCCCGCCGTTTCGCCGTCGGGCGGGTGTGACGGTCCTTCCAGGGACCGTCGCACCGCGTGATGCGCCTGAGGGTGCATCAGGACCCTTGTTAGCCAGCTGGGGGTCAGGGTCTGTGACGGTCCCGCGATATATCGCCACAGGCGTGTGACGCGCCTGGGTTGGGCCGTCAGAGGCATCCGACCCTTGGCATGTGACCGTTGTTTTGACCGTTGGGGGTCAAGGCATGTGACGCACCAGGCCTGGCGCATCACATCCTTGTGACTGCCCAGGGTGGGCGCGTCAGGGCGCTTTTGAGCGTTTGAACCCCAGGCGGTGTGACGCTCCTGGTGTGGACCATCACACCCCGTGACGCGCCTGCGTGGGGGCGTCACAGCCTGTAACGCTCCAAGGCAGGCGCGTTACACTTTGCTTTGCGCTGGGAGCGTGACGGCCGACGTCAGACCGTCAGGTGTCTGTGACGGTCCATCCAAGGACCGTCAGGCTTCCTGTGACGGTCCCGCCTAGACCGTCAGAGGCCTGTAACGCGTCTAGGGTAGACCGTCAGGCTTGGACTGCCCCGAGCGGTTCGCAGTCCTGTTTTCTTATCCGACCGTGGTCGCCGTGCGACGGTGCCAGTACTTGGGGTGGTCCCCGTACGTCGTCGGATACGGATGTGGTTTTCCGTTGACTTGAGAGTCTACTCCTTCAGTGACCCTCCACTAGTCGTAGCCTGCTTACACGCGTGTGGTCCCACCAGGGAGTGGTGGAGAGGCTACCCTTAGAGACGGTTTGTGGACCGGTTTCCGTCGGGTCCCACGTCTTGCAGCCAGAGTCCGGCTGAGGGGAAAATCGGTTAGAGGGCCAGACCTAGGACGCACGGTCTGTGTGTGCACACGTGGTTGGGGGCGGTTGGACCTACGCTGACGAGCGTGACCCCAGCTAGTCACTCGTTGTGGTTCTTGTTTGGTGTCCGTGCCTCTGGTAGGCGCTACCACGTCAGGCAGTTCACCTGTGGTGCGGTGTAAGTCGTCAGGGGACGCTACCGACTATGCTTCTAGTGGGAGGTACTCCTGTCGAGTCGGGAGTGTTAGGCTGTCAGTCGTTGCGACTTCGACCTTCGGGTTTCTATCGTGCTGACTGTTGTGTCTCGGGTTGCTTCGCCGCGGCGCGTGTGTCGATTTTCGTGCCGTGAGACCGGTGTTTTCGTAGATAGCAGGGCCCCTTTTTCGAGGTACTCGCTTACTGCTAGCGTAGCGGTTTCTCCGTTTGCGAGGTAGGGTTCGAGTGATCCCTACTGAGTCTTATTCCGAGACTCATTCCATGCGTGTTTTGTCCGTGTTTCAGGCAAGGCGAGGATTTGGGGGAGTTCGTCTAAAGCTCAGCACGGTTCGGGTGCCCAGCGTTAGTGCCAGAGGTCAGAGCCGGGGGATGCCCCGTGTAATTGTACTTTCTTTGTTGTCTCTGTACTAGTTGTGGACTACTGTTGTTATTTTATTGTTATCTTGTGGACCATGTAAATTGTTAATTTATTTCCTGCTTAATCATAACTGTTTAACTTCTGTAATTATTTATGATACTTGTGTAGTTTTCACACCATCCTTCTAACCCTTCCGAGTCTTCGGACTCGTGGGTGGCGGTGCGAGTCTCGGGTTATCGGGCCTTCCCGGTAATCGGATTCTCGGGTCGTTACACAAGTACTTTTCGGGCGCTCCTCCCAAGACCAGACCGGGCCCTTATGATGTGTTGGCATTGATTTAATGGATCAAAGATCCCAAGTTATGTCTAGACATTAATCAAGTTAATGGCCAAAAATTTCAAGGTGTAACTTACCTAGAAAAACCCAAGGATAAGTCAAAGAGATACTTTGACCAGAAAGTTCAAGTTATCAAGAACCAACAGGTCCTTGTATTCAAACACGAACAACCACGGAAATCATTTTCTGGAAGATACACGGTCCATATTGGGCCGTTCAGAGGAATGGATGGTCGTTATCCGGCCGCGCTAAAGGGTTCGGGCTGAAAGAACAGCCTAACAGAAGCCAAAGATAAACGGTCTACTATGAGCCACTCAAGCTATAGGACGGTCACAAGTGGGCTTTTCAATAGATATGAATGGTCTACACTGAGCCGTTCTCGACAGGGAAGATCTGAAGCCCATGACAACAGTGAGCGGTTTGGATTGGGCCGCTTAGTAACTGAACGGTCCATTACAATCCGCTCTAAGGAATGAGCGGACCGAGACTATCCGTTCAATTACTGGGCCTGACTGGCAACTAGAATCCACCCAAAATGGGCTCCGGGCTGCCATAAGTGGGGCAGAACTGAACCAGGGTCCAGCCCACTATCCACTGGTCAACCTAGGGCTTATTGGGTCGATCAAATCATGATTTGGTCGAAGATGAAACAAGGTTAATCGACCAACAAGAAATGGCATTATCCAGGAATGCACGGTCTCCAATGGGCGGCCTATTGAGTTAAACGCTCTGATTCCGGTCGTTCAAAACTCAGTCAGTCCAAATTGAGTCGTGACTCACAACACAGCAATCCGAGCGGTTCAATCATGTGAACATGTTCAGGTCTTGGTGGTATAACTTACCCGGCGTCCTAGTGGGAATCCCAGGCTCGCGGGGGCTTACGGAGGTCCCGTAATGAAGGTCCTACTCCGACGGAAGGAGTATCAAGCGGAGAGTCCCAACCCTTACAAGGAATAGAGGCTAGCAAAATATCGGAAACCAAGTATAGCGATCAGTCAATCCTACCGGAGTAGAACGACTGTTAAACAATCCTAATAATAATTTCAATTATCAATGGATCATAATTAAGATTTATTTTATTGGAAAAGATGAATCAAGATCAAGTGAGAGCCAACTAGCAAGAATTCATAAACATTTACTTCCATAAATTTCAGTTTATCATGTGTGTTGCTAACTTACCATTAGCCACTAATCTACTAAAACAAATCATGCCGAAATGACAATGAAGCAGTTCTGTATTGCTGGACGGTTCATGCAGAGCCGCTCATATGCCTCGGCGGTCGCACGACAGGCCGTTCACTCCCTCTCAGGTCCGAAGGCCTACTGGAGATGAGCGGTCTGTAGAGTGCCGCTGGGGAAGATGAACGGTCTGGGACTGGCCGCCTAATGATAGGGCGGTTAGGGGTCTGCCGCTCGTTCCACGAAAGACATCGGAGATAAAAGCATATGAACGGTCAATAACCGGCCGCCTATAAAGGATGGGCGGTCTATCGAGAGGCCGCGCAAGTCGGGGGGGGTCTTTGCTACCTTCGCCTTGCCCGCCTCCGGCGAGTCCGACTAGGGTTAGTTAAAACAGTTAAATACATGAAACATAGAGCATGAAATTTAGGGCTTTTACTATCAATAGAACGAGCACAAAGAGTTATACAAGATAGCATGATCAATTGAATGTTTAGTGCCTGAAATCCCTACTTAAATCGAGGTGAAACATAATTAACCCTAATTACGACATGCTTGCACTGAAACTAAAAATTCTCGCAGGATACTACATAAAATTTAGGGTTTTTTAGATTACTAAAAAGAGGACAAGAGGACAAATCTAACGGTATATTATTAGCTAGGTTTGGTGTGACGACCCGGATCCCGGATACCAGATATACCCGATAAGATAATCGAATACACCTGATACCACTTGGAACCCGCGAGGCCTCCCAAGAGCGGTAAAGTTCCGATGGGAAAAAGGATTGTCGTGTAGTACATTGAACTGACAGATATAGCAGTAAGTAATTAAATTTCATTAGACCGGGTTACTGAAATAGCAGAAATAAAATTACTTTTTAATTAACAAATTACAATTAACAATTATATACCCAAAGTCAAGTCCAAAGGAAAGACAGCAAGTCTACCAAGTACAGTCGACAGAGAAGAAAGACGTACCTGTAGACACGCCGTTTTCACATTTTTCGCGGGTAAATCTCATATTACACCATGATCTCCCAAAGTGGCTTACGCATTTGGCTTTATGTGGGTGATTAGTCATTTTTTAGGGTTTTACATAAAAGATAAAAAAATCAAAAAAAGTTAGAAAAATACAACAAAACGATGAGAAAAGTTCATATATATATGCGTGTATATATTGAGAAAAGCATACAAAAATACACAAAAATAATAATAATAAAACTTATAAAAATAAAAATCCAAAAAATTGAGAAAAGGCTAAAAAATAATATTGAAAATAATTCCTAATACATAAAAATAAATAATTTTATAAATGATAAAAGTGTAAATATATATATATATATATAAGAAATCAATAAAAACATAAAAAAGAGATATGATAATGTATATACTTATCTTTAATCTAATCTTTCTTTATTATCACTAATCTATGCTTGTTAATCTTAATCCTTATGTCATTGTCTTATCTCTTATCTTCATTGTATTCTTTTCCCAGCCGCCCAACATAGAGCATCTCTTTCCCTCACATATCCCTATCTTCTCACGTGAATACTAGCCCACTCCCATAATCCTCCATCTCTCAAGTCCCTCTCTCTCCTTTTTCTCCCTGTCTCCCTTATCTCTCTCACTTCACTCCCTCTCTTCCTCCTACGCAGAGGAAACCCACAGCCGCAAGCCACCTCTCCCACCTCCCTCTTTCTAACCTTCACCCATCGAAACCCACGGCTGCCCACCTTCTCCTTCCTCACCACCTCTCACCCACTCACACATATCACTCCCCTGCCAGTCCCTCCCCATGCACACCTCCGCCTCCATCCTTTCCCCCCTTACCATCGAAGTTAGCTCACCCTCCCATAGACCAGCGCAGTAGGCTCCCCTCCTCCCTCTGTTGCTCTCCCTCACACACACGTGAGCTCCCATTCCACCGGCCGCCCTCCAGCACCCTGCCGTCACCCCGTCGGCCACCGTCGCCGGTCGCCTTCCGCACCGTCCGCCGGACGACCCCTTCTCCGGCCATCACCGCCTTCACCGCAGCAAGCCCCCGCTGTCCACGTCATCACCGTCCACGTCCCCGACGCCGTGCTCCCTCGCCCCCGACGACTCCACCTGCACCACCGACGTCCGCCACCGGTGCACCGCAACCACTGCGAGCTCCAGCCCCTCCTACACCGCGACTCCGTGACCACCGCTCCCGTCTCGCCCGCCTCCGGCTACCGCCAACACACCATCTCCATCATCACCGTTCGAGGATCCCGACGCCGCGACCACCGTCCTCCAGCAAGCCGTCGCCCGCGACTGCACCGCCAGACACCCCCTGAGCTCCCTCGCCACCACGACCGCGCCAACGTCACCGCCGTCCACCATCTTCGTCATCCCCGGCCGTCCTTCAGCCACTTGCTGTCGTCCGTCTCCGTGCATGCGCCATCCCACGCTGCTGCCGTCGTCGCCGCCTCCCTGCCGTGACCGCCGGGCTCACCGGCCGTCCTCGCCATAACGCACCCCCCTCCTCTGCAACTCCTCCCGGTCGTCTCTCTCCCCCCTCCGTCTCTCTCTCTCTCTCTCTCTCTCTCTCTCTCTCTCTCTCTCTCTCTCTCTCTCTCTTCTCTCATTGCCGCGGTCTCTCTCTCTCTCTCTCTCTCTCTCTCTCCTCTCACTATCCACTCCCTGCCGCGGTCTCTCTCTCTCTCTTCCTCCCTCTCTTTCTCTTGTCTCTTTTATTTTATTTATTCTTTCCCCTCTTCATCTAACTCCCTCTCTCTTCTCCTGATATCCCTCTCCAGTTCCTTTCCCTCTTTCCCCTCCTCTCTCTGTGTCTCGAACTCTCTCTCATCTCTTCTCTTTTTTTATTTTTTATCTCCTCTCTCTCTATTTCTCTCCCTCTCTCACCGTCCCTCACCCCCTCTCTCTCCCTCCGCCGTTCTCTCCCTCTCTCCCTCTCTTTCTCTGCTCTCTTTCTCTCCTTCGATCTGCCACTCTCTCATTATTTTTGTTTGTTTTTTTTATTATTATTCCCCCCTTTCTTTTCTTTCTGTCATCCCCTCTGTCCTCTCCTCATCTCTCTTTCATCTCCTCTCTCTTCTTCTCTCCAATTCTCTCTCTCTTCCCTCTCTTTCTCACCCTCTGTCTCCCTGTCGCACCCCCTGCCACCTCTCCCTTCTCTTTATTTTCCCCCTCCTTTCTATGTATATAATACATATATAGTAATGTGTAGAGTCAGTATAGTATATATACTTAATATATAGTATATAGTACTGTCTATATATATATTATATACGAATAGTATATATGTGTGTATATATCGAATATATAGCATTTATATAGTATGCTGTATTATATATATAGTATATCTCTCCTTCTTAATTTTGCTTATAAATATATACCATATATATACATAACTAAAGTATCAAAAAATCTAAAAAAGGGGGGGAATTCTCTTTTCCCTTCTCTCTCTTTCAAATATTCTATGTTAGTTGTATAGATAGATATTTTATATATATTTATATACATATATTAATATATGTCATTGGATATATATATACTTCTATATATATATATATATATATATATATATGTTTTTACGTGCATACATGTTTAATCCTTCTTAAATCCATGCAGGAATAAAAGCCAAGCCTCCAGTCTAATCAACGCTCCCGCGTGTTCCCGTACACAGGGAAGCCGTCTCGTCCCACTGTTTGCCCGCTTCGCGCTTGCATCGCCATCAGCGGCTCTTTTTGTTACTCTTATTATTTTGTTGTGTTTTTAGTTTGTCATACATGTTATCACTGTTTTATCTTATGAATTGTTATCATATCGCATCATCTTTTCTGACTTAATTTCGTGTTTGTTCATTTTGCAGGGTAACCAACTTAAGGCCCCCTTCTTCGACCAGTCGAACGAAGAGGAAGAAGGAACCCGCGCAAATCCCGCGTCAAAGGCCAAGCGATCAATCAACCAGTTCGGGGCCCTCGGTCCCTGGCGATCACACCACCAAACGCGTGCTTGTAGTAAATTTTATTTTATGTCTATAATACCCGCGGATAGTTAAATCCCGGGTCTGTTTGTACTATAATCGGCCGCGGTGAGTCATTTTGCCGTGGTCATTTATTTTCTGCACTTTCTTTCTGTACTTTATTATATTGTTGTTAAAACCCCGCACGGATCAATATCCTGCGGTGGTCTGTTTACTGTTCATATTCATGTTGTTATTATTGCGTGAGGAGTGATATGCCGTTCTAAATTCCGAGTCAACGTGTGTCTTTGTGTCTGCCAACTTCTATTACGTAGAGTCCTAGGTTCGCACTCGGTATATAGAAAGCTGTCCTCGGAATGGTAGGTCACGCCTACCGGGAAGGGGTTCAGTTTGCGTGAGAGGGTCTTCGGATCCCGTTCTCCGCCCTGTACCGATCGGTAAGTCTAGGCTCTACGTCCTCGTGCAGAGTGACCTTTTAGGTTATACTCTCTACCATTTTTTTCTACATCATCCGTTTTACGCACGCGTTTTCATTTTCATCATTTTTACTCTTTCACTCAGAGAGGGAGAAATCTCATCTCTCTCTCTCAGTCCACCACGTGACGCGTTCACATCTCTGGCGATCACGGTGGGACCAACTTTTTGCTTTTTTGGTTACCCACAAGCTTTCGGCACCCACGTGTGCCCCTCCTTTTGACACCCACGTGTGTCCCTCCTTTCGGCACCCACGTGTGCCTTTCCCTATTGCGCCCACGTGCGCTCACTCCCCTCGTGCACCTCGTGCACTCCCCCGGTCCTTTGTGGTTATTTGAGAGGTTAACGTTGTCTCGTGCACCACGTGCACTCCCCTCCGTTCGGCACCCACATGTGCCTCTCCATTTAGCACCCACGTGTGCTCCCCATTATTCGGCACCCACGTGTGCCCCTCCGTTTAGCACCCACGTGTGCTCTCCATTTAGCACCCACGTGTGCTCCCCTCCATTTAGCACCCACGTGTGCTCTCTTCTGTTTGGCACCCACGTGTGCCCCTCCATTTAGCACCAACGTGTGCTCCCCTCCACTTGGCACCCCCGTGTGCCCTTTCTTATTGCGCCCGCGTGCGCCGCATCATCCCCCTCGTGCACCACGTGCACTCTCATAGTCTTTTCTGTTTTTCCAAGTGGTCTACGTGTTTCGGAAAGAAGAACAGCTATATCTTACTCCATCTGTTCATTGTTGTTATATCCTTGTTATATCACTGTTATCCCTGTTATATTTGTGTGTTTATTCTTGTTATATCTGTTTTATATATCTTTCATTCAGTATTGTATTTCATGCATCTACCCCTTTATTTTACTTTTTTAAGGATTAACCTTTCTCGGTGAAGGAAGGACTCTCCGTCGGGAATTCCTCTCGACGGACTAGGATCTCCTCCATCGGGACCTCTGTAAGTCCCCGACATCGAAGGATTCCCTCTTCGTTCACTGGGCAGGTTGTACCACTGAAGTACCCCGAAGTTAGTTACCTATCCGTGGTGAGACGAGTGTCCCTAGTTGACAAGGCGGTAAAACCAAGGTGTAACTAGGATTTTTGCAAATTTTGTGTGAATATTTATATTTGTTAAAAAGATAAAAAAGAGGTAAAACAAAAACAAAAAAGTGACGTAAGATCATCCACTTGTCTGCTAATTTCTGATATTTGTCTGTTGGTGTATGCTTTTACGTTCTGGAAAAATCACAACAATGGCCCAGGATTCTCTCGAAGAGAACCAATCAGGACGTGGTCAGTCAATTGACCCACGTGTCCACGCAATGGACTCAGGCCCTTCTCGTGACACCTCGCAAGAGGTTCCCGCTGTTTCACGGGAAGTAGCCCCACCTAAAGACATCTTTTCTCTGTTAGGTGTCCTCGCCAGTACGCAGCTCAGCCCTAAGCAACTTCTAGCCTTCCAGGCTATTTTAAAGGGGAAATCTGTTGCTCCCCCTCCTCAGGAGTCAACTCCGGCTCCCACATCCTACCAACAGCCGCCCCAGGCTACCACTTTTCCATCATATGTACATGACGTTCCTTCTTCCTCATTTCAAGGACAGGCGAGTCAACAGCCCGCCTCTTACCAATCTCCCCTTCCACAATCTCAAGCCCCTGCCATCCTCCATACGGTACACCAAACGGGTCCGTCCACTAGTGGGCTACCATACCCTTCTGGTTCAGGATTCCCTTCTCAGGTCCTTGGCAGGCCCTCTCAGCCTCAGTGGCAGGCCCAACCTCCACCTGCCGAGGACCTCACTCAATCTCTCCTCAACAAAATCAATGAAATGAACGAGGAGTTCCGAAATTTCAAGAAAGAGGCACATGGGAAGTCTATCCCTGACATTTCCCTGCCAAATCTCCCCATACTTCATCTTTCTCCCTCCGAAATGCCTACATACCGTAGGTATAACGGCACGGGAAATCCTTATATTCACATCAATGATTTTATGTATGAATCTTCCTCATGGCAGAACGATCCAAAATCCCTGGCTTACCTTTTTCGGAAATCATTGGATGGTCCCGCCCTAGAATGGTTCTATTCACTAGAGCCGAGTGAGGCTGGAGATTTTGAAATTGTCAAAGCCAAATTCATACAGAAGTACCGGGATAGGGTCAGTCCCTCCCTTTCTATTACCGACCTAGTTGCTGAGAAAATGAGGTCAGATGAGGATTTTGTCCAGTATGCTGATAGGTGGAGGTCTCTGGCCGATAAAATAAAGGATACCCTTTCAGAACCCGAGCAAGTCAAGATGATTGTGTCTAATGCAACCCCGCAGTTTAGACACATTTTAGCCATGAATAAGCTTACCACGATGGAGGAACTTTATGAGAGGGCTCGGTATATCCAGACCCAATTAAAAGATTCCCCCATCATGCACATGTTTGAACCTTCAAAGCCAAGGGTGTTTAAGAAGACGGGCACTGGTGTCCAAGGAGGAACAACTGAGGGAGTCGTCATAAACGAGCAAGTGAGTGTGCTTGGCGGCCCCAACCAACCAGTTAACCCAAGGCCTCCTCAGGTTTCACGACCTCCCTTTCAACAAGGTCCACCTCTTTATCGTCCTCCACCCCAAAATAACCCCCTTCAAAACAACATGCCTCAACCCTTTCATCCTCAGCAACAACAACAACAACCACAACCTCAGTATCACCAAGTTCCACCCCCGGGAAATTACGGCCCACCACAACAACGGATGAGGCCCATTGGACCCAAAAGAGCCCATTATCCACCATTGCCCGAGGCATTGCCGGACATTTTTAATGCCCTCATGGCTGCCAACCTACTTACTTTGCCCAAAGAAAAGTTTGCATGGCCCCCAAATGCTGATACCTCCAGGTACTGTGTCTATCACAGACAGCCGGGTCATACGGTGGAGAATTGTTTCAACTTTAAAGATTACATTTACGACATGAATGATCTCGGTGAAATCGATTGGGATGAAATGAGGCGATGCATCGCCACCCTAAAGGCCAGGAGACCTCCGCCTAGGCCACAGTTACCACAACAACCACATCAACAACAACAGCCTCAGCAGGCCCCACAACAGCAACCTAATATGGGCATTATCCATAATCCGCTTCCGGAGCACCAACAGCCCAACTACCAGGTTAATCCGATTTCCTCCTTCTCGGAAGTTGGAAGAGAGCAAACCTGTCATTTAGAAAGCACCTCTGTCCTTGCTACCAGTCATACCACCAATCAACCTCCTCGTCTCCTTCAAACAACATCTTCTTACCATTCAACCCCCTCACAACCCCTATTTGGTCCTTCTCCCGTTCCACAGCCATCACGCCCTCTTATTCGTACCCCTACCGTCAATTCATCGCTAGTCCATCACCAAAGGCCATTTCCCACACCTTTTTCACCCCCAAGTCCCCTGATCACTTTTTATTCCTCTAATTTACCATCTACCTCTATCGCACCTTTACCCCCGCCTTCTAACCTTTTTATCGCCCATTACCCGTATGACACACCATCCACCTCTACCCCCATTGAACCTCCTCCTCCACCATCTAAACCCCTTATCATTCACCGTTCGTCCGAGATTTCCTCTACTTCCACTATACCCCCTCCACCATATAAACCGCTTATCCTCCACCATTCACCCGAGATTCCCTCTACTTCCCCTATTCTTTCACATTCTAATCCCCATATCATCCGTGATTCACCCGAGATTCCTTCTACCTCTACTATACCTCCGCCAAGCAAACCCCTAATCAAAACCCCTACACCCATCATAACCCCTATCCCACCAACCATTCCTCCATTATTACCCCTCAAACCCTTGTTAAAGTCCACACCCAATACCATAGAGGTGCAACAAGACCCACAAGCAATAGTGCTCCGGAGTGGAAGGATGTTCCACCGGGTGTTTCCCCAGAATAGTCAGGCCCCTGAACAATCTCAGCCCCAGAAAGATAAGGAAGAGCAGTCAGAAGAGTCTATCTGTAATATCCCGGACCTTTCGGATCCTTCTTCATGGGTCCCGGATCTGGTTTTCGGAGTGTCCGGCTCCGTTGTGTCCGAAATTTCGTTTCGGACATCTTTCGTGTTCGGATCGGCGCGATCCGGAGCCGTTTCGGAGGCCCGGAGGCGTTCCGTGGCTTTTTCCGCGCGTGTTTTCCGATTTCCGGTGTGTGTTTCGGCTTTTTCTTCGGACGCTCGCTGCGGGCGAACCAGGCAGTTCCCCGAGGCACGAGTGGTACCGTTGCGATCGGTGCGTTCCGAGGATTCCGGAAATGTATTTTTCTAATTTTCGGTATTTTTCCGAAAAATCGGATTTTCTATATATTCCCATTTTCTTTTCTTTTCTTTTTTCTTCTTTTCTCTTTTCTTCTTCTTCCTCCTTCCTCCTCCACCGTGTCTCCCTCCCTCTCCCTCTCTTCCTCCCGGTTGGCCACGGCGAGCTCCCCTCCGGCTGCAGACGGCGGCGGGGCGACGGCGCGGTGACGTGGGCGGCGGCGAGGCGATCGTGCGGGCATACGGCGAGCGTGGGAGGCGTGGAGAGGCGAGATTCTAGCGGCGTTCTTCGCGACTTCGAGCTCGGATCGGAGCGTTTCGTCGCGGACCGGAGGTAGGGTGACGTTCCTTAGCCTCATGTCTTCCTTCCCCGTGAGTTTCAGCTCGAGACGAGGTCGAGAGGGGTTTATTTTGAGCCGGGAAGGGTCGATCATGCCGCGGGGTGAGTTCGTCCGATCCATCGTTTTGAGCCCCGATTTCACGGTTTAAGGGCGTAGGAGCATGCTAGGGGGCTTGGGGGTTCTTCTCTCGCCATTTCCCCCTCCGTGGGGTTTGTTTTGAGGCCGATTGGGCGATTCCGGTGAGGTTCGCCATTTTCTCGCCGGTGAGCGATGTGCGGTCGAACCAGTGGCCGCACAACCCCTATGCGGTTCCGTTCGGACCGTTCATCGGCTCGGCGCGCTTTGGGTGAGGCTTGGCGCGCAGTGGGCTTGGGCGGTCTATCGTGGGACCGCATATCCTAATGTGCGGCCCCATAGCTACCGCCCAACCCCAAGGGTTTTGACCGTTGGTTGTGACCGTTGTGCAGTGCTCTGGGATGTGCGGCCAGGAGCTGACCGCATAACCCCTTGCACGGCCAGGTGCTGGCCGTACATCCCCTAGCGCTATGGTTGGATGTGCGGTCTGGCCCTGACCGCACAACACCTGAACGGCTAAGCCGTAGCCGCCCTTCCCCAAGTGCGGCTAAGGACTAACCGTCCAGGCTTTTTACCGTTGGGAGACGAGCGGCCAGTAGGTGACCGTTCCTCACCCACGTGCGGTCAAGAGTTGGCCGCACATCTGTTTGAACGGTCCTGTGTTGGCCGTTTATCCGTCGTTTGGACCCTGGGTGGAACGGTCCTGATATGACCGTTCTAACCCTTGTGCGGTCCCTGTGTGACCGTACTTCCGTGGGCGGCCCAGTGTGGACCGTTCAAGGGTACGGGTTGCGTCGGTGTGTCTCTCGTCGTACAGAGTGTACCGGGAGATGTTGTTGTCAGCTGGTCACCGTGCGTCGGTGTTGGTACAAGGAGCGTTCCTCGTACCTGCAGTTGCACCGTTGTTTTCCGAGACTTGAGAGTCTACTCCTTCTGTGACCCTCCACTAGTCGTAGCCTACTAGTACGCGTGTGCTAGTCGCACCAGGGAGTGGTGTACGGGCTGACCTTTAGAGACGGTTTGTGGACCGGTTACCGTTGGGCCCCACGTCTTGCAGCCAGAGTCCGGCTGAGGGGAAAACCGGTCAGAGGGCTAGACCAGGGACGCGCGGTCTGTGTGTGCACACGTGGTTGGGGGCGGTTGGACCCACGTCGACGGGCGTGACCCCAGCTAGTCACTTGTTGTAGTTACTTGTACGGTGTTTGCGCCTCGGGTAGGACCTACCATGTCAGGCGGTTCACCTGCGGTGCGGTGTAAGACGTCAGGGGACGCTACCGGCTGTGCTTCTAGTGGGTGGTACTCCTGTTGAGTACGGAGTGTCAGACTGTCAGTCGTGTGTTTCCGACCTTCGGGTTTTGACGGTTCGACCGTTGAGTTTCGGTCTTCTCGTACCGTGGCACGTGTGTCGGTTTGCGTGCCGTTAGGGTCTAGTTCTGTAGAGTACAGGGCTTTCCTTTCCGAGGTACCTTTCTACCGCTAGAGTAGTGGTTTCTCGTTTTTCGAGGTAGGGTTCGAGTGATCCCTACTGAGTCTTGTTCCGAGACTCATTCCCTGCGTGTTTTCACCGTGTTTCAGGTGAGGCGCCACCTTCGGGGAGCGTGTCAGGAGCGCAGCGGAAGCGTGGTGCGGGTGCCCAGAGGTAGTGCCAGAGGTCAGAGCCGGGGGATGCCCCGTGTAGCTGTACTTTTCTTTCTTGTCACTGTACTAGTCGTGGACTACTGTTGCTGTTGTTGTTATTTTATTGTGGACCATGTAAAATGTTAATTCATTTCCTGCTTAATATCATAACTGTTTAATTTCTGCAATTATTTGTGATGCTTGTGTAGTTTCCACACCATCCTTTTAACCCTTCCGAGTCTTCGGGCTCGTGGGTGGCGGTGCGAGTCTCGGGTTATCGGGCCTTCCCGGTAATCGGATTCTCGGGTCGTTACACTATCCCTGGGACCCAGTATGATTTGCTAAAATATCTGGATAAGACGCCTGCCCGTATCTTCATCCTTGAGCTGATTAAAAGATCCCCATCTCACCAAGAAGCTTTGAAAGACTATCTTCAAAAGGTTATGGTGAACGAGGATCTCCCTGTGGAGAAAATCTCAGCAGTCCTGACGCCCACCGATACATAACCGCCCATCATGTTCCATAATCACGAGCTTGCCCCCAAGGAAGCTCGAAAATATGCGTTGTGTATTGCTGTAAAAATCAATGGTGTGTCAGTGGATCCGTGCCTAGTGGACACGGGCGCGTCTATAAATGTGATTTCCCCGAGTACTCTCCAAGCATGTGGGGTTCATGAAGAACAACTCATGCCTTCCTCAATCACAGTCACGGCCTACGACAACTGTAAAAGGCCGCCAATGGGGATGATTGCCCTCAATGTAGAACTAGGTCCTGTATCAGTCTTTACGGAATTTCATGTCCTTGATATGGATCCCACTTCCAAGGCTATACTAGGCCGTACCTACATTGAAGCTATGAATACTGTACCATCCACCAATCATCAATGTTTGAAATTTCCATACAAAGGATGAATTATCAAGGTAATGAGCATGCCCCTCTGTTCTACGGTGGATGCAATCACCACCTCTTTGCCTTCGGTCTGGCCGACTCATCGGCCCATACTATCCTTGTTGGATGTGTACGACCCCTGTCGTGCTCCCTTCAGACAACAAAAGCCATTCCCTTTGTCAAACTCATGTCTTCCCTTCCGCTCCAAAGGATGGGAGATTATGAGAAATATTGGCTACCAAGATGGCAAAGGTCTAGGGGCACAACTGCAAGGAAGGCTGAGACCACTCCAAAAGATAAAGCCAATCCATAGAGCTGGCTTGGGTTTTAAGGGGCCATTCGAATCAGACGGCAAACCCCTCACTTGGACTTTGTCCTCACATTTCAAAAAGGGGCCCATCGTCCAGATGGGAGATCCTCCACCGGAATCACCTGGGGGGTCACGGGATGTGTTTTTAGCTCAAGCATGTTCAAGGATCCCTAAAAGAGGGAAGATTGTCCACCTGGATTGTGAATGGTATAAATGGTTTGACATACCAGATATATCCATTGCACTGGAAAGAATGTTCTCGCCTCCACATCTAGAAGGGTCGTCTTTGATCTCTGAAATGCCAGGGGACACCACCACACTTGCCAGAATGTCAAACCCTCCTCGCCAAGAGGATGTTATCATCGACGGGTCATCATCCGTCACCAATATTGTCACCGACGGCTCATTAGCGGTCATCTTTTCCATTCATATATCACAGCCTCTGTTGCTGTCTCCTTCCTGGGCCAGACAGTTGTCTAATGATCTTCCCAGGTCCCCTTCTTTACTCATATATCTACGTGGGTTTCTTAACTCACGCCAGATTTTCAATCACGATCTGCTCTACGAGCTACACAACCCTCTAGCTCTAATTCCCTTTTCACCTCCTCCAATTTCTCATCATTGTTTTGTTATCAAAAATGAAAACGAAAAAAAAACGTCAATTTCTCAACTCCCCAACAACACATCTTTGTTGAGGAGACATCCTATATCTCCCATGAGTGTGCCCCGACTTACGGGCCACTCATTCAAGGTCCCTTGAGTGACCTTCTTTACCCCTCCTCTGAGGGGTCCTTCCCTGTACATTCTTCACTATCCTCTTTAGCTTCTTCTTCTTCTGTAAATAATGTGTGTCAGGTTAGGAATAAGTCAAGGGTAGTGCCCAAGAAGAAATCCAAGGGTAAGCAGATCCCTCGGTGATTTCTTTTAGATTTAGCCGATAGGTGTCAAGCCCTTATAGCCATTCCTCAATTCCTAGAAAATCCTATCCAATTGCCGGAGATAGAATGTGAAAATGATGGTATGATTGATGAAGGGTACGGGGTTTATGAAATCACCGATGATGAGTACCCCATTGAAGAAGAGGACGAAGAATATGAGGATGCGGCTGACGCCTATGCTAGTGGAATGAGCAGATTTGACGAGCCGTCGGTCGCTGTAGAAGAGTCTACCAAAGAGATTAACCTAGGAACTGAGGAAGACCCTAGGGTTGTCCTCATAAGTGATAATTTACCATCATCTGACGAAGAGGCATTAATTAAGGTTCTCGAGGATTATAAGGACACGTTTGCATGGAGCTATGAGGATATGCCAGGATTGGATTCTACTCTGGTAGAGCATTGTCTCACTCTCAAACCAGGGTCCATCTCGGTAAAGCAACGGTTAAGACGTTTCCGCCCACAAATGGCTTTAAAAATGAAGGAAGAGGTCGACAAGCTTCACAAAGCTAGGTTCATAAGAGTCGTCCTTTATCCTCAGTGGGTCGCAAACATTATCCCGGTAATGAAGAAGGATGGTAAGGTGAGAATTTGCATTGACTTTCGGGACCTTAACCGTGAGTGTCCGAAGGATGATTTTCCTTTGCCTCACATTGATGTGCTGATTGATAACACGGCAGGATATGAAACCCTTTCATTCATGGATGGATTTTCTGGATATAATCAAATTCGTCTGGCAGAAGAAGATCAGGAGAAAACCTCATTCACTACTCCCTGGGGAACTTACTGTTATGTGGTCATGCCATTTGGACTGAAGAATGCTGGAGCCACTTACCAAAGGGCTATGATGACAATATTCCATGACATGATGCACATATATTTGGAGGTATATGTGGATGATTTATTGGTAAAATCCAAAACCAGGGCGGAACATCCCGAGGTCCTTGCAAAGGTGTTGCAAAGATCGCGTGAATTCAATTTGAAAATGAATCCAAAGAAATGTGTGTTTGGTGTATCATCGGGCAAGTTACTTGGCTTCATTGTGAGCAAAAGGGGTATTGAGATAGACCCCAACAAGGCTAAGGTGATTAGGGATATGCCACCCCCGAAAAATCTGAGAGAAGTTCGAGGATTAATCGGGAGATTGTAATTTATCCATCGCTTTGTGTCGCAACACTCGCAAAGGTGCCGGCCCTTCTACGAGTTGACCAAAGCAGGGACCAAATTTTGTTGGGATTCCAAGTGTCAGAATGCTTTTGACGGATTAAAGGAATATCTGGCCAACCCGCCTGTTCTCACTCCACCTATTCCAGATAAGCCTTTGATCCTATATATCTCGGTCCTAGACGACTCTATGGGAGCCGTCCTGGCACAAATCAATGAGGAAGGCAAGGAACGGGCAACCTATTACTTGTCCAAACTCCTCAACCCCTGTGAGCGAAAGTATACTGCCATGGAAAGGACCTGTGCCGCCCTTGTGTGGGTGGTACAGAAATTGAAACATTACTTTCTGGCTCACGAAGTCCACTTGATTGCTCGGATGAATCCTATCAAATTTCTCTTGGAAAAGTCTGTCCTTACTGATAGGCTAGCACGTTGGTAAAGCTTTCTATCTCAATTCGACATCACCTATATTCAACAAAAGGCAATCAAAGGCTATGCTATAGCCGAGCATCTCGCTCATCACCCTCTCCCCAAGTTTGACCCTGTTCAATCAGAGTTTCCAGATGATGAACTAATGTCCATTACCCAGTCTGATGATCCCATGTGGACATTATATTTTGATGGAGCTTTAAATTCCCAGGGGAGAGGTATTGGCATTGTCCTTTTGTCACCTGAAGGTGTCGCCATCCCAGAGGCATTCCAGCTCTCATTTCCAGTCACCAACAACGTGGCTGAATACGAGGCTCTTTTAGCAGGTCTGAACCTTGCTTATTCCTTCTGGGTCACTGAATTACGAGTCATAGGTGATAGTCAACTTATCCTTCGCCAAGTGCTCACCAAATATCGCACTCGTGATCCCAAGCTCAAGCCATATCAAGAGCTTACTGTTGCTTTCGCTAAACTGTTCACTAAGTTGGACTTTGTCCATGTTCCTCGCAATCAGAACATTCTCGCCGACGCCCTTGCTTCGTTGGCATCATCATTAAGGTTTCCTCTGGGCAGAAGGGCTCTGTCCGTTTCTATCCACAAGCTTATCCTCCCCGCTATCCACAACCCTTCCTATTTAAGGGTTCAGGAGGAAATGTCAAAGATGGCTCAAGATAGAGAAGTCGCTGAGAAGAGGGAAATTATGTTGGTCGAATTGGAAGAAGAATTAGCTGATGAGGAGAAGCCATGGTTCTATGAGATTGTTAAATATTGCAAAGACCAATCTTACCCTGAAGAGGCAACAGTAGAAGATAAGAGGGCCATAAGAAGAGTAGCCCAGAGGTACACATTGGTTGGAGGATTGCTATACAAGAGAAGTCTCACTGGTGTTCTTCTAAGGTGTCTTGATGATGATGAGTCTTGGAAGTGTGTAGAGGAAGCACACTCAGGTGTGTGTGGTGGCCATGTGAACAGCCAAATGCTTGCCAAGAAGCTCCTTCGGCAAGGCTTTTACTAGCCCACCATGGAGGAAGACTGTGTTGTCTATGTCCGTAGGTGTGTCAAGTGTCAACTTCACGCCGATAAGATACATTCCCCATCTTCCTCTCTCCATCCAGTATCCTCCCCATGGCCTTTCTCCATGTGGGCATTCGACATCATTGGTCCTCTCGGTGATCCTAACTCCCTTACTAAACAAAAATCCTTCATCCTTACTGCAACGGAGTACTTCACCAAATGGGCCGAAGCTGAAGCCTATGCAGAAATCAAGGCATCAACAGTTTGTAAGTTTATTATGAAGAACATCATCGCCAGGTTCGACATTCCAAGAACTATCATCACCGACAACGGGCCACAATTCATTTCTAAGGACCTTCAGGACCTCTGCAAAAGGTATAAGATTGTATTGCATCATTCATCACCATATTATCCACAAGGCAATGGCCAAGCAGAGGCCACGAATAAAACACTGATCAAAATCATAAAGAAAACTTGTGAGTCTAGCAGATTCTCGGATTGGCCAGAGAAGCTTATCGAAGCTCTATGGGCCTATCGCACTTCAATCCGAACTCCTACTGGGCAAACTCCGTTCGCCCTCACTTACGGGATGGAGGCGGTAGTTCCGTATGAGATTCTGATTCCCTCTCTGAGAGTACAATTGGACAAGGACCTTCCCCTCGACGAACGTCGTGATTCTCTCCTTGCCCAGTTGGAACTCTTAGACGAGAAACGTCTGGTTGCTGCCGAGCATGCTCGCGTCTACCAAAATAGACTCGCACGTTTTTACCAAAGGAAGGTTATTGAGAGAAAATTCAAAGTTGGTGAAATGGTGGTTGTAGACACGCCATTCCTGACATCTCCTGAGAAAGTCTCATATTACTATACAACGTCCCGCGACGGCTTACGCGTTTTGAATCACTTGAGTGCTTCCTTTTCTTGAGTCTTCTTCCGCCCTTTTCGGCATCCGGAATCGTCTCGTCACGGCATTCGGACGGCATCAACACCAGTCGAACGCATCAGGAGGTTCCGGAACCAAGAAGGATATCTGCCGGGCGGCCACCGACGCCCGATCCAAGGACCCGGGTGGGTCTTAATGGGGGCGTCCAGGCCCCTGGACGCCCCCATGATTTTAATTTGTTTTATTCTTTTCTAAGGGCCCCAACGCCAAATATAAAAATATAAAAAATATATATATTTATGGAGGCGTCCAGGACTCTGGACGCCTCCATAAAAACAAAAATAAAAAATAAGTGTAAAATGTCAGTTGGCATAAAAAACAAAAAAAATAAATAAAATTATATATATATTAATGGAGGCGTCCAGGTCCCTGGACGCCTCCATCAAAACAAATAAAAAAAAATATAAATGCCAGCCTTGGCATAAAAGACAAAATAAAAATACAAAATAATAAACTTTTGGAGGCGTCCAGGCCCCTGGACGCCTCCATCAACTCCCTCACGGGCGCCGGCCACCGAACGACGGTTTGTCGTATGTGAAAAAGCCAAATTTAGAGACGTCCAGCTGACTGGACGCGCCCATTTTTGAATCACGAGGCGCCGCTCACAAAACCACGCGTTGTGCCAAACCGCGTGCGGCCGTCGTCGGTTTTCGGTGGACCTGTTAGAGGCGTCCGGGACCCTGGACGCCCCCATAAAAGTATTCTAAAAAAATCAATAAAAATAGAATAAAATATTATTTCGGCCCTGATGGAGGTGTCCAGAGTCCTGGACGCCTCCACCTTCCGGAACTCTATAAATAGAGGCCCACCCCCTCAGTTCTAGGGGAGCTAAGCAGTGATCCGATAGGCTGCCGCAGCCCAGAGGCTACGGAGTCATTTTTCTAACCCGTGGGTTCTTTTGTAGGTGGAGGTTCTGCCGGCTTCTCGGGTGCTCACGCTCGCGAGAGGAAGGTCGTCTTCATCCACCGCGCTTCCACGTCGTCCCCACGCTGCCGGAGCTCCGCCGGATTTCACCCTCGGCTCATCCAATAAGCCTTTTCTTCCCCTTTTTCTCCATAGTCCTTTACATTCATCATATTGCATCATCTATCCCCCTTCACAAGGGGGCCTCTTCTCTTATACTTCTTACATCCATCATCTCATTTTCCTCCTACTCGAGTCCGAGAGGGGTTTAAAAGATAACACCAACCAGGTGTGTGTGTCTTGCCATCATTTCGTTATTTTTATCGCAAGGATTCGAATACTACACCTCCATCTTTCTAATCCACTTGTCATTTATTTGTCGTTGTCTTGCAAGGGTACCCGAGGAAAGCCCTCTCCGTCGGCCGGCCGGAAGGAGAGGAAGAAGCAACCCGCCATCTCCCGCTCTTGAGGTAGGCGCGATCACCTTCTTATTTTGGGGTCTTTTGGCCCCTGGCGATCACATCTTATCATCGAGGCCGCGGCGAGTCACTTCCCCAATGGCCGTTTAAATTTCTGTTTCCTATATTCTCTTTATATTTTGTTATATATTCTGCTTATATCATCGAGGCCGCGGCGAGTCACTTCCCCAATGGCCGTTTAATTTTCTATTACTATAAATCTCTTTATGCTTTGTTATATTCTGCTTATATCATCGAGGCCGCGGCGAGTCACATCCCCAATGGCCGTTTAAATTTCCGTTCTTATATTCTCTTTATATTCTGTTATATTCTGCTCATATCATCGAGGCCGCGGCGAGTCACTTCCCCAATGGCCGTTTAAATTTCTGTTCTCATATTTTCTCTATATTTTGTTATATTCTGTTCATATTCTCGAGGCCGCGGCGAGTAACTTCCCCAATGGCCGTTTCAATTCTTGTTATTTAATTTTTGCATCATTCCCGTCCCCCCGAGGTCGCGGCGAGTCACTTCCCGCTATGGCCGTTTAATCCCCATATTTTGCTATATCATACTTGTCCCGCTCGCCCCGCCGGAGCAATCTCCCGTGGTGGCCCCTTCTCTCTTTCCTCTCATTTCTGTGTTGCAGCAAACAAAACAAACAAAAAAGAAGGAGCCCGCGCGCTCTCCGCCTCTTCCTCTTCCCCGCACGTCCAGCTCTTCTCCGAACCACGTGACGTCGCTCACAGATTGGCGATCACGGTGGGACTTCTACTGCTTCCTCTCGGCTACCCTTGCAAGTTCGGCACCCTCCGTGCCCCTCCATCTTGGCGCCCGCGCGCGCCCCCGTTGTGCTCACGGCAGCACTGTCAGTTGTTTGGTTGTTTGTTATTATACGTCTGTTATTTTTGTTGTTTTCCCACTCCATATATCTGTCAGCATTCCAT